>VUYV01000175.1:145473-300930 GCA_008711295.1 Anarhynchus alexandrinus | reverse complement strand
GCCCCGCCGCTGCGGCGCCCCCTGGCGGCGGGCACGCCCCGCGCCCGATGGCGCAGGTCTGAGGGGGAACCGCTGAGGCGAGGCGGGGGGAGGGCTGCCTTCCCCGGCCCACGGGCCTCCCTCTCACGGGCCCACGGCAGCAGTCCCACCCCAGCGTCGTTCGCACTGCTCGGTCCAAGCAGCCCCCTGAAAGTTTGGGGGTCTTACCCCAACCCTCCGGCACAAAAAGGCACTTTTGCACCTGCTCCTTCTGACACATCCTTGTGGAGCTCGCTGCTCTGTCGGCACCAGAGCAGGCTCCTGCTGCCAAACACCACTTTATTTTTCAGTACAGAAAACACTCTCGCCTGACTCAGCCTTTCCCCACACACGCCATTCCTCACGGGCTCCGTTAGCATGGGGTAACCGGGCCCTGAAGCCCCTGTTTCTCTCATGTCCCGTTAGCCCCAGCTACGGGATAGCACAGAGCACTTCAGCCGGGATTCCATGAGGAGGTACGAGGGAAAAGCATTTGTCACCAAACCGGTCCCGTCAGCAGATAGCTAAAGCACAGAGGCCACATATTTGATAAAAGCTCTGTTCAAAAGCAGCAGTTTGAGAGATGCTATCGCTACTGGAGCGCATCCTTCCCCCGGAGCTGGCAGGCTTTCTGCAAATGGAGTCCCTCCACATCAAAGGCAGAGGGTCAGGAAATGGACCGCTCTCCTCCAGCTGTAAACATGACTAGCAGGCTGCAGGTCTGACTTGGTGGAAGACCAGCATAACATCAGAACCAGAAGAAAGGAAAGATAAGAGGCAAAGAGTTCCAGCTAGAGACCTCTTGTCTGCTGACTGAAGGGCAGAGGAACGGGAGCTGAAGGAGCCAGCAGAAAGCACTCGCTCTCTCAGCTAATTAGCAAACGTCCAGCACAGGCTAAACAAACAGTCAATGTCTGAAAGTGCTTTCCTAAGCCCAGGCAAAAGAACAGAATTAACAGTTCTGACTCCTCCCCATTGCACAGCACAGCACACTGTGATTTTGTTACACAGCTTACAAAAGTCATCACCGCAGATGAACGTGAGGCAGTGACAGAGGTGCCTCACAGGGCTGACATATAANAAAAAAAAAAAAAAAAAAAAAAAGGACTCAGGCCTCTAAGTTTGCTAGTCCCGTACTTACAGGTCCAGTAGCCAGCAACACTGAAGGAAACACCTCTGTGGAGAAAGCCACGCTTCCAAGCAAGACCGGAAGATTGTCACACATTGTACCCCCTCCTCCTCTCAGCACCTTTAAAGGATTCCCCAAATACCAGCTCCCGGAGAGCAGCATATTCACCACCAGCACAGCAAATGTGCTGCTTCTTGCAATTCCACCCAAGGTGAGACAGCTGTGACTAATTGAGCCAAACACACTGACAGGTGGTATTAGGTGAGAGCACTGATGGAACTGTGAAATCAGCTGTGGTCTTCCTTCACAGCTCTCAGCAGCTTAATCAAGACCGGTTTACAGAAGCACGACAGGATAAGGTTTTACTTTTAACCCAACCTATTTGTAAGCGTGAGAGGTCACATACAAAGCTGTTTGGTTAAAACCTTTAGACAATCTGCACAAGTAAGGCTTTGTAACCCTGATGGTGCCAATAAGGAAGAACAAACAAGCCTCTGCTCAAAAAGCGAGGCCTGTATATAGAACAATTCTGCAGAAATGCCAGAGTGCAGCCCACGCTTTTCTCCAGAGCAGGCTGCTTTGGCTCGTTGTAGTTATCAATAGTAACCTAAGCCAGAGAGTGGCCAAGCTCAGTTTGCGCAGCCTCTGCGGTCTGAAGCAGGATGGAAGTGCAACACTCTTACCAGGAGTCCCACTCCCGCTGGGAGGAAATGGACATCTCAAAAATGTCTCCCTCATTTTCTTCTCTGTTAAAAGCACATCGTTGATAACGAAGATATAAGTGGGAAGCTCTTGATTCCATTTACCAGTGTGTAGAGTGGGGAACATAAGTTTATATTAATAAATGTAGGCCCTGCATTCAGACTTTCCAGGAGAATTTAAACCAGAGACATTGAAATGCAGATTCAGAGCAATAAAAGAAAAAGAAAACACCAGTCGTTTTACATGCAAAATGTAATTAGCTGATGCAACTCACTTCAGCCAAAATATAAGTGAGATTCAGGAAAGGATTAGACGTTTACATGGATAATGAGACTATCCAGATCAACAAGAGAGAACAAAGTTTGCAGAATACAATCTCCTTTCTTAGAGCACAAACCGACCTCTGGCAGATGGATGTTGGAAAAGGCTCCTCGGGGCAGGCTGCCCCATAATTTCCTCCTTAATTTTACTGCGCCCTCTTTTGAAGTGCTGTTGCATACAGGAAACTAGATTAAATATAGGATCAGTCTGGACTAGCTGTTCTCTGTTTGGGGTTCTATATAGGGAGCTTTGTTAAGGAATTAATGGACAGTGCACATTTCTCTTTTTTTTCTCTCATCTTTAATAACGTGGTTGTTAAGCATATCGTTAGAAAGCTAACATTGTATCTCAGCATTATAACCAACATAGAAGATGACTTGCAAGACATTTAATGGTACAGAAAGTTGATGTAAGCCACACGGGGGGACAGTGAAAGCACTGAGAATATTCACTAGATGAGTTTGGTAAAGCATAAACGCAAAAGCAACCAAAAGAAAATAAAATCATTTTTGTACAGTCCGATGAGAAACTTCAATGAATCACCAAAGGCTGCAAGTCAGCCTTTCAGACGAAGACTTGGTTCGCTAGCATTTCAAAGTCAGAGACTGACACTGAGTAAGTCTAGGCCGGCTGCACAAACCATCACTTAAGTTCTCATCAGTGGTGAAAGCAACCAACCTTTTTATTAGGTAGCCGTGAAAGCAAAAGTCATGGTACGGCAGCCTTCCTGTCCTCCTCTGGTAGCTTGAGTAATCATCAGGTTTTGAGTTCGCTACATTCTTCTAGAGCTGAAACTTCTAATAAGTCATAGAGATTCATGATTTTATGTCCAGGGTTGATCCCTGGAAGACCATGCATGCACTGAGAACATGCAGTTTACTAGAAACCTATCTCCTAAATTTCTAATTGATGCCAGACTACATAGCTCCTCTGGCAGCTTGTTCTTTTAATCACTCATCAGTTGAGGACATATTCTTATCTTCATCATCAGGTGTATCTTTTAGCTGTTGACGAGCAAACTCCTCAAATACCAGCTCTGCTTCACTGAAATGGAAGAAACACAGGTCTTTCAAAATGATGTTAGCAATTTTTTTATACCTTCAGACTAAAAGCAAAATATAGGAAGAAGAAGAGAAGCCCAGAGCAGACTGGTAACGTTTCCTTTGTCTTCAAAGGGATTTGGATCACATTCCCACAGGCACCATCTTCATTGGTGGTATTCTAGCTAGTATGAAAAGCAGTTGATTGAGCAAGTCAGGACACAAACTGAGGAAGATTTTCATCTGTACTGAAGCATGTCCATTCCAGCTAAATATTTATCAGCTAGTTGAATAGTCTGCAGTCTGAAAGAGTCTTTGTCTAGAAACAAAATGTGAAACTTTTCAACTTTATTCCTTCTGTACCAAAATAAAGGTACATGGTCAAACCTACTGAGTTCCTGAAACTTAGAACTACAGAGCATCAGCTAACCACAAACACATCCCTCCCCCCAGCACGATTTCTTAAACTAGTTTCACATGGTCAGTCATGGCTGTTCAACTGATAGCAGTAATTTGTCAAGCCACAGTAACTTACTCACTTTGGATTTAAGCTCATAGTCTGTGAACCCCGTGGATTTTTGGACAATTTTGAGGAGTTTTCAAAGAGTCAATGCACAACTGCAGCTAGAACGTGAAATATCATTAAAAGAAACTTACTCATCCTTCCCTGCAGTCATCAGCATGCAGCAAAGAAGGAAAAAAGACAGACCAAGTAGTTAGAACCGTGGATGCTAAAACCAGCAAAAATTTATAAACTGACAACACAAAACAGTGACAAGCAGCAATACAAGAATTCCAGAAAGTCTCAAAACGTGTGTATATGCACCTGATGAAGCAAAACTCGATCTCCCGAATGGAAAAGCACTCTACCAACGTTGCCCAAGACATAAGAAGGGTTGAGAAACACAGACAGATTTTCCCATTTATGCTTGCTAGCGGTCACAGCTGTGAGAGACAGCTGTGCACACACTTCTACTCAGGGATGACAGCGCTTGTGTGATACCGTGTTGGTCTGAGTTGGTCTGTCGCTGTGATTTAAGCAGTCAGCTGATGAGAAGACAATGTTCTTGTTCAATAACATGAGGGTATTAAAAGCAAACAATGTCAGAAAGGCCTACATGGTCTGTCATTAGATAGTTTATCCACTTATTCCTGATTTCATCCTTCCCTAAATATAATCCCGAGACCTTTGGCACTTGTGTTTCTTTAATGGGATCTTTGCTAACCACACCGTAACAAATCCTGCTTGCTAGCAGGATTCCTTGGAAGCTGTTTCAGCACAGCCTAAAATAAGCAGAGTTCTTATTAATAAGCACTGTATTGCAGTGATGAAATGGGGACAGGGATTTTTTTTGTTCTCACAGTTACTTTAGCAAGTAAGAGTCGATTCACTGGCTTACTCCTCATGGGTTTAAGTCAAGGAGCAAAGCGCATCTAGGCCATTGTTCTACAGAAGTCATCAGGAATCTGGGATGCTTCAGTGGCTGGATAATCCGCTACCTGGAGAATTTCCACCCACAATGCACAGTGAAATCAAGGGCAACAAGTGGCGACTAGCACTGCTGGAAAAGTCAGCATTAAAAGTGTGCCAAATGGGGCCACTCTAGCCAAAATGCCTCAAAGGATGGATCATGTAAAGACATTCATGATGGCGTCTATCCAGACTCAGAAAGGATGGTTTCCTCTACTCACAGAAGCCCAGATGAAGTCTGGAAAGTCTCAGGGCATGCATGCTTGATTGAAACGGATTTAAAATGAAATATTTAGAACTTTAAAAATTTCCAACACATAAAGCATCATTCTCATTTCTTTTTTCCTCCAATTTTTATTCTTTAAATAGTCTGCTGTCTTTGAAGTACATTCATTACTATGGGAACAGTGACATCAGTGATGTGGGTGAAGCTGAGTGATACCCACCAATGCGGTTTGAAGTTAGTTTTACAATATGGTTTGAGGGGGAAAATTAGGTATTGTTTCAGTTGGGTATCTACTTTACTGTCAGATAAATGCTTATTGAATCAATATGTAGGTAGTGTGGCAGTACAGTAATGCTTATCATATACCTCAGATGTAAGATTACATGCCAAGATGCACTACTTTACCTTCAGGCTCCTATACTAACATGTAGCTTCTTAAATGGCCACATTAACACCCTAGCAAGAGTTAGGCCTGTTCCGCATAGTTCTCTGGCTGTCCTGTGGCTTATTTAACACTATAACATTGAAAAATTCTCAGGAACCTGAAAACGGGTAGGCTTTTTCTTTTTTTAACTGGCATCCCAGCAATTGTTTTGAGGACTGGGATGGGAGGGGGCTGTGTTCAAGGATCAACGAGGCTCCAGAGTGTCATCATAGTTTCTGCAGAGGGTTTTCTGTAAGCTTTTATTATGCAGCCACAGAAATGATTCCATATAATTAAAGCTGTGGCATATGGTAATTTTCATTATAAGCTTGCTTTTAACCTCTCTTAACTTGGGGGGGGGGGGGGGGGAAGGAGTAGGCTGTGTTATTTTTCAAGATATTAAAGTGCTTAAAAAATTCACTAATTTCTGAGAATTACAATACCAATACAGGGCAGGTATAGCTTTAATATTAAAGGGTCAAAGCATTTATGGGTTTCTTGAAACCAGCCCTTTCATGCAAGTTTAACAAGGGAGCAGATACATGCCCATTTGCTGAACAACAGCCAAAACAAAGGCCAGTGTCCAAGACATAGGTCCACAAGACATAAAACATCAGGAGAAGGGCAGGAAAACCCCAGACCAAAGAACTCCCGCTGAGACCACAGCCTTGAGAAAAACCCAGCAGGAGCTTCTGGGCTAACTGCTGACTGGGAAAGGTCTTGGAAGCATGAAGAGACACAGCCCAGTTTGAATCTATCTTTAAAAGAAACAGATCTCTATCCATTTTTGTCAACAGGAGAAGAAGACAGACAGCCAATGCGACAGGAGCTGCTTCACCTAAAAATAACCACCTGTGAACCACATGGGTCCAAAAACAGTTGCAAAACCAGCACACATGAAACATGCAAATGCTGGCCTACAAGAAGTCCAAGACAAGGAAGCTATAAATAAACACGGGAAAGGAAAGGTAGCAAGCCTTTCTTTTTCTGTCTCCTCCAGGCACGGAAAAGAAAGAGCAAGCAAACTGCAATAGCCATGCATTCTGACAGACCTGCTTTTTACTGAGCGATGAACTCTTCCGAGCTCGCTCACAGACAACTAAAAAGGGCAAAGCTATTCACTGCGAAATAAAGCACACAGCAGTTGATCACACTCGCCCCAGTTTGGCCCTAAACAAGTTAAACCATGTTCTTGAGAAGCTTATCTTTCTGAGGTTCTCTACACTCTAATAAGCCCCACATGATTAAATATACTAATGGTACACATCTTTTATTTACTTTTGCCATAAATCACCTTGGCTAGAGAAGGGAAAAGGACATTACCCCACCGCAAGGAATAAATCCTAATATGTGGCATTTTTTAATCCCGCTTTTGCTTTGACTCTGTAAAATGGTTGCTTTGACTTCTTTCCTTTCTCCCAGCTGTGGCTTAAGATGAAGTGACAGTCAAGAAAGCAGGGAGGTGCAACAGGCAAACTGGTTACTACTGACTCATCAGTAAAAACAAAAAGGAACGGAAAAAGAAGATAAGGAGTGATCTCAAAATTCCCTGTGCACGCACCCCTGCCTACACCCACTGCAGAAGCTGCCGAACACGCCAACAAAGAAAAATTCCATCTTTTGGGGCCTTTGAGAGTCTAAAGGCTGTTTGTTGAAGCTCCATCTCTGCAATTAAGTCTTAATTTGCTTGATTCTGAATTAGATGGTATTTCACTAATGAAGCATTTTATTTCTCAGAGTTTATGAACTAAGGTGGTAGAATAAAAATTTTAAAAGCATGAATTCACAATTGGGGAGAGTGATTAGGCACAGGGCATGGAAAACTACCAGCAAATAAAGGCAGAAAGTTTTCATTTACCAGGTTCATATGGAAGGCTGTTTTATTCCCTCTAATGAGCTTAGACACCACATTCCAGCACAGTTTTCAAGTCAGCTATGTGGGCTTCAGAGGAATTTTCTGTTGTGTTACAGTATCTTTTTTTTTTTTTTAAGAGAAAGCATTTATTTCTCAAGTTAACCATTTGTAAGGCTTTCCCATAGGATAGCTCCTGAAACTACCTGTATTTTTTTCAATTTATAAGAAACTTGCAATTTCCATCTGTAAAAAATGCATGAACCATAGCTGTCTTCTGACAGTCAGCTCCTAGAAGACTTTGATGTAGCAAACAATACGTGGGCTGTGCCTTTGGTAAGAGGATGTGTTGGGGGAAGCGATCTGAGAAATATTGCAGTTCTCCGTTTCCCTTGTAAAGTCTTCTGCCCACATCCTTTTGAGTGTACTATATAAAGGAGTGTATCAGCCGTCCTTTGAAATGATCTTAGAACAGAGAACTGACTGACTTCCATTTTTCCTCATATTACAAATGCTTCTGCCAGAATTATCTGCCCAAAGCATAAGTAATAAAAAAGGGGTTGCGGCATTGTTAACACCAAAAAACGTCCCGTAACAAAATTCACACCGTTCTAAAAATGTAAAATTCTTTACCGCTGCCTAAGCCTTTGGACGATCCTTGTTTGAAGTTTTCAAGTTTTTCTCTGTATCCGTGAAAGCTCCAGATTTTGCAGCCCTGAGCTGCCCCACCACCACCTCTGCCCTGCGAGGCTCCCCACGGGCACTAGATGGCCCTCACCAGCCACCGCTCCTGGGGCCTCTAGTGCCAGTCCCGGCCCCTCACCGAGCTCCTGGGAAGGGGGATTGCTGCAAGGAAGTCTGAGGGAAATGGGTCAAAATGTTCGAGCTACCAGCAGAGACAGAAGACCCTTGCCAAAGCGGCTCTCCCGCAGTGAGTCACCCCTTGGAGGTCATGATCAATGCCATGTGCGGTGCAGCGATGTCAGTGTTTCACTGGCAGAGCTTCGCTGCCCTGCAGCATGAAAGTGAAACCCACAGCATGGGCACAGCTATGCCAACAAAAGCACTTGCTTCACAGCAGCTTCTCCAAGGTGATCCAACATTATTAGTGCTATGGACCAACCCTGAGGACCCGATTTCCACCTCACAGGGCAGCCAGAGGCAGCTTTGGGCTGCATGCTGCCATGGGGTGACCTGTGCTACTCCTCGGTGATGCGGCTGTCTCCTTTGCAGCCACAGCAGAAAGGGAGTGAGAGGGGAATAGGCCTCGTGGATTTGTCCTGAAGGTGCTTCCTAGACTCATCGTGCTACTCTGATAGGGGTGTAACACGCACAAAAAACTTCTCCTATGAGCACATTCTGTGTCTGTCCTGAGGCCTTGCTGGCACAGCTCACAGCAGGGCTTTTCCCAGTGGGAGTGGGAGTTTCCTATGGTGCAATTCTCAAAGAGGAGGGAAGAAACCTACCTTTGCCCACTCCAGCACAACCATAATTAGCAAACAGTGATTCCCAACCAGAGCAACTGAGTGTGGAGAAGATCACCACTCTCTCTTCTCATTGCTCACATGCGATTCCTCCAATAATTTCACACAATAAGGACTAAAGTTACCCCTCTCTAATACTTCCAGTATAGAACATGACATCTGTCTTGGGATAACTCCTTTCATAGCCTCCTCCATGTTCTTCTAGTGGTCATGTTCTCAGATATGGCAGCTTTAGGTAAGTTTGGGCCCAAAGAAAAAAAGAAAGAAAAAGCAGTGCAGAAGCGGCCATGGGTTTTTGTTTGAAGCCCATGCAATTCTGTCCAAATACAGAGGGCAGGACAAGACGACTCGTCTATCACAGCCCCAACATCGAAAAGCTGGCATACTGTTTTGTGTTCCATAGCCGCTTCAGGAGCTCCTGCACAAGCTCAAGCACCTTGCAGTTTCTGTATGTTCACTGTTAGAGAACAGAGCCAGCCAGGGCCTGAAGAAGTAGGAGAACACAGATACTCAAGGCACCCTGCAGTTTTGGCATCTGATCCCAAGCCTCAACACGTCTGGGGAAGGCTAGTTCCTTACGCTGCTTTAAAGTTCCCACACTACCGTTTACTGACCTGACTCTGAAGAGACATTCCTCTCAGATACCCACTGAACATAAAGGCCACACCACAGACACCGTGGCCAATGCCACATTAAGATAACAATGATTCTAAAGTCACAGTTTTATCACCTCTTAACTTTGCTTAAAAATATTTTGCTTTTTACAATGCTCATGTGTCTTAGGTGTTTTCTGTGACAGATTCTTCTTTGCTATATTACAATCCAGCGGGGCATTGCTGACAGCTTCATTCAGGACATTTTGCACAGTAGTCATGAGATTTAACTGTGCAGTCCTTCCTCAAGCCCCTGTGCTTTGTATTGCGATTCCACAGATGAAAGACAAAAAAGGAACATGACCCATTTCTACCTTCTCCCATCTTAGCATCCCTTCTCCCTCTTATTTTGTGCCTTGAGGTTGAATGATACATATACACATGCATAAACATATACACACACAAAAGCAGCCCCCATACTGGAGTCTTGTCGGTTCTAAAGGCTTCCTGTAGAACAAACCACTATAAGCCTTGCAATGGTAAGATTTCAGTCTGTTAACGAAGAAGGGCAAAAACCAGGCGTAACTGACCTGCTGTGTTCTTTTCCTCGGGTTTGGGGTGCATGAGACGAAACGGCAGCTCTGTGCCAATTTCACTTTGGGGAGAAGAGAGAATGCATCAGATCCACAGTTCCTTTCATGCCTGGTTCAGTCCCCTTCCCACCTCAGGCCAGCCCAAGCCCTGAACTCCAGCTTCACTCATTCTTTCATCTATTTCTAATCATTATTTTCCCCTCAAAAAGAGTTAAACTCTGATTGCTCCACAAATATCCCAAGCATATCCACTTTAATAAACTGGGTTTATTATGTGCTGAATGTACTCGCATGTACACCAAATCAGAAATATTTTTTTTTACTTGCTTCATTTTCACAGCTGAATGCACAGACTTCTTATTTCTGCCAGATTAGGGGACAGTTTATTTTTTTTTTTTTAGGGAGGCAGGAAAGGGAATAGGAAAGAGGGTAAAAAAAAATGAATTAAGAAGTACAACTGCAAGGTCTGAAAAGGAAGATAACATTTACCTGGAAGTCAGGTCTCCCAGCATGCTACAGAAGAAAACAAAGAAAAACACAAGCATATTTAGTGCCTTTCCATTCCAGTGCTCTACCAAATGCTGTTTTACTGGTGGACTATTGAAATCACCTTCCTCGTGTACTCTTCTCTACTTGCCACAAAGCATAACATCCAAATAAACTTGTTTTTAAAAAAGGTAATTTTAATTTTTCATGTTCTTTCCATGGAGAAAGAGTCTAAGTTTTCGAACTCGTGACCAAGTGTTGGGCATAGGTCCTTTTCTGAGAGTAAAGGACAAGGGCAATCGGAGGACCACAGAAGGCAGCAGTCATTTTGTCACACTTTAGGCAAATCATTGACTCATTTTTATACTAGAAAGAAGGACAGATGAATGAAATACAAATGTAAAAAGTGACTATCACCAGAGTTATCCTTGTCCTCTTTTGCACTGTATGCTGGGAACTAGCTCATGTTGGTAACATCAGCTTCTCCCAGAAAGCTGGCTCAGTACAGAACCTGAGCTACAGTATTTATGACTCTCAGGCAGACGTCTCTGCCTTCTGCTCTAGAACAAGAACGCCAACATAAAGGCTTACACAAAGTTTCACTTCAGTTCTCACAAAATAAGTTATGGCTTTGAAACAAAAAATTGCAATGCAAACCAGAGGTTTGTACCAGCTGTAAAGTCATATGGTATCTAAGGAAGGTAATCCAACCCCTCTGGCTCAGGACAAGTTCTTTGGATAGGCCAAGGCTGACTTCCAGGCAGTTTATGCTTTAGAGGGAGCCTGATATCCTGCAACATGCGCCCCTTCTCTCAGGGTGGACTGTCCTGCCCTCTCCCCACTCCTCAATGAAGTACACACACCCCCCCTCTCTTAACTTTATACAAATGTAGCAATAAGTCTGTTACTCTTACCCTGGAACAGTGAGCTTCACTTTGACCTTGTAAGAAACCAGAATCCCCATCACTGTCTTGTCTATTCCATCCTTAATACTAGCAGAGAAAACAGACAGCAGCGTTAGGCAGCACAGCAACAGAGCGACAATATATGGCTGGAGCAAGAACTAGGTGAACACCCTATTCTCCCGAAAGTGATAGAGCAGAGAAGCCTCAGCAACAGCTAATACCTCTCCAGATCTGTGATCTCTATTTACCCTAAACGAATATGATAGGTTAAGTCATGCAACTTAGACCTGCCCATCTGGACACACATTTACAGGTATAAACTCCTGATAGGAGTGTCTCCTCCATCCTTCTCTCTTCTTCATAACCCTCCACTATCTAAAACCGTTTAAAACTCTACTCACATGGTACTAGAAGCCAAGTTGGTATCCTCATCTTTTAGCTTTCCATCCAGAGCTATTTCCCGGGTCTCCCGGTTATTTGCTAGCAAGGGCAAAAGCATCAGTGTCTTGGTCAGGCTGCTGTTTGGCTGCACCTTTTCCCTGAAAATAAGCAGCAGATGAGAGAAGGAAAGTGATACACTCTCCTATTTGTGTTACACACCCAACCAAGAGAATTTCAAAACAGATTACAAAGCCACCCAAAAAGGAGTGGAATTTATCTGTTCAAATTTAGTTGTCTACAACACAGATGTCTGTATCTAAACTAATCAGAAAAAAACCCTTTATAATCAGCAGAGAGGAACAAGCACTTGCAGAAAATGATTAATTTCACATTAAGGCAGACTTCTAAAGTACGTCAAAACTATGCTGCAGACCTCTAAATTTGGACAAATAAATCCTAGTTTAGAAGATCAGTACTCAATGGAAAACATGTCCCTACAGAGAAAAAAAACCCAGGAAAAATATAAAATGTTTGTTCCCCCTCATGAAGCAAAGTTCAATGCTGTGCTGCCAATGCAGTGCAAGGCAAAAGAGCAAGTGGTTCTACACACTGTCAATAGGCTCGAGGTTTTCATGGACTTTGTGAGGCCAGAAGAAACCAAATTAAATGGAAAAAGACTGTCCTCAGGCTATAGCATCCGTGACTTCCACTCAAACAGCAGCACCTTTCAGAAAAATGTTCCATCTCTACTTAAAGATTTCAAGCCCCTGCTAAGTTTTTCTAGAAGGTAATTACTCTTCAAACACACCCCCTTTTTGCAGCCTCTCCCTGTTCTCTGAAAAAAGGTGCAGGGGACCTGCTGGCTGTTAGAAAAGGAGACCAGCTGCATCCAGAGAGTACAGCTGGTGTGGGGAATACACACACAAGGTGAGAGGAGAGAGCACTGTAACAGCAGAAAACTGCAAGGCTATAGCTAGGAATACCTCCCATTACTGAGAAGGAGGGTAATTTAAAAGGGTGTGAAGGAGCAAGAAGGGATAAGCAAAGCATTCACTCACTGTGCTTCCTCAGCAGCTACCACTTTTGTATAGTAGTCACTGGAGTACAAAACCACGTTGGCAACCTGCTCCACTGAGTGAGAAAGGAGAAAGCGGACCATCAGTTGTGCATATGCATCGCAAACAACATAGCTGCCCCGCTCCACTGGGTCTCAGGAATGGAAGACATGATGAGGACAGCAGTAAAAACCCACCCATTTAGGGCCTGAAAGGACCACTATGTCAAACAGCCTGACCTAGACAGAGACCAACAGCACACAAATGGCCAAAGACTATCTTCCCTGAACGGCATCCAGGCTTTATTTGGAGATGACAAAAAGTCAATAACCCATGGTTTCCCCTGGGAGCCTGCTCTTTCCATTACAATGATCTCCCTCTTCTTCTCTAAGCATGTCCGCTTTTATCTCTGGTCACTCGTCTCTCTTGTGTATCTATAGGCGATACATTTGCTTTCAGGAGACAACATCATCAAGCAGACTGGATATGATACTGCAGTCAACAGGCTGTGATAATAAATGGCTTATATTCTCCAATCAAACACCAAAACAACCCATAGGGTAATTCTGACTGAAGCACTGATGAGGAGAGAATCTGGGGAACAACATGATCTTTTTAAGCCTGACAGAGGCATGTCAGCCTAAAAATATTTGGGACTCACTAGACAGCGTATCCAAGACCAGCACTGAATTGGCTGTCTCTAACATAGAGTTTTGTAAAAACCTCAGCAACTTCATTCCCTCCTTGCCTTCCCTTCTCTTTCTCATCCTTTCTCTCAGACTGTCTTCCACAGGTCCAAGTGCAGCGGGGCTTGTGGGATGAAAACACACAGTGCCACAAATAAAACACAGGCACAGTACTGAAACTCCTCTGAAACTCAGCCCCTGCCCTCAGCTTCCTCAGGAGGAATTACACCATCACTGGCAGAGCGGATGTTTCTCACATTGCCAGATGTTTCTGAAACCTCAGGCAAAATTGTATGCAACCTAGGCACATTCACAGTTAGCAGCAGCATCAAATTGACAGGGAAGCCCTTCCTGCTGGCCTCTCAATGGAGGTGGATTTCTCCCCACAGCACCTGCCTTGCCCACTCCAGGTGCCAGACCATTTCTGCTTACTAGAGGGGGCATACTGGTGTCTGAAATTAAGCCGTACGAGTAACCATGAGAGTCAGGAAAAAGGCTTCAGTGTTTCACTTGATGAACAGCAAAGAAACAGCAACAGACAGGGTGGAGGAACACATTCCTGCCCTGTCCCATGCTGCCTGCTTAAGCTGTTGCAAGCACTAAACTCTGGCTCTTTTTCAGCCCTCCCACCATTCTTCCAGCCAGTCTTCTAGCCCTCAAAGAATCCCAAGAATCACTAAAAACATACCCTGGACTTTGATCTTCTTCACTGCTTTGTCTGTGCTGTTGTTGATGGTGACAGTGACTGGAATGGGCTCACCATGGTAGTACACCTAGAAAGAAGGCAATGCTCAGAAATCCATCCAGGAGGCTTCTCCCAAGCCCTAAACCCCTCTCGTCCCCCCAGGTTAAATCTCCTCACGGAGGGCAGATAAGGCAAGATGACCTTTCTCAATGATTCATGACCCTTCCTTCAACGACTGACTTAGCCTCAAATGCATCTTGTAATGAGATCTCAGCCTCCCTTAACAGTAGCTACTGACAGAAGTTACATTAGAGCCCTTGAGTGCCAGGCCAAGTCAGCCTCAGCTGAGACTGTCTGACTAACAGCCGAAGTAGTTGCTTTGGGCAGCAAAATGCATATTGGCATGCCAATACTATGACATCCACTGTGCCGGGGCAAACTCCTCACCTCTTTACTGAGGGAAGCTTTCAAGTGTAACGGCTTGCTGGACATGAAGAACTGCCAGGTGGTCTCTGTATAAGGTTGGGGTCCTGGCTTTTCTGGAGCATATTGCACCTTACGGATCAGCAGACGTGCAGAGTTCCTGGGAAGCAGCAGAAGACAACATGGTAGTACTTTGTGCTTAGCAGAGGCAGGAGTTCTGCATTGACATGGGCTTACACCCAAGAAGCCCAACGACAAGTGGGGCAAATCCGAACAATCAACCAATGTGCATTACTGAACCACCCACCCCTTTAAGAAGGGCAAAGCTGAAGACAGACACACATGTTCTGTTACCTCTTATGAATTCTCTCTTCCAAGTTCTCTGTTGAGAAAGCTTTCACCTCAAAGTCCACCCCACAGCTCTGCCCGAGAGAGAAAAGACAGATGTGAAACCAGTGTCAGAAGCCAAGAACATCTGCAGATGTTTAAATATCTTTCTACACACCAGAAACTGGCAGATTCCTGCCAGCTGCAAATTCTTCTGGCTTCCTACCATTATCATAGTATCATACCCTGCTGCTTCTGATAAATGCAGCTGAGTTCCCAGCCTTTGACAGATGACATCCCTACTCCTAAAAGGTTTTCTGTGAGAGCAGTGCTGTAGAAGTCACAGCATGCTATAAGCTGTAAGACTGATCAGCCTGCAAGACTCTCCAGTCCGCCTTGAGCTTCTGAACAGAATTGCTGAATGGCTTTGTAATGCCAATACCTGACTTAGGGTCAACCTTCTTACTTCCTAATGTCTAAGGGCTGATCAGGCCAAGCTGACCTTTGTTTTAATGGGTTTATACTGTCATGGGACATCTGTCTGAGTCCCAGATAACCCTCTACAGAGCAATATGGGAATTTCTGCTACAATATAATTCCTTGGCACAAAACACAGCTTATCCTTGTGGCACTGGATTCTACAGCCCGCACCCCACCTTGCCCAGTTGTTAGTCTAGCTCAGCTGTTCAGAGAAGCGTCCAGTGGAGTATAAAAAGAATATTTTAAATCATGTCAGAAATCTTGCAGAACATCTCATTACATGGTGACTTTCACTCCAGGGTTTTGGTTTTGTTTACACACATGTGCAAGCCAGCCCTTCTCTGTATTTGCTTTAATTGAGAAGCAAGTCTTAACACATACTATTTATAGCAATCTATGAGATTTTAGGCACTCGGTCTCCTTTTCTCTCATGTAGCTTGACAGCTACAATCATTTTATGTGCAGGCAACCCACAAATCATGTGGTACCCTTAAGGAAACTACAAACATTGCAGATTTAGTAGTCTTACTGCTATTTGTCTAGATTCCCTTTCTTATTCTGAGGACTTAAATTCCAAATCTGTGACATGCACTTGTAGCTCTTAAGTCAGGTTTCTGACATTTGTGACATAGCACAGTAAACCCCAGTATCACTTTATTCTACTCTCAAGCTAGCCAAATAAATTCACATGACTTTTTCCATATGACTTCCCTCAACCATGTGTGATAAGCACAAATGTCCCATTGGTCTCACCTTATCAACATCACGAGGCGCAGGCTGCAGACAGACTGAACAAGGCAGGTAATCTGGAAACTGTTGGAGGAAGAAGAGAAAAAATACCCCAAAGCAGTATTACAAAGATTTCCAACTCTGCGATACTGTAATTAACATATTGCTCACAAAAGGTACAAAGCAATCCTGAAGACAGCAGGTCACTCGCTGTAATGTAGTAACCCTTTGAAGTTCTGGCTAAGATAGGGGCCTTAATATACTGGGCCTTACACTTGCCTTGTATGAACAAGTCCCTCTCTTCCAAAAATACTTTAATAGCCAATGAAGGGGAAAGAAAAAAAAAAAGAAAAAAGAGAAAAAGTGAAACAATTCCAGGCATGTGAAGCACCTGGTCTAAAAACCAAACAGAGCTCTAGAGGCACAGCTTAGAGTAGAAGCTGGAACATCTGGCTCCCCATCCAAGATAATCAATATGGCTCACAGCAGTGCTACTCACTGTTCACATGGGCTTGAAGCTCAAGCAAAGCTTCTCTGTGTCAGAAACACAACTAAGGCCATGAAGACCAGCCAGCCACCAGCCAGCGTCCATTGCTCCTGGCCTGGGCAGGGCCAGCAACTCCAGACATCAACTGGGAAGTCTGCAGAGTAACTCATGGAGACCGAGTGCTAACACCCCATGAGAGACTCCAGCAGTTTGAAGATCACTAGATTGTATTTGCGTGGTTAATAACATTATGACAGGTACCAACCCATTAAGCAGAATCATTCAAAGACTTATTTGTTGCTCTATCTGTGCGTATGGTTTTCAAACCTGGATCTGCTTAGGGAAAGCTAAGGCAGACATGTCACTGACAGTACTGGAAGCATATCCTGTCAGAATCAGAGTTTGGCAATGAGCTGTTATTTGTTGACAGCATCTGGTAAAATGCCTTTAATCTGCTTGTTTGATCCATAAAATTTTTAAAGAGAAAGGATTTGGCAGTTCCTCTATGAAGAGGGACAATAGTATAAAGTATTCCAGCCCCTCAGGAATGGGGAAGACAAGGATATACGGGGCTGTTGCTAGCATAAAGCCACTGCATTTTTCATTGCCCATTCAGGGAAAGCACTTTTCACATACAGTTAAGATCTTCTTGCACTTTACCACTTAGGATGGTAAGAGAAAAACATAAATTGGTACATTGCCCATCACTCAAAATTGGAACTTTGCATAACATGAATTCACTATTAATCCCCGTCTTCAGTCCATCACAAAGTCTCAGCAGCCTGGTAATAACAGACAAGGAGAGGAGGGTCAGAGGCTCTTATGAGATACTTACCGTAAATAAAAAGGGATAAGCATTTTTCCCCAGTTTCTTCAGCAGAGATTCCTGCAAGTGGGAGAGAGTCTCTGGCTTGTCAGCAGGCGGGTACAGTTGGACCCTCGAGAAGAACAGGTCCCGTCGGAAGGTGAGGCCAATCACATCAATGTCTTCCCGGCCATACCGGAAAGCACAGGTCAGGGACACGTACACTGGAAAGAAGCACATGACAGGTAAATCATGCAGCAGGCTAACAACGCAGCCAGGGTGGGATGTAAAATCCTCCTGCACTATAAAGTCAGGGAAACCCATTTCAACACTGTTGTATAACCCAGTAAGTATTCATACCATAAGTAAAAACATACTTTACGTTGAGTAAGAAGCCCATTCACTGAGAAAGAGAGTTACATTTGTACCCTTAAAACAATAAAAAAGGTTCTATTTCAGCATCTCACTTCAAAAGAGGACTAACAATTTCTGAAACATATGTTGCATAAAACCTCAAACCTTTTCTCCCCTTGATAATTGCAGGATCCACCAATACAACACCCTCTGAAAGAAAGGGAAAAAATAAAAAAGATTAACAGAGGATAATCAGGGTTGAGAAAGCAGGAAGGGCAGCACGTATCCTCGTGGACTTACCTACAGGTTCCACCTCCCCTGTGTTGTCAATGAAGTCCCGTTTTCCCAGGTAGATAGTTAGCTGTAGGGAAAAGATGACCATGGTTGAACTACAAAGTGTTGATGGTTGTGTGGTTGTGTGTTGGGGGCGGGGACACAGTGGAGAGCTATAAATCTTGTAGAGATTAGAACAATTCCATTGTAAACAGATTTTTTTTTTTCCAGCAAACATGCAATTGCCACCAAACTCAACAGGATTATTCACATGCTTCAGGACATCAGAACTGAAGACCTTATGTAGACCAGCTCCCAAAAGTACAACATAAATACTTATGCACGGGACAAAGAACTATATATTTAAAGATTTTTGGTGCCACCAGTTTGAAAAGACAATGAAACCCCTTTGCTTTAAATGCAGTACAACCCAGGAAGAGAGGCGAGTTGCCTTCATCTTGTATTATAATATAAGAGAAGCTTGCTCGATAAACTCTGTTTACATCATCTCCTCAAACTTAGCACTAAATATCATTCATGGTCCTTCATCAGAAAAAAAAAAAAATGGACAGGAAAAAGCTTTCTAACAAGCCTCCAGTCTGATGGTCCTTCATCAGCATACCTATATAAACCCATACCTATATAAACTCATTATTATGGTACTTACGGCTTTGTCACGGGTGCTTTTTTTGAAGATAACTTTTTTACGAGGAGAACTAGCATTCTTCCCACTCCCCCCTGTCTTTTGAGATTCAGGGCAGCTCATGGTCAAAGATGGGTATGTGACTGTGGGTGAATGAAGCTTTTCTGCCCCAAAAGGTCCTGGGAAAGATGCCAGAAAAAAAATAGGTGGATGAGATAGAAGTGGAATTATACTTGGTGGGTAAAGCACTCTACTCCCATGTATAGTTTACCAAAGACTATTTCATTAGATACTCAGGCGCAGCACAGAAGGTGGGTTTCTTTTCATTTTAGCAGTTCCTCATAAATATATCTATTTAAAAACAGCTCTTCAGAAACATTACAAAAGACCAAAAATTCTTTTTAATTCACGTGAAAAAAAATTAGTAGACAAATGTTGAGGGGAAGGGATAGCATGGCCTTTGCAGAGAGGTTTGTAGAGAGTAATTTTGTGAAGAAATCTAAGAGTACAGATAAAGGTAATCTGATTAACACAAGGTACCTTGATTTTCAAAAGGTACCTCAAGATTTGTCATCAGAGGCTCTAAACTGTCATGAGATAAGAAGGAAGGTCATTTCACTCATTAATAATGGGATAAAATACAGGAAATAAATAATATCAATACATATGGGATTTGNAGCGCCTCCCTCAAGTTCTCTTTTTCGGGGGGACTCTTTTTTTTTTTTTTTTTTAATCCATGGCAAGTATAAAACAGCACAGTGTCATCTGTCCTGGGACATTTGCTGTTGAGGATATCCTTGAATGAATGGAAAGATGCCTAGATAAGGAGTGAATAACCTGCCCACACACACAACACTGTTCTGGATTCCCAAAAATAAAGCTGTCTAAATCAAGCTGAAGGAGTGCTTCAAGGTGCAGACTGGATAGGTGATGAAATAGTGTATATCCTGTAACAGTAAGTGAGAAGTATTGCACTCGAAGAAAATACAATTATAGTCTGACATGCACAGTTATACTTGTTATAACTTAGGAAGAATGTCTTGACATAAGCAGTGAAGTTATTAGGAAATAAATCAACACAACCGAGAACGCCATTGATATAATTTTAGAACCCTTTACATATCCACATCTTGGATACAGCATGCTCAGTCTAAGACCTAGAAAAGTGATATATAATGGTAAGGAGTCAGACCAAACCCAAAATGAGAACTCACCTGTCCCACTGTATTTTCTTAAATCAGAACCCAATGCAATCCATTACTTTCAGGGTATCATTGAACTCAAAACAGAATGGATCTTAAGAATATGGTGGCCCAGCTACCTACCCAGAAAGGTAACAAGTACAAACAGGAGTAGGGAGCAGCTTGTAGGCAAGAAAAAAAACAGATGGAATAAGATTCTTCACGGGATCAGGAGGAGGAGGAGGAGAAGGGGGAAAAAAAAAAAGGGGGGGGAGGGAGGGACCAAAAGGACATAAAAGAGATGTCCAGAAAACCTAAGTGGCACAAAGCAGAGAGAGATTAGTTTTTCACTTTGTCATAAGTTGTAAAAAGCAGCATCCAATTAGGTAATC
Source organism: Anarhynchus alexandrinus (assembly GCA_008711295.1). Taxonomy (NCBI): domain Eukaryota; kingdom Metazoa; phylum Chordata; class Aves; order Charadriiformes; family Charadriidae; genus Anarhynchus; species Anarhynchus alexandrinus. Next base: position 280,785 of record VUYV01000175.1, on the reverse strand, counting down.
AGACAGCAAATTCAAAATAAAGCGAAGCATTTCCCCACATACCACAAGATTCAAGAGTAGAGTGTGCTGCTGCAGAAGGCTCTGGAAATCACCAATATGAATTGATTCACAGGATTAGACATCCTCACAGGGAAAAGGCTTTTGGCAGATGTTGGACAAGATGATCTAGGCACAACCTTAAACCCTGTAAGACTGAACCTGAGGAGCAGCATCAGGAAAGGACAATGCTACACATGCCCTATTCTTACAGTTCTCCCTACTGGACCTGTGTGAATGAGTATGCGGTGTTACACTGTCAAAGCCACAGTCTGTCTATGACTCTCCTTGCAGTTTGCTTCTACCCTATTTTGCTTCTTGCTTTCCCATTTTAAAACTGTTTCGAGAGTAGAAAGTTTGTCAGGCTTATTTGCATACAACAGACTGTAGAAAAAGGAAATACTTCCCTTCTTAGAAAGCTGGAAAAATTGTAAAGTAGAGATTACACAGACCTTACATGTGTTTGCGCATTTCTATTTTTATGAACTATAAGTAGGTTTTCCAAGTCCAGAATAGTATTTGTTGCCAAACAGACACCCTACTCATGCTGTAGACCCAAATAAACAAACCAGCAAATAACATGAAATACCTTGCTGTGTTCCAAATGCCACAGGAGCTGCCACGGGACAAAGACGTGAACTCCTAAATCACTGAGGAAAGATGAATTTTCCACGTAGCCGTGTCCTATGCTTCTTCGCATCTACTGGAGGGAATCACTAACCTCTTAGCAAACAAGGAAGACAATTTGTAGGGGATTTGAAAGCACGTCTCCAGTTGCGTCCATCCAGGATTTCAAGAATTAATCCCCCTCCAAGAGCAAATATTGTACCTGGGCTAAGATTCAACTGGAAAGTGGTTAAGTCAGCAACATAAAGCATTACCTAAGGAAGCTCAGATCGTCAATGAAAAGGTCTACAATGTCATACTCACATGCTTTGTAAGGACTACAGACTTACATAGAACAGGATGGCTACTGAAAGCAGCTTTATTCTAAAGCTCTTTCTCTGTCTTCTCCTTCCTAGGCTTGCAAGCCATCCAGCCTGATAAGAAGCTGAACAGACAAAAGCCATTTATGAATAAGGGAGTTTATAAAACACCAAGTCAAGCCTCTATAAATTGATGCCATTATGAAAGACTACCAAACATTGAGAACAATGTATTATTCTCATAATCACTAAGCAGTTTATCTATTATTGCTCCACCAACATCCCATTGTCATGCTGATGCAAAACAATATGTTGCTAGCTAGTACACCTCCCCTCCTTAATTGACTTCTAGAGTGAGGCACAGCATCCAAGATTAAGACACATGAACAGAGATTTCAATCAATTTAGCTTTTCTGTTCATGAATGTCCCAATAACAGATTTCCCCCCCTCGCTCCATGAATTTGGTCTTGATACTACACACAACAATGTGTAATTTTTGGCTTGCAAGCTGCATGAACAGCTGTAGCTTTCCTCTGGGCTGCATCTGCTAGTTTGATTAGAAAGATCACATGATATCCTCTCCACTTGCCAGCCTAAGCAGCACCCTCCTTCTCAGGCAATCTTGCAGTCACAAATCAAGCTTGATTTTTGCAAACAATCACCAACATTTACCTGAATAATACCTGGGTACACAAATTATTCCACAAAATGAACACAGAACCAGTGTTCCTCAGCTCTTTCAGCTTTTTCCAAATTCCAGCAACATTTTATTAACTGGAGGTGGATTATTTGGAAAGCGTAATCACTACTCTGTTTAATCAACTCTGGCAAACACAAACCAGCCAGCCCTAAACCACAGAAACTCACATGTGCCTGTGTTCCAGAAGGAAAGCCAGATCCTGGTTGTAAGTAGGGAAGAGACCGAGAAATTAACCCACAAAATTGACACGTTCTATTCAGTCACACAGTGCAAAAACAAAAAGGAGAAAGCTGGTTTTGTTAAGAGTTTGCGCTGCTGCCACTGCAGGACTACAAGTCCTTCCGGAGAGGAAGCAGCATTCCTGTTATACCTGCTACTCCTCTGAGGGCCCGGGAGGTGTGGGTACATGTGCCATTGCAAACATCTTCAGGGGAGCTTGGAAGCAGCTTCCCCGTAACACATACTTCCTAAAGCACCCTTATGTCTGGAGAAAGATGCCCACCCCACCCCCCCAAAACCACCTGAAGGGCAGCTCCACCTTTAGCAGAGAAACAGTGCGACAGCCACCTCTGCACAGCAGGTACCTTCGTTTTCTCTTCTTCCCTCTGCAGGTTGAAGCGGAAAAGGAGGCAATAGAAGTAAATAAATAAGCTATAGCAAAAAAAGCTAAAATTGGTCACTAGAATTTCCTACATACCTTGGTCCTAAGGAATTTTAATCTAAAATGCTTAAGGTCTTAGCTAGCTAGCCATTATGCTCAAGTATTATTAACCTACTTCGTAACAGCATCACCAGGAAAAACAAAACCCTTTGTGTAAGATCTGTGTCCATGTTGTAGAAAAACACAAGTATGGCAGCCTAAATTATAAACATCCTAAACCCATTCCGATCCTCCTCAGCAGAGCCTGCAGAGTTTTTATTACGTTAATCTCCCAATAATCTTTCATCATGCTGACTTGTCATTCAGTGATCTGCTTTTCTGCAGTAACCAAGGTCACCTGGACTCTTGGCAGGTGCCTTTTCAAGAAGGGCCTTCTGCCACAGGAATGGGCAGAAGAAAAAAAATATCTTGCCTTTAGAAATGCTTCAGAATGCCAATGTGAATCTTTTCATTTTTGATACAGTTCTCACTTCCAAGAGCTGGACTGAAGGCTTCTTTTATGAAAACAGGATGGTGGTCAGTGATGGCTCTTGGCTACGTATGAAACTTGTACATTGAACAGCTGAAGGCTTTGCTTCTTTACTCTGAAGTAGGATCCAGAACTTTATCTTCAACAAGGGTTCTTGTGTTTTTAAAGAAACATGCAACTCCTATTACTGGCTTAAAAACTTAACTAGGTAGCAGGCAAAGTACCGCAGCAGAAAAAGCCTTCTATTCTCAGCAGTGTCTGAAATACAGATACTGATTTCCTTAATTCAGTAATTTATCCAAAGAGGAGGAGGAGGAGAAGGCCTTTCAAGGACAGAGGCAATTGTTCAAGGTGGTAAGACTTCCTGCAGTCTCAAGGCAGTATTCCTGAGACAGGGCAAGACCAGGTTGTATCTGCGGGATGTCCAGCTTCAAGCTAAGAGCATTATCCTCTTTCCCCCTCTACCAAATCCCACAATGTGGCTGAACACAAATCCACAATTCATCAGGAAAACAGCACAAAAAACTCCACATTTCAGATTCCCCTCTGCACTCATTCAGAACAAGATCTCACACACAGCCACACAAATAAACGAGTCGGAGCATTGTGAGGTTTTAAAAGCAGAACACAGGTTTATTTACAATCAAGTTCTTATGGGCAGCTGAATAAATAAAAACTTTGCCCCATATACTCTAATTCCCCTCTGCAGAAAGTGTCTGAACAAAAGGCTAGGTTAGAGAGATGCCTGTCATAGCAGCTGCCCCCTAATCCAGCCCCTCCAAAGAACACACTTCCTTAGTAAAATACTATCAGAAAGAAGAAAATAAAGTGCAAATTAAAAGGCAATAAAACGCTGGTGGCTTGTCTTGAGGCCCAGACGATGTGGAAAGGTTCAGCTGGACAAAGTTATGCCAGGTAGCTCACACCCAGCCACATCATGGTTTTGGATGCTTAAACAGGGACAGAGCCAAGACGCTGCTCCGTAGCACAGAGAGGGCTCCAGCGCAACAGGAATATTGCACGTGTGCTCAAGAAGGGGGCAAGTGGCCTGGAATTGCCAGCACCAAACAATGGATTTGGGATTTAACCCCACTGCTCCCCCGTGTTCTACTGACAGCCGCCAGGACAGGACGGATGAACAGAAAAAGGGACCAAACATCTATATTCTGGTACTGAAGTCACAGTACGACTACATTCCTTATCAGAGCAGCACAACAGAAGTTGAACTTCTGTCTCCTCACATCCAGTAACCAAACTGCCTGTGGAATAAAAAGATTAAAAATCTCCTACTTTGTGATACCCACGCTGTTGAAGGGCATTTAAACAAAAGGGTGCAGAGGTCCTGAAGAATGGACCATTGCCCTAAAGACAGCTGAAACTGACACAAGGAGTTCACGTGACAGTGCTGGGAACCCGTGTCAGGATCAGAGCAGATGTGAATTGAGTGGATAACTCAAAGGCAGAGCTGCCAGAGCCACGGGAGACTCTCTTGAAAAGCTGTCCAGACTGCCTAGGACCCGTCCACATTTCAGGATCTTCTCCCCCCATGCCTGAACTAGGCTACAAGAACAGAACACAGGAGACAGGACATGTATTAAGTCAGCATACACAGTAACTTCTTTCCAACAGTTCCAACTCAGAAGTGCTGCAGATACATTTGTGTGACAGGGTATTTGGCACAGCTGTCTGGTGAGGAATCCCGCTAGTATCTTCAGCTCCACTTGGTGCATAGATACTGCATGTAAAGGCATGACTCAGTAGCATTCTCCATCCAGAACAGCTAATCGTTTGCTGAGTCCGAGTGCCACACTGCAGTTACGGCCATAAGAAGTCTCTGACTCAGGCTCCTTCTCCATTGCTTTAGAACTTTCCTCTGGAAAGTGAAACCCATGTGCTTGTTAATATCCCGACTCAGGATGGATCTGGGCTCGGGTCTCCATTCTGTTCAGCCATGGACCAGCACCACCATACACAGAGGCGCTGGACGCTCTGCCTTTCACCCTCCGTCCAGTCAAAATTCAGACCACAGGACAGCCTTGTTTCCTTTGTCCACAGTGACCACATGGGCACCCGCTGGTGACCACGCGACTGCATTGATAGAAGAACTGAAATGGAAGCCAGGTATAAGTTTACAAAAAAGCTGAACTCCACAGCAGCGCTCAACACTGGAATGAAATATTATAGCACTCTGGCTATCAAAGAAAAAGCACTTTCTCAGCTCTCAAGAGACTCCAGCTTTTAATAACCCTAAGAGAGATACAGTTTCTTCAGACTATATTAGATGTACTTTATTAGAATAATGTCTCAGTTTAAGAAGTTGAACAGTAACAAACCTAACCATAATTCAATCTAGAGAATACTGCCATTATTCCACAAAGAATCTGCATATTAAAAACTCTCATGCACCAATACAAGCTGAAAAGCTGTACGACTACAATTCTTTCACAGCTCAGCACGATTCACAACCCAGATCCCTGCTTTAGATTATACGGCCAGCTTCCCCTCACCTGTGATGCTTTGCAAGCGTCCTCTCCAATTTCCCAGTGAGCACATTCCAAATGTAGAGGGCCCCATCAGCTGAACCAGCAGCCACATAGTTACCGTCAGGGCTATGAGATCAGAGAAGGTGTAGAAGGCAGAGAACCATTTTCAAGTCAGCAATTTAGCAGCACACATCATTCCACCTGCAACTTCCTAAGCAAGCAACTTGGCATTAAATGGTCTTTTAAGAGTTACATGTTACCAGCTGCTAACACTAGGAGGTGAAAGCACTTTGAAATCAGAAAGTTTCCAAGACATTTGATCAACATCTACAGATATACTGTCTTGAACAAGAGGTAACCTTGGGCAAATCACAAACTCTGCCCCAGTTTTTTTAGCTGTAAATGGGGACAACGTAACCAACCATCAGGAATCACTCACTATTACCAGGGAAAGATTTATCAAAGACCATGCTTTTATCTGACCTTACCTGAACACAACTCTCGTCCAGTCAGAGCCACATTTGAATCCCTGGGCACTGAAAAATTAGAATTACATAATTGTAAATTCATTTATAATAAGATGGACTTCCAGGTTCTCACTAAAGAGCATTGTAAGGATTTCTACGTGGTTCAGAATAAGCTCCAGTATCCCTTTATCACAATTTGCATTTCGCATACACCCACCTCTCAATCCCATCTGAAGAAATTCTTTCCTTTAGGCCAAAGACTTCTAAGACAAGCTATCTTCTTTGAAGAGGTAAAATGAAAAAAATCCAACAGAGCAGATCTTTGCTGTTAGACTCTAGAGAACTTTGCTACCCATGTAGAAAAAAAAAAGCTTAAGAGACTGCTCTCTCTGTGGAGATACTGAACAACACTCCAACACTGAGGGTAATCTGCAATCCAAAGTTCTGAAATTCATAATGTTCTTGTGGAGAACACACTCACCTGAATGTCTGCTTGACAGCACTAACTCGCAGATCAATGATCTTCAGTAGATCATCACGGGAACAGGTCAAAAGCTCTGTTCGCTCTGAGTTCAGGTCCAGAGCTGTGATTCTTCCAAGCAGCTCCAGTTCTTTTACTATGCTTTCAGTCCTAAAGACAGAAAGAAATTAAAAAAAGGAGAGAAGGAAAAAAGAAAGAGTAAATCAGAGCCCAGAACCCAAACCGCTGCATCAAAACTTTGACTTGTCCCAATTTAGAAGAAGAGAAAAAGGATTACTAGTTTATTCTCACATTTTGATTCTTTCTCAAGTTAGATCTCACTTTGTGGATAATGTTTCCAGCCAATAGCTACATACCATTTTCTTCCCAACCCCACCCTCTGAAAAACTAAAAAACATCTAGAATGGCAAGTACTGCCCAATGCAAAATATTTACAAGGGAGCAGACTGCCTTTTCAGAAAAGAAACAGCATCGTCCCCCCCAAAAATCACGACCCCGAAACACTGAACAGTATAATAGTAATAACAAAAGTCTCTTTCAATGGCCTTCTGCAACTCTTAGAACAGTCTCATTAGCTTCTAAGCTCAGGAAGAAGAGTTCCATAGTTCACATTCTACTTGGACAGCAATCCCATAACCATTCCTACACTATAAGCTCTCTTACAATAGTTTTACCTGATGTCCCAGAAACGAATTTTCTTATCAAAATGTCCACTCATTACACATTGCTCAGTACATACGATGTCATTGCAGCTAGATCCTGCAAACACTGTTTTTATACCTGAAAAGGATAAACCAGTGGTGACACACTGAAATTTATACTGTACAAACTGATGAAAACAGACAGAAAAATAATCCCTATACCACACACACACAGAGTGGCCACACAGAGCAGCGTCCAAGGAGTGCCACAGGGCAGACAAACTCTGTCTTAGAATAATCCTGACTTAAGTCTTCAACAACCTCTCTGCCCTTCTCAATCTCCTTTGCTGTGGCTAATATCCCTTTAAATGCTCCCATGACAGCTGCTTTACTTCCACTTCGTATTTAGACAGCTATAATTTGCTACTGTTAAACAACACGAAACTGTCTTTGACCTATGTCTGAGGTCCAGGAATCAAGGTAACCTTGAATCTCAACTTCTCTCTCAGTGCAAGCACATTTAAGAGCCATTAATAGGAAAAAAATCCAAAGAAATAAGGCGCTTCTACCCCAAAAAATCAGGATCCTAGCATTTCCTTCATTGGAGATAAAATTTGTGGTACATTTCAAAGAGACATTTCCATCTACCTCAGGGTTAAAAACTCTGACCTGGCTCCAAGTTTTTAGTGGAAGACTAAAATAACCACCCCCAGACTGGCAAACAAAGAACGCTCACAGAACACAGCTGCTTTTAAAGTAATAGCATTAGCAGTGCTTCCTGCATACACCTGTTTTCTTATTCTTATTTCAGGTAGCAGACAAAGAATCTGATTACTCGAATAACAATAGAAGATGGCATGGCTGCTAGTTTTTACTTTTTTAGACAAGCAAGAAGATGAAGTAATCTGGCTGATGTCAGACTTCCATTTACATTCAGTAGAAGCACAGAACAAACAAACAAACAGACAGAAGTTTGGTTTCCTTACAAACTTTGCTGCGGAGGTCCCAGAGCTTGAGGGTCCGGTCGTGACTTCCCGAAACAATGCGTGCATTGTCCAGCAAGAACTTGGCTGACAGAACTTTACCGCTGTGACCTGTCAGGGTGTGCTGAGAACAAGAGATTTACATGGTAACGTCGCACAGTTCCACTTGCTCCCTTTCCTCATAGCTTACTAGTTTTGCTATTTAACAACTCAAAGACAATTTCACATCTACTGCATTGCTGGGAGAAAAAAAAAATAAAATCTATTTTAGTTAAACAGAGATTAACACTGAGTAGGAGTGTTAAGTACCAGAGAATTCAGCCTGAAGCTGGGAGACACAGGTGACCTTTGGCTGCAGTTTCTCTAGCTACTCAGGAAACCTGAAAGCTCTCTTCCTCAACACTCTGTACACCTGCATTTCATGGGCACATGGCAACTGCAACACAGCCTTGCAGAAGCGATGAAGAGAAGGGGTTAAAGCATGCTGAAAATGGAAATCGTGCCTTCAGGTTTTTATAATGAGTGTCTCTCAAGGATACTACAAGGTATCTAGGTCTCGACTGTTGTTACATTTTCAAGTCTGAACACTGAGACAACCAGAGATTTCAGGAAAAACTCCCTGCAGCAGTTTCTGTAACTGCAGGGGGAGGCTCTGTGGGGCTGAGAAGAACATGAATTACATTCACTTCAAATTGCTGAATGTTGATACACTAAATCTCAAAACAGATAATGAATGACTGAAGTAAGAACTGTGGAAAAACAAGAGAGAAATCTTTGGTATATAGTTAGATTTTTTTTTTAAATATTCAAAGAACTATTAAATTACACATAGCAATCTGGGCTTGGGAAATACAAAAGGAAAATCCTTAAGAATGGAAAGGAATAGGAACAAAGTTTGGGGGAAAAAAGCAAACCTGACACACAACATAAACTCTGAAAGAACGAATCATCCCATAAAGACCACTTTGTCCTAAGAAAGGACACAAAGTCCAGAAAGAAGGATCTAAACTTTCACTCTGCATCTCTCTCCTGCACTTGCTGCAATCATTACATAGAGATATTTGCATTTAAGTAGGGAGTTTGTGGCAAAATTTACCATGATTTCAGCTTCACTGCCTCCAGCTCTTGTGCAAGCCATGACAAATCCATACCACACACACTCAAAACAAAGAATGCACTATTTTGTCTCAGCAAACAGTGAATGCACTCACCCAAAGCTGGTAGTCACCAAGGACACCAAAAAATTACAGGAAGATACTATGAAGCCAGATAGATGTTTGCAGTGAGTAATCTATAGTCTGCTAAACTTTTATTCACTATAATTCACATCCAACAGTAGGTTTTGCAGCCGAACAGAAGCTGCAAAAGAACTGATATTCTTCACTTTCCTAAATGAGACCCGACATCTCCACACTGAGAACTACCCAGTGAATTATAATGCAACCATAGGTTATAACAGACATGTGAAATGTCAGAAGATTCAGAACATCAAAGTAGCATCTTCCTAAAATAAGAAGTTGAGGAAAAGTGTACTCAGTAATAACAATTAAAAAAACCTCTTAGAAAGCTGCAAAGAAACTTTTCAGTCAAAGGTGAATCCTTCTTTACACTAGAGCTACATGCTGGAGAAGAACCTGAGTACAAAGGAGTAAGGAGTAGAGGAGCAATCTTTCGAAAGACATTAAGAATAAAATCAAGGACTTTTATGCTTGCTGCCTTTAACAGCGAGGCAAAGGACTCCTTTTCAAGAAAGCTGCTCCTGACAAACCAAAACATTGCTCTTTGTCTTCTGCAAACCCTTGTTCAGCAGTCCACTCCTTGGGGATTGAGGCTAAATCATTGAAGTGGTTCTCCTAAACCATAAAAAGCATTTAAATTTTCACAGAGGGGGATGCAAAAGTGTACTGGTTTACATGGTAAAGTTTTGCTAGCTGGGGGGAGCCTGTACTGTGAAAATATGCAGTAACTGGAGTTTCCTGCTAAGCTATGCAGAGACCAATACTGTATTTTAGGTCTTGCTGTGAAGGCCCTTAAGAGAAACAAAGATCCTGTTAACAGAAAGAATTATTGAAAGTGTCTGTAAATGCCCAACTTCCAAAATGACCATGTCCCCATTAGACAAAACTGGAAATACAAGACAAACAGCCCGAGCGCTGCTTTGCCTTCAAGAGACTCACCCGTAATCGATTGTCATCAACCGTCCAGATTCTGCTGGCAAAGTCATTTGAAGCTGCTAAGAGGTAAGAACCCTGTGAACACAAGATTGATTTAAGATTACTTCTGCAACTCAATATGCAAATTAAACTCAAAAGTATTTCCAATAAATCATTAAAACCATACTAGTACTATATTGCCAAGGGGAAAAAAAAAAAGAACAAAAAACCACACAGTAGCATGTACTAAGGAAAGCTAGTATAACAACTTTCAAAAAGACTATGGCTTTTTCTTCTCAAAATGTCAGTGATTCATAGAATCATGACTACAGAAAAAAGGAATAACAATAACCAGACCAGAAAGGACGCTCTCCTTTCCCTTCTGCTGCAGTGAGGAAACGGGTTCTAGTTTATCCTTATCTATTGTGGGTTTTGCCCCCACTCTTTTTTGATTTTTCACAGGGAAAAAGCCCTGCATCATCTAACACCACTGCTTAGATAGGCCTCAGAGTGGAGTTAGTCCAATTCTTGCAATTTTCATTACAATTCTAGCATTTTAAACTGTAATTCCAAAACCTAAATCTGTCCAAGGAGGTATAAATTGACTTGTTCATTGCTTTAGGCTTAAAAACTTATCCAAGTCATGCATAACAGAGAATGGACATCGCAAGATTCATGCTTGCATTCCCATCCATCTCAAAAGACTTTCCTGAATCCTTAAAGCCCATTAGCATCTCACCTCAGGCACTTCTCACCTCAAACACATTCAAGCAGCTTGCCAAAATCAGAACTAGTTTCTCCTGCAGATTAACAGTGCCAGCAAATCTCTAATGAGCTGGTCAGTGTCCAAAGGATGAATCCCTTTCTGTGTGTATCAATAAAGTTTAGCACATAGAACCACCAAATGAAAGAAATGATGTCAGCTTTGATCTACTGTTTATGCAGTAAAGCATTGTGTTATGGGAGAGGTCTCAGCAGAAAAGTTAGATCACACGTCCAGTTATAACAATCCAAGACCCCAAACTCCTTTGAGTAAGACTGTCGGATGCTGATCCCAATCATGTCTCCAATACTTCAGGTTAACGTGAACTGAACACATCACAAGCTGTCAGCAAACACTCGGCCAGCCACACCATTACTGTGCTGTGACTGGTGAGAAACTGCTGGGAGAAAAGGTCATGGAAGTACAAGTCTTAGGATAATCAGACCTTTTACTATTCATCACAGACCTCAGCAGGGCACTTATGGAAATAAACTTCACAGAAATAAAGCCCCAGTGTATGTGCTTCTTTTGTGCTGTTATGCCAGCTTTAGTGGGAAGCTGAAGACTAATTTCTTACTTTAGACAAAGCCTAGTGTATTTTATTGTAATTTTATCATAATAGCCCATAACAGCCAATGTCTGAGCTGCATATCATCTTCTGAATTGTAAAGCAAAGATGAGAATTACAGACTGCAGCATATCAAATAAAGATCTTTTGTACAACTTTTAACTATTTGCAGTTACTCTCATAAGTATTTTAACTCATTTCTTAGGTAACTTTTCAAAGTGTCAGAATGGAATTTGATAGCAGAGCATGACATAATGCAATTAATTTATTCCCAATCACAAACAGTGGATATTGCACAGATACTCACAGCACTATCAAATTCTATGCTTGTAATCCCAGCATTACTACCAGAGAGGGAACCCTTGGGCTCACACCTATCTGCACAGAGAAAGACAAACAAAACTTAAGCAACGGATTAGAAAAGAAGATGACAAAAAGTGAACTACAATATGAGTTTGTTTAGCATCCCGCCATACCCCAAAGCAAAAAGTTTACCTCCCAAGACTTCCCAAAGCTTAACCCTCCGGTCCATGCCTCCTGTCGCTAGTAACCGGGAGCCAGGGCTGAACTGCACTGCATTCACCTCCCCATCATGTGCATCCTGAGGAGTGGGAGGAACAGAACAGCCACCCAAAATGGAATTAGCATAGACCCAAAAAACCACAGATTAGAAAGCTACAGAACTTAAAGATTATACAGAACCACAGCTGTAGATCTTTCAGCAGTATATAGGAAACAAAGCCAGAGACTGAAACTCTACTATGGTTGACATTGTGCAAACAGAGCAAAAAGGCTGATCCTTATCTAAAGGAAAAAACAAGAGCACATAAAGAAAAACACTAGCAAGGACTCAACAGTGATAATAAACTGCCAGAAGCCTTACAATGCTTCATAAGTTTAGGCTTTATAAGGTAAGGCCTTTAAGTTACCAGAAAAAGATTAAGGAAAGGAAAGGACAGAAAACAGTAACAGGTGATATGCTGTAGAAGGAAACTAACTTTTCATTTCTCCATCTAGAGCCAGCCATGGAACATGATCCAATCAGTTCATGCAACCACAGAACACTCAAGTCAGGCTTGAGTTAGGAAAGTCTGCTAGAAAACAGCATAACACATTAACTGCATTCATTTAGTGTATTGGTGATAATGCTATTTTATATTGGCAATTAAGTAGTACCAGCACGGTTGTGACTTGGAACGGCACCTTTTCTCTCAGAGAACTTGGGCTTAAGCTGTCGCTCCTATCTGCAGGTGCACCCTGCTTTCTCACACCTCAATGTTTGGAAGCTTGAGTTGGCCCATTAGTAGTGATTCTTAACCTTCTAAAACCTATGAGAATTTTCAGATTTCTTCCTTTTTTGTCCCCTGTTAATTTCACAGCTTTATACTACTTACCCACACAGTATTACTACCACATTCTTAATTCATTGACTGCATTCCTTTTTAAGTATTTTTAGTAACTGGTCTTTCAAAATCAGTTTTTCTGGAAACTTTATTTTTCTGGATCTTGTTGCTTGAACTTGGTTTGCCAGCTAATACTTAGGGGTCATCACACTTCAAATCTGATTTTTCTACAAGTGCAGAAGAGCCATTCAGAACAAAACTGGTCAAAGGTCTTGCCTAGAAACTATGCCCAAGTATGATGGCTGAAGTGACTACCTTCTCCACCTTCCCAAGCCTGTTTTACTCATCCCTCCAGAAGTGAGCCCAGTCTGCTCCCTGTATCTGCCAAACCTCTGGCACAGAGTCCTTGCGTTCATTCCTGGAATGCTCTGCTGGACCTAGACATGTCCCCACACTCCACCTTAACACAGATCACCTCCAGAAGGAACACATGGATTCCTGTGAAATGAGTAGGGACTTTTTCCTTCTAATATTGCAGTGCTAACCACAGATCACCTCCATATCGCCACAGTCTGACAGGCTTACTACTGTAGCTATTCCCACTCCTGCTGCAAGAAGGGGCATTGGAATGCAGCAGCATCCCCCATGTTGCCAAGACTAAGGATCAGCACAGTCTACCGTGGTTTGCCCCTCCATACTGGGAAGACAGGCTGCGCTGCTCTTGGAAGTTCAGATGACGTTACAGAAGATCAAAAGAAAGGTGAAAACAATATAACCTCTCACATGGTTCTTGAAAACCTCACATATATAGCTTTGTGATACCTTTTATGATTAAATTAGCCGGGATTTACATCTGTTGATCACCTGTGCTTGCTGTACGCAACCAGCAGAGAGGTTGCAACACATGCTGCAGCCACGAACACCTCCTCTGATGCTCCCTATTCATGCCAGCTCCAGGCCGTCACTTACGTTATGACCCTATTCTCATTTAAGGTAACATTGCTACTTCCTCCACCCCACGAAGTCCACTAGAGAAGACGGTAATAGGGCAGGCTAGGAATACACAAGCCTCCGTGCTGCAGTGAGCCACTCTGTTACTCTGGATGAAAAAAAAAGTCATTTTATATCCATGAAATATCCACATCCAGCACTGGAGTGCCTGAGAAAGCTCACGAGGAACGTTCAAACAAGTAGCTGTGTTACAAGACAATTTACCACCATGTCTTTCATTCGGAAAGCAATGCCCTTCACAGAAATTTTGTGAGGCCAAACCAATGCATAAAGGAGGTCTCAGCTTGAAAACTTTAGATCACACACAACAAATGAAAACACCCCACTACCACAAGCTCCTCTTAACCAGTTCTGTTGGATGACATTCAGTGCCACAACTCCCTTCACTGTGGAGAACTGGGACTGAATTAATCCCAAACTGTCAGCAATCTCTTCCTCAGTCATAGCTCTACTATGGCATGACAGAAGAGAGACTGCTGGGAGCCAAGAGGGTAATGGAGTGTAGTTCCCCTGTGCCCTCAGACCTTTTACTAGTCATCATCGACCTCAGTAAGACAGGCATCAAGCACATTGGCTCTGAGAAGCATTTCAGCTAAGAATTAAATGGAACAAACTATGCTACCAAATCAAGAATGCCTTCTTGTTTGGCAATGTTAATAGAAAGAGTTTCAGGAGATCAGTTCCCACACAGATAGGATTCACTTCCTCCAAAGACAGTAAAAGGAACAGTAAACCCGAGATTTCTTTCTATACTTACAAAGACACATATGGCAGTAGTGGGCACTCTCACTTCTTTACTGGCACCTGGATGTGGCTCTACATTATCCTGAGGAGCAGGGAACGAGGACAAAGAACGCCTCCTGAGATGAAACAAAGTAGAAATATTTTAAAATGAGAAGTGAATGCTGTTTCAAGTTCATCCAGATCTGCACCTGTCACTTAACTACACTGTACAGCGAGTAAAGAATGGGGAAAGGAATTTTTAACCTTCTTTTATTCCCACCTTCCAAAAATGTCCACTTGTGGCTTTAGATATCTCATAGTATGCCAGATAAGTTACCTGAACTGATTACTGACCTCAATTCGAAGCTTTTCTTTTTTTTTTAATAGGAAATAGAAACACGGTAGTGATTGTAGCTGAGTTCAGCTGGGAAGACTACAGCTCCATCGTTATGCCTAGGGAGACTGGACACCATTGCAGCACTACATCCCAGGCAGCNCCTCAATTCGAAGCTTTTCTTTTTTTTTTTTTAATAGGAAAGAGAAACACGGTAGTGATTGTAGCTGAGTTCAGCTGGGAAGACTACAGCTCCATCGTTATGCCTAGGGAGACTGGACACCATTGCAGCACTACATCCCAGGCAGCAAAATGCTCCATTCAAAGGCTTGGGGCTGCACCAAAGACCATCCACCTAACACAGAGGTTGACTTAGAAAGACTGGCTCCACTCTGGATACTAAGCACAGAACCCAATGACTTATTTTAAATAACCCTATTAAAGGAGCAAAGTGCAGTGGAAAGTAAGAGCAAACCCCATGTATTCTCTCCACAAAGAGGGGCTCATTGCTTCTCTAACTGCGGACAGTTTCTAACCAGTGTTATCAACATCTGAAGTCTAATCGGGATAACGCAGCTGGGTTCTGTGTTACTTCAATGGAATACATTCACATGCTGGACTAAGAGTGGATAATGTTTTCACCTGGCAGCATCAGAAGATTGATGTCCCAAAAGGGGAGACTCAGACAGACTGGAGGGAAAGGTCAGAGGTCAGCACACGGCAAGATGGAAGAAACAGGAAGTTGAGGAGAACAAAAAAGAAAAAAAAAGAAAGGCAGAGCTAGAAGAAAGGCTGAAATTATTTGTTTGTATTCCCTGCATCACCAAGATTTTGGTGTACATTGAAACCAATATACAAAACAAAGAGGTGAAAGTGTTCTAACCTACCCAAAGATATTAGTGATAGAGTCCAGAAGGCCTCCAGCTGGCTGGGAGAGTCGCTTACTGAAGGAGGGGAGGACAGGTTTAAACCTCATGAATAGCTTCTCCACATAAAGATCAATACAAACACATTTCATAGCAACAAGTCTCTGCAAAGACTCCCTCCCCTGCAGACCCAGTCCGAAGACAGAAATTTTGCAAGGCAGGCATCAGTTCAAAAGTCACCAGTAACTGCAACTCAGAACAAAATTTGTGAGTGAAGTTTCCCTCAACTTCCACCCTGTAAATTACTGGGTTTAGGTGTAACAGTCTGTCAAGTCTGAAGTTTTAATCAAATTAATCCATGCTCTCATGTAACTACCTCTCACTTTCCCCTCACTGCCATTTTGGAGGAAGGAAAAGATGCATTTAATCTAGGTGAAGATACTTTTCAGCGTATCAGCTAAATCAAAACACACAGCTATTTGTAAAATCACTTTTATATCTTTGTTACTATACAAGATATCATACAACAGGCACTGCAATACCTATTTTATTGTCTATTTTGCTTTTAAACCTTTGCTTTTAAGATTAGACACAGATTTTTCTGACAATAGTTTGATTGATTTAAAACAGCAAAGGAAAACTAGAGTGTATCTAGAGCACGGTAACACAAAACACAGCACACGAGTTCCATGCTGCTCTGGTGGAAGTAATAAACTGTGTTCCAGCTAAAGGCAAGTAAAAACTGTAATGTTCCCAACATTGTTCCAACACTTATATCCCTTGTTCTTACTCAATGACAGGATACAAAAATCTCTCCGTCTACAAACCTGGATGTTCTGCTGACAGCTCGCACTGGAGATGTCTCCTCAGCTGTGTCAGAGGTTTCATCTGCAAGCACTTCAATGTCATCATCCCTGCTGAAGTGAGATAGAACACCTCATTTTCAATCAGCCAGAGCTTCCTATGGAAACCACTCACTGATGTATACAAAATGAATGGATGACACTGTCCCAGGGTCTGTCAGTGTCTGCACCCAACCTGCACCTAGGTTTACTTAGCTGCAGTAACATGTAGGTAGATCCAGACTACACAAACACTGATCTAGCTGTCACTGCCAGAGATACCACATTCAACATACAATGTCTAAAAACAAGCACACGCAGCACCTAAATTTAATTTTTTTTCTTTCCAGCTGTCAATTACACTCTTCACTGACAACAGGGTTGGATTTTCTGCCCCACTCCCCCCCCGCAGTTATTTTGATAGACATCCTTACCAGACTCTTTTTACTACAGGCATTGTATTTCAGCTTGCAGCACTACAATATAGCGTTATAAGGACCCATCACATCTGAGCAAGAATTTGCTACTATGTTTGCTGGAATGGTTACAGAACAGCAAAAATATGAGTTATTGCAACTCCAAATATAGGTGATACCCTATTTTCACAGCACCTTTTTTGCTGTTCCAAAACAAGAAAGTATTAAAACAAAGCACAAGAGTTTGAATTTTCCTTCTTTGTCCACACCAAAGACACCCAGATACTTTCTATACTGTTGTACTTCAGGTGCTGCCCCATTAAGTATGAGGGATGTTTTGGTACACTTCACTAAATTGTTGGTGTACAACTGAACAGAGGTGTGAGGTTCCAATACATATACCATAAATTAATCCAGCTGAACTACTCAACTAACGCCAAAAGGTTTTTCCCCCATTAGTCACCATGGTCTCTGACAATCTAGTATTTTTTCCTTCAATGATGATTTTTTTCCTCCACTGCTGATTTTGCAGGAAAAACTATTTTTAAACACACTTATCAACCTGATGCCATTTGACTGAACAGGAAGTTTAAATTCAGCATTTAAATAGGAACAAACCAATTCCTGCTATCAGATAACACTGAGCTGCAAAAGAATTGAAGAGGATGGGACCATTTTGAATGTTGCATTTCAGAATACAGCTGCACTTTTAGTTCTAAGATTGTGGAGGACAGTATATATAAAAAGGCTATGGAAAATATATCCTCTGACTGAAAGTATCAGGCCGACATGTCAATAACACTATAAAGTTCTGCTGATATTTCTTTTTTAAAATCTAAAGTTTAAGCTATTAAAGTTGTATGTAACAAAAATAACCCTTTCCATGTTAACTTAACATATTTTTGAAGTGAATACAAACAGCAGGGCACACTCCTTGAAATGTTGCAATTTTCCCCTTCAGTAAGCAACACATTTAGACAGTACAAACCCTCTAAAATTACAAAATCAAAAAGAAGAAATCAAAACCATCTGTGAAGCAGAGTTTGAGCAATTTACAGAAGCAATTATCTTTCAGATTTTTTTTTTTAAACAGGCTTCTTTTTAACTTCTCAGTGTCTCATATCAAATCATTTATGAAACACTGAGACCATCATCCCCACCACAACAGGAAGCAAAATATTCAAGCTGTTGTGCTACAGCTCCCTCTGAGCTCAGCTCTAAGATAGGAAGCTCTCGCTTTGGGTAATGGAGAGGAAGAAGCTTAACAGGGAAAGTGGCCACAGACATTACCATGTGTGTTTTCCCTCTCAGTGC
Organism: Anarhynchus alexandrinus; assembly: GCA_008711295.1. NCBI lineage: Eukaryota > Metazoa > Chordata > Aves > Charadriiformes > Charadriidae > Anarhynchus > Anarhynchus alexandrinus. The sequence continues at coordinate 262,604 of VUYV01000175.1, read as the reverse complement.
AACATTATTTATTGAAGAGTTTAATATTCTAAGATATTCCATGTGTGTTTACATCAGATAATGTGGACAAAAGGGATATCACTATTCTTGCAAGCTGGGAAGACTGTCGTTTGGCTTGGGACTGTCCACTGGCCTGTGACACAGAGGTCAGCAGTAATCTTGTCATGGAGAGTCACACCTCAATAAGCTAAGGGAATGGAAGCATTTAAATTTTCTTAAAAAAACCTGCAAAGCAAATTGTGCTAACTAGTTGTATTGTTAATTGCAGTTTCAATTTTCCCTTCAAATGCTACAAGCTCTCTCAAACTCCCCTTATACATGCCCTTTGTACCTACCCCAGACTTTTGCATGGGCCCTCTTCCAGAGCAGACACATTGCTCCTACCATGTGCAAGGACGTGCAGCTCAGAGACCTAACATGGTTACATGATGCTAACATAAAGACCACAGATACCAAGAAAAAGCCTGCACGCTGCTCTGGCAGTGTGCTCTGAAGACTGTCTCGCCAGCTTCCAGTAACAAAGCAGCAGGTGTAGTTTTTCCAGATTTGGCTAACACAAGTACCAATAACCTTATCAATCTGATGCAAAGCACCTATACATGCCCACTTCAGTCAGCTGATTAAATACCACCCAGGAGTAAACATAGCAGTGGAACAAACAAGACACTAGAGATATTTATCTCTGGCTTGCCAGGGAAAGTAATTCCACATCTATTATTTTATTCCTACAGAATAAATCCTTCCCAGTATGGAAGTGATCAATATATTTTCACCTATCTTAACTCATTCTGTACCTGTTCCTACAGGAAATCCTTGAACATATTTGTAGTCTAGCACTTAAAAATGCAGGCATCTCCAGAGGATGCTGTTTCATGATTGGAGAACTATTTTGAAGACCAAAGGCACCCCATAACAAATGTTTTTATGCTGAGATAAGAATATGTGTTCACCATATGAGCCATTCTTAGGACTTTCAGTCCAAGCATCTATTTTTAGTCATAACAGAACTCCATCTTCTGGAAGTTCAAGTAGGGAGAGTTACTGTACATTTCAGACTTTACACCAAAGTTTAAACACTCTTCTACATCACCAAATTTAGAAATAACAAAGATACCATTTATCATGCATCTGCATAAAACTGAAGCATGAAGTGATGAAGCAGACTCTATAAATCAAGACTGCTTACGGTTCAACAGGCAGGGGTTCTTTGGCAGCTTCTGCTAGCTCCTTCTGCAGCCTAGCTTGTCGTCTCCTAAAAAGAAGAAACGGTATTTAAAAAAAAACAAACCCAAACTTCCTTAATCCCATCCCAAAGGTCACCCTGCACAGTTTTGATGGGCTTCATAAGATCTCAAAAAAAAAAAAAAAAAAATCAGACCACTGCCCTAATTTTATCCCACTTTTCAAAATACTCAGCACAGGAGAGGCAGTTTTCTTACTGTGAATAGTGAAGGACAAGATCAATCAAGTGAGGCAATAAGGCGAAGTGTACTACGACCCTTTATGACCCATATGAATGCAGATTTGCTTGGAGTGCAAATACTTGCAAAAACAATTATTATGTTAGTAAAGATAATACAAAACTGCCAAGTACTATGAGACTTGTAATACAACTTTTAGTCTCCAAGTATTGTTAGCTGGCAAGGAAGCTGAAGCAATTCAGAAGAACACAAAAAATTATTATTTTGAAAGGAAAAGAAACAAATGTACAAACTAATTTTTGCAAGTTATACATAGTTCAGTTTCATGGCAGCCGCTCCTTTTAGCGGAACACAAAAACCACCTTAGTTAAGTCAAAAAAGGATAAATCTAAGAGTAGCATCAAGATGCAATACGAACAAGAGAAGTCCAAATCTAATACCAGCAAAAACCCCCAGTTTCTTTCTGATTTATGATCTTCAGGCCATAGTTAAATGTTGCTCAAGAAACAAAAGAGCATATTTTATTCATTTAAAAGACAAGAATGTTTCCACAAAACATCCGTCTCTGTTGGCCAGAAGAAGGAACACAAAGTTCTGGACTCCCATTGTGTTGTGCAAGAACAGAGAGACCTCGGAGATCAAAACTAAATCTGGTTTTATCCTATGCACTCATAAGTATTCAAAAATATATCGGGAAGTAGTTTATCGAATAGAGGTCATCAATCTCACCTTGAATCTTTTTCATTTTCTGCATTCAAGCGATTGGCTTCTTGTGCTTTCTCTGCCATCCAACGTGAGACCAGTTCCTGGTTGTCTTCTGTAGTTTTCCTTAGTTTCTCCTCCAAGGCATTGAAGGTGATCTGCAGAGCATCATATTCATCTTTCAGTGTCTGATTAGCTCGCTCAAGATCTTGCAGTTTGCTACGCAATTCCTGGCACTCTGTTTCCAGTTCAGAGATCTTTTGCAAATACTCTGCAATCCTGGAACAGCAACAAAACACACAAAACAATGAGGATCTCCTCTGGGACCTATACCATCTTCTTTGTGCTATTTGCACAATGCCTAACAAAGGAATTTTTAAGCCTGTGACTAAGACTCCAAGAGAATATTGTAACACTAATAAATAACTCAGCCAGAAGTCTGGGTCCCATACCGACCACACAGACGAAACAGTTCCTACTCACTTTGCTTCATTCATCTGCATCTCTTTGTCCTTCTGCTGCATTTGGTTATTCAGATCAATTACAGACTGGGCCAACTAGGGAGAGGAGAAAATTACATTACAAAATGCAGGGATGCCAGCTGGATAACACACACAGAGCAGCAATCAGCAAGAGTACAGACCAATCTAACATTACAAGCATGAAGCATACCTTTCAGGTTTTCTTTCACCGCTTTCTATACAGATCTGTTTACTGCCCCTATCACTCAGGTCATTAAATCAGGGAATCCTCTTTCAAAAATGAGTTGTCAAAAAGTTACTGTCCTTTGATACCTCACTCCCTTCCCTCAAAAAGTTTCTGTAATAAAGTCAGCTCAAACAGAATGCATATAGGGAAGAAAATTTATTTTTTGAAGTAGTGGAAAAATCAATACAGAAACTAAAAATTGTCAGGTAAGTACACCAACAAATGAATACTAACAACCAAGCAACAAATCTTCCTGTTACAGCCAGGACAGCCATTACAGGAGACATATTGTAAACACAGGTTTCACGAAGAGTTTTCCCACACGGAAAGTTGCTGGTGGAGCCTCTGCAGTGCAGGGGAAATAGAGGGGCAGGGGCCAACACTAATGAGCTGCTCCTGCCAGCTCACAGCTACCCAGTCAGTGAGCAGCAGCAAGCCCCACGGCGTGTAGAGCCTCGGCTGCCCGGGGAGAAGGCAGGCTTGAGTTTTGAGAAGAGTGCCTGCCTGGGTACATAGTTTAGGATATGAGGTTGGGGGAAAAGAAGGAATTTTCAGTGCTTTGGCTAGTAGGTGCACCCCTCCTGTAGAAAGCTGTCTCCTCTTTGAAAAGCTCAGAATTACTGATGGTGGAGCTTCTCCACAACTCCAGTGAGGTGTGATCAAAGGAGCATGATAACTTTCTCCAGGTCACTCCCACCTTCTCCCTATAAAAGTCTGCAGTATTGCTCAGGTACCACCTCCTGGACTCATTCAATCCACTGCTGTGGTTTTTAAAAACCTAATTCTGCTGATGAAGCATCCACATCTTCCCATTAAAAAAAAATAAATTTAAAAAAAGTAGTGGTTTTCCTCTCTTCCAGGCCCAGCTCTCATAACTAATGAGAGAATTCTGGGCTCCCTACTGCATCGACATGGCAGAATCAGTACTCTCTTTTTAGACTAACATGTCACTTTCAACCTTTGCTTGTGCTTGTTTATTTTTATCCACTCTTATCTAGCAGTAGTCCTGCAAAGGGAGAGCGCTGAACAAAACCACACGCAGCCACCTGATCTCTCACTCTGCTCATTCAAAATCTTTCCAATGTAGAACTAGTGGTCAAGTGCAGCTCTGTAAACAGGATCAGTTCCTTCCTCCTTTAATAGACACAGTTAAAAACTTATTCTTGAAACAAAATTAAGCACTTCTTAAAAATCATGCTATGCTGACAACATAAGCTCTTACTTTATGGCTGTCAGTTTGAAAGACCAACCACCTCTGGTTTAATTTAATCATCAAACATGGGTTGCTTACAAAGGCTGTACATGAAACGAGGAAAAAATGATGATGAATAAGCTTGGTAAAATTAAGGTTGTGTTCACAAATGGCCACATATGAACAATACAGAACAAGAGTATTTTCTAACCTCGCCACGTTTCTTATGCAGCTCTGTCAACTCCTCTTGATGCTTTATCTTCAGCTGTGCCAGCTCCTGCAACTGAGCATCATTCCATGTGCCATCATGTCCTGGACTGGAGTTTGAGAGAGAGGAAGAAGAGATGTCACAAACTAGAATCCAATTGTTCCTGTGCCTTTGACCAGTTAGTCTCAGGACAAACTCCCTTGGATTTTCTATACTACATCAGAGATACAGGTAATTCATAACAAACTAAACCACAGCTAGTTCCCCTGCAACACACTGCTCACCAACCAAAATGCCATTATATAGTACTGGAAAACTAAATTTAGTGGGGACTCTATTCACCTTTTTGCACATTTCTGAAACAGAATTCAAACTCAAATGAAAGATAACTAGCCTTTATTTAAATTTGCATGAAGACAATTGAGTCATAAAAGTACACTCTCCAAATTCTGGGAGAATTACAAATATTTTAACACCTGAAATTTGTTTTAGAGGGAGCTGGTAGACCTTGACGATGCTACATATCTGAATACAGCAGAACCAAAAGCCAGCAAACCAAGGGTATATTCCCAGGCCCTTGGGTTTATAGTCCCAGGTGTTACAAGTTGCTTGTCCACTGTCCTAACTATGTTCTAACCTCTTATTGTGTAAAGGTTTTGGGGTTTTTTTTTAATTGCGTTTTACAACACAGTGGTACCATGACATAATCTGGAATTCCTACACACCAGAAGAACACACATATCACCCCACACACAGCTATGATTGTAACATTTATCACTCATGTCTTCAAAAGCACAGAGACAGGAACAAAAGTCAGGTGTTTTTTTTAAAAGCATATACACAGATACACAAATCACACAGAGCCTTTGAGCAAGTTAGCAGCTATATGGTAAGGTACAGCTTTTAAAAATAATAATTTTAAGTTCATCACTATTATACCAGACAAACAGAACAAGATAATTGCAAGCATCTGTTTCTGCAGGCATTCTGCATTATAACAGTCCAGTGGGAAACAGATAATGCATCCAGAAGCTGAAATATTCCACACTGATATCAGTAACTTAACGCTCTTCTCAAAACCCAAACAAACAAACAAAACCTAACTGAATCAATGCTGTACTAGAAGCATTTCCAAAAAACTGTGTCCAAACAGATAGGAAGCCAAGTCCTGTGGTAATATCCAACGTGTCCTAGAACTTCTGGCCATCTATAGCCAGAACTGGATACTCCTCCTTGGCCTTAGGGTAAGTAAAAGCATTTTTCCTCAGCTATCTAGGATTAGGGAATTCATTCTGTTTCAAAAAACTGTCATGTACTGAGGGCAGTATCAGAGTTCAGCTTAGTATTTATTTCAAAGATGCTGTTGCTGTGCATTTCTTCCCCTCCTCATCTATTTCAGCCTCATCTCTTAGACTAAGTGTTCAGCCAGAATCAGATTCCCACAAACTAAAGATGGTTCAAGACAACTGCAGTCATCAGAAAGCTTTTGAGAACTTTCACACAGGTGTTAACTCCAGCCTGCTGGCAAAACGCTCACATTTTGCCTGCAATTCCTGTAAAATCAGTTCTTCTTCTTTCCTTACTAGTAATAGTACATAATGGACTTAACTATATTTGTTTTGTAACCCAGTAAGACGCACATATACAGTTTTGCATTATACAGCAAAAAGAGCTCCAGAGGAAGCAATTCCTACAGAAGTAGGAAATTCTGCGCTACTTAGCCCTGCCTTTTCTTTAGTTACACCAAGAGCAGAACCCAACAGCCTGTGCCTGATGGGATTTACACACTGTCCAGACAAAGGATATGCTACTAGCATACTGGTTTGCCGTGGATTCAAATGCCAAAAGAATAAGCAGCATGACCCCTGCCTGCAGCCCTACAGTGCTATTCCCAAGTTTGAGAGGAAGTTTCCTGAAAAAACCCTGCTAGAAGCAGGCAGAAGACACATTCTTTGTAGCATATGGTGCTTATTTAGGACTGACGCTTCACAATTGTGATTTTCCCCATTCTCCCCATTCTATGTGATAACACAGATTGAAAGAAACTAAGATGTTGGTTTCTTGCTGCACTGCAATGCTTGTAAGATTGGACAACTTCAAGAGTCAGATCATAATCATCAGGAACTAACACAACGCAAACATTTTAAGCACTACAAGGCAAAGAGATCAGAAGCAGAAGCTCATTCTGGTCCACCCCAGTACCTTGAGTTTGTGATGAATTACTCTCTGTCCAAAACTTGGTCAGATCTTTCTATACTGTATACCACAAATGTATTCTAATTTTATCACGTTTGGAGTTAGTTATAATTTCTTTTTAATTCAACTCATTTCCCAGTTTGTTTCATTCCAAATTACTGTAGTAACTTGGAAGCTGTTTGTGTAAAGCATCAAACAGTGGTTTAGGTTACAGTGTGCATGACAGAAAGCTGACTGACAGAAAAGGAATTTTAAATACCTGATCTCATGTCTGCTCTGCATGTCATATTTTTCTGCTTGAAGCTTATCAGCCAGCACCGCATGAAGGTCCGACTTCTCTAGTAACTTGTTATCTGAAAAGGCAAAAAGTGCAATTAAGAAGATAACCAAAAAGCAAAACCAGATTCCCACCCTCTTCTTCTACCAGCTAAGATCTAGTATCTTTAATTATTCTGACACAACCCAACATTATGTAAGCCTCCACCACATTAGTGTGCGCTCCTCTTGGATGCCAGCAGGCTAAGGCAGTATTTAGCTAAAACTCCAAAATTTCCTCATTAATCCCGATGCCGTGTGGGACTGGTCTTATGAAAATTTAATAGAGAGGCTGCTCAAATGTATTGATATCTGCTAAAACAGAAAGAGTTCAAAGTTCAATCTCTTTACAGCCCCTCAACTGATAGCAACAAGGAAAACAGACCTGCCAGAGAACTGGTCATACCCAACACTGCACAGCCCTGTCCAGGTTTGTTTGCCTCCCCCTTCCCCTGTAACATACAGCTCCTCAGCAGTAGCCCACAGGGTTAGGTGACCCCCACTTCCACTCGCTCCTGTCACAGCTGAGGCAGGAGAGGGACGGACAAGTAAGTGCTGGCCCCTGAATGCCTCTAAATTTTACAAAAGATCATGAACATGGTCAATGGCACTACTGTTCTCAATTCAACAAACACCTGAGCGGGAATTGTGCAGACAATTTAGACGTTCAATCACTGCCCACAGCACAAGCTCGGTTTAGCCTGTGAGGGGGACTGAGAGAAGCAACTACTTACTTTCCTAAACAGGGTAGAAACCCCAAATTTTTTCAGTTCTAATAAACACCTCCCAACCAGTCTTCCGAAAATGACACACGCGAGGCCTCGGGGGCCCTTTACCACAGCGTTTTTCCCCAGTTTCCGAGGATGAGGAGGGAAGAAAACCGCCTCTCGGCCTCAGCCCCGGCGGGGGAGCCGCGTCGCCGCGGCCCACTTACACTGCCCGATGATCTCCTCGAAGGCCTGCCGCTGCAACCGGTCCCGCCGCCGCAGCTCCGCCGCGATGTGCCGCTTCCATGGGGGGAAACCGGCAGCGCGCAGCCCCGACGCCATCTCCGCGGCGAGGCGGGAAGGGGCAGCGGGGGCGAGCGCCCGCCCGGCCCCGCGAAGGGCGGCCGAAGGGAGAAGGAGGCGGGCAGGGAGGCGGCGGAGGCCGGTGCCCGGCCCGCGGGGGGGCAAGTGCGGCGGCGAGGAACGCCCTCTCAGAATTGGGGCTCGGCACGCAGCCACCGCCCCACGCCCGCCATGGCGCTGCGGCCGCGCTCTGTCAGGGGCCCTCGCCCCTCAGCGGCGCACCGCAATGGCGACAGAGGCTGCCCCGACGCTGCCTGACGTCCCCCTCCCACCCGCCTCCACCGCCGCTAGCCACACCGCCCTCGCCCCCCAGCACCAGGCAGCACCGCGGAGAGGTCGCTCTGCAAGCACAGTGCCGGCTTCCCCCACCAGGCGGGCGGGCACCCTTCTGAGGAGAGGGGGCCTCGCGCCGCGCCATTTTGTGGCCCCCTCCCGGAAGCGCGTTCGCGCGCTGCCGCCATTTTGAGAGCGGCAAGCCCCACCATCCAGCCCGTGCCGCCATTTTGAGAGGGCTCTACCCGCCCCTACAGAGGCGCATGCGCGTGTCCCAAGTCGCCCCCTTAGGCGGCGGCGGCGGCTGCGGCGCTTGTCATGACCGGTTTTCGCGATATAGGAGGGTGTCGCTGACCCCGGGCTGTCTCAGGGGACCACGGCACCCGCTGTGCCGCCCGAAATAAGTACCGGCAGCCGTGGTTAGTGAGGGGGACGCCAGCGTGCCGCCGGCGCCTGGTCCGGGGACAAACCAAAGCTCCCTGCCCGCCCGCCCCCCCCGCGGCCGGGGCTGCCTGTGGCTTCGGGCCGGGGCCAGGAGAGGGCTGTTTTAGGCATTGAACACTCTGAGCTGGACCAAAAGGAAGAAGGTGAATGCCTGGCGCCCCGAAAGCGCGGCCCTGACTGAGGTCACCTCTTGGGCAAAAAAATCCCGTCTTTTTCTTTGAAGGCTGCGTGGATTCCCTTCCATCCCCTGCGCGTCCGACGGGATGAGTCTGGGAGTTCAATTCGACTCGGAGAAGTTGATAGGATTAGCACCGCTTTTCCAACAATCGGAGGGCGCCGCAGCTTCACCAGGATCTCCTGATATTTCTAATTATTAAAAAAGGGGATGACAGGAGACCATGTCAGAAGGCATGACTCATAATATACATAAATAGCTTCCCTAAAAGAATAACAAAAGCTTTTGCCATTATGTCACCCAGCAGAGCCAAGAAGTACGTGACACTTTGATGGGGCTTTGGGTGAACTACACGACTGGTGCACGTGTGGCACCGAGGGCACGTGCTGGCCGACCTGCCAGCCACGAGCCTAAAAATAAAAGGCAAAGGCATGAACATTAAAGTAAGATTATTGCTGTGGGTGAACATTAAAGTAAGATTATTACTGTGGGTGAACGCTTAAATAGTTACCAAAAGCTGTGCAACTAGCAGAAGGGTGATGTACTGCATGGCCCAAAATAGGGAGACCTGCAATACTATTTTTTGGGTGGTTTTTTTGGTAGTCTTGTCCCCAGGTCTCCACCACAAGACAGCCTTCAGTTCCAGCAGGGCATACAGAGCACCAGTTATGAGGCTTTACTGAGCTGTTCGGGGAGGGTGGTGGTGAAAAGAAATGCGGTTTTGGGGTTTTTAGATAGGATTACTTTGAGAAATTTTTTGGAACACAGCATAAACTACAAGGCAGCCTTCACTAGCACATCCTGCCCAGTGTCACGAAGAAACTACGCGTTCTCTGGCAAATGTAAAAATCCGTCATGGCTTGCTTCATTGCTTTACTTTTAACTGCATAACTTCGTAAGTAATGTGTTAGGTAACCATATTATTGTAATTTAATTTGAAACTGGGCAGGATTCATAAAGCTTTTTGTCTTGGACTACCTAAATTGTTTTGTTTTTCTTTTGAGTAAATGAATGAAGAGGCAATTATTAAATTGTAACAGAATAAAATAGATGATTCACTAGATTATTACACTGGAGAAGAGTGCGCTGCTGGCTGAGTTAATAATAGTTCATGCGCAGCTCTGTCTTATCAAGTACACAATACACAAGGTTATGCGTGTTCTCTACAAAACTAATTTGGCCAAGTGTAAGCACACAGCGTACTTTTTTTCTACTTAGACATCATAAAATCAAATTAGATGTTTAAAAATGTAAAATTAATTGTAACTGTAAGCTTAAGTCCTAATCCTATGGATATAGTTACTGAACTCCTGAAGGGCAGTAACTCTTTCTCCTAAGAGAAATTCATCCTTTCAAATCTTCTTCTCTACATCTTAATCCCCTTCAGAGAAAGAAGAAACCAAAGATGAAGCATGAGAAAAATGGAGAAGACAAAAACACAGAAATACGGGGATCAGACTCAGTTACTCCTCTCCTGAGGCTCTTACCTTGCCCTTATTAAGGGCATATAATCAGCCCCAAAGTCTCTCACTACCTTTGAATTGCCAACCACTTGCTTTCCTTCAGCCTCTCCAACAAAAATCCTTCAGCTCATTTTTGGGAGTAGGCTTTTCTCACTAAAACTAGGAGAGAAAAGAATTGTCTGTTATTTCTTACAGTGCGACAGGAAAAAGAATCAGTGTGAGCAGAAATGGCATAAAAAAAAAGAAAAAAAGTGTGTCCTCAAGCATTAGACAAATTAATGGAAACACTGTATATGTTTTACTGTTTGCAAAAACTGCTAGACTATTCCAAGGGAAGGATTTAAATTAATTGTCATCTGTATACGTTTGAATCTTAGACAAATAACACGATGTTAAAGATGTCCACCTTTCTGTAATGTATGATTTCCGTAGTGGGCAGGACATCCTGATTTTTTTTACAATACCTGCTAATGATGCTTTTTCCACTCCAATACAAAGTTCCTCTTTCTTCTTAAATTCAGCTTAAGCTTCTGGCAGCCTTTCCAATAACACATGCCTGCTCCATGTCATCATCTGTCATCTTGCTCTCCTTTTATATCAACAAGAGTTACAAGAAAACACGTGATAAAATAGCTCATTCAGACTGAAAGTGGCTTCTTTCTCCATTTGAAGCACCTTTCTGCTATCATCATCGTTAAAAATCTGCCAATTCGTTCAACAGCCTAATGTAGGAATAAAAATTTAAGATGACTAACAAATCTAATGATTTTCAGAAAACTCACACCACAGTGAAAAAGTAAAGTCTATACCTCCAGCGAGAGTATGTTGTATTCTACATCCATAGAGGTTGAAACTTTGCTTCCCATAGAAAGCGTACTGTGGGTAACAAGCAATAGCTAAATGTAGTCCAATGCTGCGTTAAGTCAGCCAGAAAGTGCAGTAAAGACAAAAGCTATATGCTACAGACTGTGTTTAAGAAGGATTTCACTCAGAGTCTTTGGGCCTGCCCTTTGTGTAATTTCAGCACTGCTGGAAGGTGCTGTCCATTTCGTGAGATCTCTGTCGTGCTTCTGAACCCACCTCTGTTTCTGATGGCAAGCTCTACTCTAACAGCCGCAGCAGCTGAAGACTGAGATAAACGGGGCTGTCATCAGCAAGAGACATTAAATGATCCTTCCCTTTTAGTCAGCAAGAGCAAGGCTTCTGGTGGAGACCTGTCCAGCTTTAGCCAGCACATTTCAAGAAAAATCGAGAGTGTCAAAGTAGCCTAGCAGGAATGACCAAAATATATAGAAGAATTGACCCAGAGGAAAGATTTGGGCGGTTGGGATTGTTTAAAGAGGAGAAGGCTGATGGGAAGCATGGTGTGTCATTCTGAACGTATGGTGTGTCAGAAAATTAAGACAATAACCTGATCTGCTTGTTGTTATGGTTTGAGAGTCCCATAACAATTTGTTGTCATTTAGCTAATCATTCTATCACCCGATGAGCCCTCCCCACCTGGGAAAAGGAATCGGGAAAAACAAGGAAACCCGGGAGCTGAAATATAAACAGATTTAATAGAATAAGATTAGATAATTAACATTAACAGCACTAAAGAACCGATATTGATCCCAACACCAATACAGAATATGCAAAGATTATACTCAGCCAATTATATCAGTAGGAAGCTGTGCACTCCCAGCAGTGGACAGCAAATGTTGGACCTTCAGGAGGAAGGAAAGGCCTCAGGGGTCCCGCACCAGGGCATGAAGTTCTCAGGACGGCAGCCATCAAGGGAGAGAGAGAACTTCGCAGCAAACTTTCTAATTTATAGTGAATGTGACATTGATGGTATGAAATAATCCTGTTGGCCAGCTTGGGTCAAGTGCCCGGGTCTTGCTCCTCCTCATCTCTGCACCTGGCTAGCTTGAAAACACTGAGACCTTGAGACCCACACACCGTAGCTGGCTGTAAAGTAAATATTTTCACAAATTCAGACACTAGAGTCTTCTAAAAGTGCAGTTTTCCCAAGTATTAGAAGAGAAATCAGTCCTGTGTCGCTCCAACCAGGACACTTGTTCACGGGGGACAGGACTAGACTAAAAGGGCTTAAAGTCCACCAAAAAATGCCCATGAGAAATGAGGAAGGGCTGGTAAGGCTAGTGAAGCTCTGAAACAGACTGCTTGAGGAAGATAAGAAACTCCCATGATGGAGGTATATAAGGCCAGTTAAAAACATTCCTCTGTGAAAAATATTGTAGTTTTGCTGGTATGGTGCATGGATTGCATGGGTCACTTCAGGGTCCCTTCCAGTCTATTTTTTGGTGATTCTGTGCTGTGGTGGCCGCTTTGGGATTGACACTCAAGCGATGAAACAGATCCTTGCTGAAACGTGAATGGAAGAGTTTCTGATGCGATTTTCCTTTAGACCTGCTGCGAGGTCGGGCTGAAGGTTGGTGCTCGGAATCAGTCACTTCCTTTACTGCTTTCCGACTTAGGACCTGAAATGTTTATTTTCCGGGAAGATGCTGATCACCGTGTCCTTCCCAAGGGCTAAGTGAAATTCAAAGCTCCATTTTCAAATTAGGCTTTGTTTTGGATCTTCGAGTTTACATTTGAAAAGAGGGAACATTTCCCACATCTGGTCGTTTTCTTTGTGCTTACAAGCTACAATTGTGAAGACGCAAATTGCTGTAAAGTACAGAGCAGACATAATTTCCGGTGCTAACTCTTCATCCTTTCCACTGCAAAGGTCTCTTCTGTCTTTTCCAATTTCTTTACTGCCTTTCCTTCTTTCCCTTCTCCGGGTTGACCTGTTCCTATTGGAGACGGCTTTTGCCCACCTCCCTTCTGCTGGATTTTCTCTCATTCCACAAAGTCTTTACTTGCTTTCCTGCAAGCTTTCTGCTTGTTGCTGGACCCCGTCTCCTTCATCTGTTCCCATTCATTCGTTCCTTCCTGAGCCAAACATTTACTAGCCTGTTGTGTGCTGTCTTTATCTATTAGCTATGATATAATCTAATGCTTTATGATATGAGAGATTAATTTATTCTGTACGTAATCTAGTCCAGACCTTGGGAAAAAATGCAATAAAATGTTAATAATAACCACAATGTGTAGCAGATTACCATCCCTGGCACAGAATGGTTTCATTTAAACATAATCACAGAAGCACAGAATAGTTGAGGCTGGATGGGCCTCTGGAGAGCATCTAGTCCAACCCCCGAATCTCAGCAAACGCTCATGGCTAGTCTTTGTGATGTCTCCTGCAATACTGGGGTTTTGAGAATACGGTTTTGATTTCAGTTCTCTGAACGCTACAGAATGTCAGTTATTTTTGATCTAAAAGGATATGTTGAAGCCCTTCCACGTGTTTGCAGCAACTGAGTCTTTCTGGGCAAATCTTTTATTCATCTTTAGAAGCTGAAATCAAATAAAGCAGAATTGTGACAAAAATAAACCATGCCTGCAATAAAGGCTGGATTCATACACATGACATTGTGAACCAGCGGATAGTTCTACAGAGCTGAATTAATCTCTGCACGTCTAATGTACCTTTTGTTTAGCTGACTTGGGAGCTAGTACAAAGATGATTTGTAAATAAAATTAGTAAAACAGGATAGTGGTAATGAATTGGGAACAGAAGTTCAGGGAAATTTGGTGACACATAATGAGACAAAGCATTATCTCACTGTGCATCAAAAAAAACATAGCAGATTACACTAGGTAAAAGAAATCTCTCTTCTGTCAACCTGGAATTCAACTGCGAAAGAATTTGAGAGACTTCAGAAGTTTTAACACGAATGTAATCCTAAAATACTTCTTATTAAGAGCCACATTTGAAACAACATCATGCGCACACTGTGGAATTAGAAAGGAGATTTTTTCATATTCATGTGAATATAAACCTGATGTTTGCTTATATATATATAGAAAGAACATCTTGTACCTCTACAGCTAACACCTTTTCTACGCTAGGGAAATTTGGCACGTTGAAAGGACTATTTGGATATGCAGCACTTGCATAACGAGCCCCCTCCATAGGCGCCTGCAGGAATGCACTGGCGACTGCAGCACCTCTGAAGTGGCAGATGTGAGCAGCTGTGTGAGACAGAGTTCCAGCTGTACTCCTCTCTTGCTTCAGCTGGGCACGGAAAATAGGGAAAGTCATTGACTTCTTCATTAAATACTTCAGCCTCAACAAAACAAGCATCATGCAGATGGAGCTGACATACATTACAGCACCAAACTGTCAATTGTTACTGCAGATCAAGAGAAGCCTTCGCCATCACCTAAACTTTCCTAATGCACAGTCTACCTGCTGCACCTCTGACATGTTATCATCAAGGGATACAACAAATAAGGATAGGGATGGAGTCTCTTTAGCAAATGTCCTAGAGGGGAAAGTGTGGATTTCTCTCAGGCAGAGACAGAGGCAGAGTATTTGGATATTGTGCATTTCCAACCAATCTGTTGCCATCTGGGACCATTGCCCTGGGTCACCTTGGTCAGTGGGCTGGTCCTGGCACCCATAGTTCAATCATACACAAAGATCTGAACCTTGAAAACGTTATAAAAATTAGGAGCTTTGTCGGGGGGGGATCAATTAATTTTAAGACAATACATCCCTTCAATCACAATATGGGCTAATTCAATTGTGCTATCACAAGGACAACAGAAAAATATGGTAAAGATTTCAGAAAAACTTTCATTTTTAAAACAGATGGGAGGATAGTGACTAAATGATTAGTTTTAAGCTGTATAGAAGAAGAGTGCTTGGCCTCAGCGGACTGGAGGTCTAAGCAACATAATTTCTAACAGTATCAAAATTATCCCCTTGCTATTTTGGAGTGACTAGCTCATCTTGGTTTGTTTTTTTTTTCTTCTATTTTCCCTCCTCCTTGAGCTGTTTTCCGTAAGACCCTACCTTTACAAGGAAGGAAACATATAGCCCACTACAACATTTTGCAAAAAGCTCTAACAGCATGCTGTGATAGTTTTACAGTGGAGAGGACAAGTAAGCTTGCGTTAGCTGCATCAGGTGCAGGCAGGAAACAGGGTTTTAGAAAGTTACTGTGTTCGACAACATTACATCCTGTAGCTGGGAACTTAAGACATTTTTGACAGCTGGGTCTCCATGGAAATAAGTACGCTAAGACTGCAGCTATTTTAAGAACTTAAAATAAAGGATGCCGGAAGGCTATGGATAGGTACTACATCTGGGGGAAATCAGTCAGTTTTTGGACAATTCATACCCTTCGCTTCACATCTTCTACTCATACTGCTTGTATTTATGTTAATACTGGGCAATAACAGAGATTGCAGAAAAATGTGCCTGGATTGGCAAGAGGGAGTCATGGGCAGAGGGACATATGAGAAAGCAGCAGCGTGTGTAACTAGCGGTGTTCCCCAGGGGTCAGTACTGGGTCTGGTCTTGTTCAACATACTCATCAGCAACCTGGAGGAGGGGACAGAGTGTACCCCCAGCAAGTTTGCTGATGACACAAAACTGGGAGGAGTGGCAGACACACCAGAAGGCTGTGCCGCCTTACAGTGAGACCTGGACAGGCTGGAGAGTTGGGCAGAGAGGAACCTAATGAAGTTCAACAAGGGCAAGTGTAAGGTCCTGCACCTAGGGAGGAGTAACCCCATGCACCGGTACAGGTTCGGGGTTGACCTGCTGGAAAGCAGCTCTGCAGAGAGGGACCTGGGAGTCCTGGTGGACAAGTTGCCATGAGCCAGCAATGTGCCCTTGTGGCCAAGAAGGTATCCTGGGGTGCATTAAAAACAGCGTGGCCAGCAGGTCGAGGGAGGTCATCCTCCCCCTCTGCTCTGCCCTGGTGAGGCCACATCTGGAGTACTGTGTCCAGTTCTGGGCTCCCCAGTTCAAGAAAGACAGGGAACTACTGGAGAGAATCCAGCAGAGGGCTACAAAGATGGTCAAGGGAATGGAGCACCTCTTGTACGAGGAGAGGCTGAGATACCTGTGTCTGTTTAGCCTGGAGAAGAGAAGACTGAGAGGGGATCTTATCCACACTTATAAATATCTAAAGGGCAGGTGCCAAGAGGATGGGGCTAGACTCTTTTCAGTGGTGCCCAGCGACAGGACAAGGGGCAACGGGCACATACAGGAACACAGGTGTTCTGAACATGATGAAAAACTTCTTTACTTTGAAGGTGACAGAGCACTGGCACAGGCTGCCCAGAGAGGTTGTGAAGTCTCCTTCTCTGGAGATATTCAAAACCTGCCTGGACGTGTTCCTGTCCAGCCTGCTATAGGTGAACCTGCTTCAGCAGAAGGGTTGGACTAGATGATCTCCGAAGGTCCCTTCCAACCCTCACCATTCTGAGATTCTGTGTTCAGTCCTGGTTTCATCTGGCTCAGGACACAGGCACTAAACCCAGTAGAGATCATCTTAAAGGCTTTATGACAGAAAGTAAAAATGAAATAAAACCAACACAAGCACAAGACTTATTTGTTAAATTTAGTTGTCTGATATTCACATCTAGCAAGCTCCCACAGGTGGCGTTATCAACTCTACCATCTCAAGGTACAGCCAGTCTTACTATAAAGACCAGTATTAAGCAGTGTCCCACTACCTTTTTGCACCAGCCCAGCTCTACCACTCTATGTCTAAGCTGCTCACCTGAAAACTGTCTCTTCTGCCTCAGAAAAGAGGCCTCAGAAAGCTCTTCACAGTGCCTTCTTTTGAACATTTTCCTCTTGCAAAAAGTGTGGTGGCATTTGCCATCATTGCTGTCATAGAGAATAACTCAGACTCTCTTTGGAGCCGCAAGTGATAATTCATAGCCAGCTCTTGAGCTGCGTAAGTAATGCATTTTTAGCATGGGAATAGTAATGTATTTTTTTCTTCTGGAAACTTGGCAGAGCACTTCTCTTCTCCCCCAGCAATATGCCTTTCTAAAGGACAGGACAGATCTTATATTAAGCCTTAGTAAGTCCAGTGTTTTCAAGTTCTGCTCATCTGCAAATCTGGGCCAAATTTAAGCAGTATTCCCAATTAGGAGAATATTTTTTGCAAGAAGCTATACTTGCTTTATATTAAGCTGTTATTTGCAAACTTTGGGGAATATACTTTCTTTTCTACGGTTTAGGAAGTCAGTGGATAAACACTAGCATCACAGAAAATCTGAGTCTGTCTCATTATTGAGAAGTTAAAACTTTCTGTAGAAAGCCTGTGACATTTCCATCTCCAAACATACATGAGCACACCACAAAATTAGTGGGAACTGAATCTAACTCTCCAAATTGGACAGAAAACTCACCTGCTCCAGGAAGGTTTTACTCCTACGTGGCCATACAAGTTCTGGAATCTGGAATAGAAAACTGAAATGCTCCCCAGAGCCAGGGAAACACCACAACTATTGAATTATGGGGATTACACAGAGAGGACTCTGTTGAATAAAGCAGGAGGAATGTAAGCTTATGGCTTGTCTTGCTGACTTGTAAGTTAGAGAGCCAGGTGTTTCAGTAATGATGCCTTGAAACCCCAGCATGCGTGGCAGAAAAAAACATTCTTTAAAAGATTTCGACCTTACAGACTGTCCTCTTCCACCCATTCTTACAAGCCTATGCTTGGTCTCTTCTGCCCCACTAAAATTACCGTACATTTTCTATACTCATACAATTAGGAACTGTACCTGCTAACAGGTGCTAGAATTTTTAAACCAGCTGTATCCACAAAGCGTCTGTGCACACAAATGCGTCCTCAGTCGCAGTATCGCAGCAGCATTGTGGCATCTTCCCTGTATTCCTTGGTGCCTTTGGTGTTTCTTCTGGGCAGGGACTACTGTCACTGAGCGAGCTGGTGTAACACCCAGCTAAAGCTGAATCGTATGGCAGGCAGTTCTGAATTTTCAGTAAAGAATGATCAGACAGGTGACTATTTTTTTATTTTTAAGTAATCAACATGGAAACAATAGCAACGATTAAGTCACAAACAGGCATAGCCTAATTGTAACCATGGCATTAATACTTAACGTGAATATAACAGAAATTACAAGTATGTTAACATTATTCATTCTCAGTCAATGAACAAAAGTATACAGTAAGGTCAGCATTAATCTATTAAGAATGCTACAAAACCAGCCAGCCAGTGTCCTTCAAAAGCAGAGTGCTTGCTGTAAGACAGGCTGGAATGACTGCTGTCCGTCCCTTAAGGCAGCTGTACTCCTGGGCTGCCTTATTCTCTCCGTCCTGCATGTAGTTCTGACATTTCCCTTTGTCTGTTAGGGGTACAAAAGCACTACCTGCTAGGAAAAAAAAAAAAAAAAAAAAAAAAGAGATCTACAGTGCCAAGGGCCAGCCCTCACCCTCTGCATGAATAATGCACGTATGCAGCCTGGGAGCTCACGCTAGAGGCAAAGTTGGCTCTGTGGACAGTATGTGACATTCATCAGTATCTGCTAGTCAGACTCTCTTCCCACCCGCCCCTAACTCCTTCCTCCATGGACAGGACATGCTTTTGGAGCTGTACCGCTTTCAAAATGCTTTCTTTTACATATTGCTCTTTAATAGGAATTCAGTAACACAAAATAAAAATTTTGCTTTTGTAGAAAGGGAGTTCTTTAAACACACCCCTTCCATCTGCTAGTTCTTATACCGTACCTTCCTCTTTTTCAAAACATTTACTAATGCATGTACTTAACCACCTGCCTCTTAATAGAAGTACCAAAATGACACTACAAAAGGCTAACTTGCATTTGGTATTGTGGTCCGGGCTCCTCTTGGTCTGAGCAACATAAGATAAACTTCTCAGCTAGAATACTTTCATAATCATAGAGAGGGGTACACCCTCAAAAATAAAAACCCCCAATCTTTTTAGAACCAGACCAGAGGACATCAGTGTGAACAAAGCAGTAATCTCCATCTTTCTTCCCATCAGGATTCCTCCTAGGGTGCCATCTGCCATGTCATTTTCACTGTAGAGACAAGAGAAGACATCAGCTTGTCAATTGTCAATTCTAAAAGTTTTGATGGAGAAGGAAAAAAAAACCCTACCACTTGCTCAAGCAGGCTCTCTTTTTCTCCCAAACCCATTTACTAAGACCTTCCCCACTCCTTTCTCATCCAGCTCATGATGTTTTGGAGAAAAAAAACCAAAACCAAACACCAAACAAACAAACAAACAACAGCACCCCTCCAAAACCCACAAGCCCAGAAAAGTAGATGTGTGATTATTTCTGTAGAGGGTTCAGTAATGTTTTTGGACACCACTGCTCTAAGTTGATAAGTTTTTCCCACAGATAACTGCGTTTATTCATCTCTTTATTAATTACAGTAAAGCAAATCTATTCACCGACACTGTAGATTTGTGCTGTCAGGCCAAGTTTGGACATTCTCAGAAACAATGCAGTATGCACCAAACGAGCAATAACAAAGTAGCTGACTATGTGCATTTCTCTTCTGACCATCAAGCTTAAACTGTCCAAAAAAGTTAAAACTTCACACAAAACTAAGGTCATGGCTTCACAACATGACATCTTCTGCAGCAATATTGCTTTAAGATACTCCCTTGCATCCCCTGCTCCGCAAGCCCTGTGGGTTTGTGGGACAGTGCTCCGAGCTTGGTTAGGAAATACAGCGCGAGGGCACAGTGATCAAGTCAGTACTACTCTAGTAGTATTCTGCTGTGACACCACAGTCTAATAAAACTTCCCCCCCGCCTTACTCCCACAGGTAACACACCGGTGTAGTTGTCCTGCCCACTGGTCCCTCTTCTGTCCGATGCTTCCCGGAGTGCGGCAGCTCTGAACTGTCCCGATAGTCTCGGCCCTTGGAGTTCTGCATGTCCAGCACCGCCCGGCTCTTCGAGGGAAGGGGCGGCTTGTTGTGCTGTCCTTGGATGCTTGGGTTGACTTCAGACCTCGATGGCTTGACTAGTTTTTTGAGCTGCGCCGAGTTTTCTGATGATGTAATCATCTTTGGTTTGCCTTGAGTCTTTTCACCTGTATTCTTTTCTTCAGATTGGCCAGAGCAAGTATAGGACCGAAATCGCTGTGTGGGGACCAGGAAAGGTGGCGATGGTTGTTTGCCAGAGGTCTTGCTGCTCTCAGGCTCCTGTGACTTTGTGAGATGAAAGCTCTGATCAGGCAGTGGCAGCTGCTCTTTTCGCAAGGCCTTGGGGTAGTCCTGCTCTTTCTTTGATGCCACCTTGCCCTTAGAGCTCATAGAGCCATACAGTGGGTTCTCAAACATCTCTGGCTTTTGCTGTCCCTCCTCCTGAAGCAAAGGCTCTGCTGTGGTTTTCCCCAGTTCAGGTGGCCTACAGTCATCAAAGCAGTGTAAAAAGGAGACTTGTAAAGAGCAGGCAAGAGACACTGACTGATTTAAAGAGAAAATGAATAGGGAATGAGCACGATAAAATTAAACTGGCTGTGCAAAAGATAACAATTAAACTCGTGGGCAGAGAACAGAAATGTGTATTGTTTTTACTTTGTTTAATCATTATTAACATGACAGCAGAGAGCAGATATGCATGGTACTGTATAAACTCCCTGCTGGACTACAGCCTTGTCACAGTGATACTTGGCTTCTCTTTAACAGAGATAAGCTACTGAGCCAAACTGTGCCAAGTGCTTTGATGGCTCTGTGACACGCACAAATCTGAATTCAAATATTGATAAGAATCTTCAGATCTGTCAGAGAGGATTGAAATGGCTGTCTGGACAGTTAACGTAAGAGCTCACATCATATTGTAGCATTTTACAATTAGGTCAATCTCCTTTTGCTACCAATGCTGGAATGACAGCAGAGCTGTACAATGGGACAAGGGAGGTTTCGTGGATTTTGTATGACTCGAACTGATTTGGCAAGGTTTTCGTCTGGAGAACCACCACGTAAAAGATCAGCCACAATATCACTGAACAGAGTGGAATAGGGGTGAGTGGCACATGTTCTTTGGGTGTCTTCAAATGAGTTTTGTTCCTTGCTTAAAATTGTTTTCTGGAAGTCAGTACATGCAGGAGCAAAGAGCAGAGAGCACGATGAAGCGTTGTCAGGTACGTAACAGATTGAGGCAGTGCTTGCAGCTCTGACTTCCGTGAGTTCTGGCTTACAGAGTGCCACATACATTTACCAGTGAACTCTAGCCCAGACTCAGAAAGCAGCTGTCACTGTGCAAAAGAGATGTGAAATGAGGGCAGTAATTGTGTACACGCACTAGGGTGCAGTAGCCTCATCACTTTACTAAGTTGGGTAGGGATGGGATATTTTCAGTTGCTGGATGGCAATTCTGCATCAAGACTTGTGACAGATGCAGCACGTGGATGCTAACTTCTATAGTAAAGTGGACATTTGTATAGTAGTGTAAGCAGAAATTCAGTTAAAGCACTTCACATATGACATGTGAAGGAGCTCTCCTTCCCATCCTGTGGAAACATCTATGCCACACTCTTCCCTTTTCTTCTTTGTTACTACAGTCAACTCTGTAGTCTTCTCCTTTTCTTCTCTTGGTAGAGAATTAAACATACACATATTTTTGGCTTTCCTTTCACAAAAGTCTGAGAAACTACTAACGCTAGTTTTCTTTGGGTATCAACGCTTGCATTTGTGACCTTCACTTATCTTTTTCTAATTCTGGAGATAAGACAAAGAATATGCTGCACCTTGAATACTCCATACAGATAATGAAATAGTGACTGCACAGAATGACAAGAGAGAGGGGACTAAGCCCCAGTGCAAAACTCAAAACTCACAGATACTCTTGACTCCGACTACAAACGCTTCTGTTCCCTGAAGGCTGGAGGGATGTTTTTGGAGATAGAGGCGACAAGGAGGGCGATGTGGAAGATGACTGACTCTGTCCCATTACGGAGGTAGTCTCTTTGGGCTGCTGCTCATAGCTCCAGAGAGAAGGTGGCTGGTCTGGTGAAGGTATCTGCTTAAGCTGGCTGGTTGCAGAGGGTTGCTGAGAGAAAGCAGCCATCCCCAGGTAGCTGGGGTTGCTGATGTCTGTGGGAGTGGAGCTGCTGAAGAGAAGAAATATTGTTAGGAAGATACATGCACAAATACATTTATGTTTTTGTCTCCCTGCCAGCTACAAAGGAGTTAGTGCCCACTGGCTTTCAGATTCAATACCACCTACTATTTTATTTTTTTTGGTCAATGTTGCTTCAGAATCGGAGAATAAGTGGGAGTCCTGTTAGTGCCTCCCTCCCCTGGGTCACTGGAGAGGAAGCAGCTGGGTCAAGGCCACCTCCCCCAACCCCAAATAGTTCCTCTGGCTGCAGCAGACGCTTCCCTTTCCAGGCTGCAGAGAGCACTCAGCTTCTGCAGCCACATATAGGGGCTTTAGCAGGTTTCTGGAGCCAGCAGTTCAGCTGGCAGCTGCAGCAGGACGGCTCCAAGCAAGAAGCAAATGGCAGCGCTGGGCAGCATCGCGCAGCACAGGAATATGCTGCTGGAACAACAGGAGAGACATTCGGCCTTTTGAGGTGTACCCATATAGACTAGCAGGCAGGAGGCAGGAAGCTGCCTGCAAAGAAATGCACCCAAGACAGTGGAACGAAAGGACAGCCTTACCCAGAAGCATCCTATGACTCTCGGAAAGGAAAAGAGAGGCAGTTTGAGCATAGCTTCCCACCCCAAGCTGGCAGAGGTAAAGCAGCAAGATTACCGTAACATATCCTCCTTTCCTGGGTTGTCTGGACAAGAGGAAGCACTCCCCCAGCAGCGAGCAATGGCTGCTGCCTCTCTGGCCATCAGATGAGTAGATTTGGACTTTCTGTTGGAAATAAAAGGGCCCTTTTTAAGCGGGGTGCAGGCACCCAGTCTGACTAATGGATTCTCAGCTTTTGAAGCTTTGGGCGCAGAAGCATTGACCAGCCCTGACCAGAGAGCTGCAAAGGCAGCTTCCCAGTGCTCACCATGCCTATTAATACTGATCCCACAGCAAGCCCAGCTTTGTGTTTATTGAGCCAACTAGTTTTCTGTAACTGACTTACCCACTTGCCCTTTACCTGTTAGTCTGATCCCAGTCTTTGCTAGGCTCTAAGTTGCTGATGTTCTTTGGTTTCTGTCCAGCAATTTCATCACGTTCAATCTTGACAAAATCTGAAGGAAATAAAATGCATAAAAATGTGTTTTGGCAGCTTCAGAATCTGATTCCCTAAGTCTTCTGTGTTACTGCTTGTATTAAGGCATCTCTGTCTATCAGAATGACAGTGAGTCAGTTTTGAACAGTTGTTGCTATTACGTTTTTCAACTGCCCGCTAATACATATCATGATTTGTTGACATAGGAAAAAGTGTGTATCTTGAAATACATAGGTGATGATCCCTCAAGCCCTCATATACAGGTCATTTTACCATTGACAACAATAGTAAATGTTGTGAGGCTGTTTTTGTATTCTGAAAGAGAAGAACAGGCAGCAAGGTGAGAATAAGCAAACTTTGTGATCTTTTAGCTGAGGAACTGCTTCTTGAGTGCCTCACATGCTCTTTGCAGATGTTCCCCAGGGTGACTGGAGCAGGGAGGGCTTCCGCACCTTGTCATATAGCCACTGCAAGTGAAAATGTTACCACCATTCAATAAAATCAGTATCAGTGACAGACAGGGGGCTCTCTCAGTCTGCCAAATTTACTTGAATGATGAAAAAGAAAAACCCAAATGGATTTGCTGTGTCTTTCTGAAAGAGTACAGGTATACTCCTGAGAACTAACGATACTCACATATCCTTGCAATTACCATCAAAAGCTCTTGCCTCTTTGGGACTAAAAGCACTGCAAGGATAATTTTCAATTCCTTGACAGTGATCAGAAATCTTTTGAGATGGCTATTCTCTAGAGCGAGCATTGCAGAGGTGATTTCGTTCCTTACCATACAGTTTCTCTCTCTGTTTTCCTTGTGATGTTTGTAACTTGATTTCACCTTGGAAGACCCCCGTTTTCTCACCATGGTGTGTCAGCACAGTATGGATAGGAACTAAGGATTCTGTTGCTTCTATTCGTAGGGCAATGCAGCCTTCCCCTAGAGGATAACAAGGAGACAATGAGCTTGGGACTGGGAAAAAAAGCATTGAAATCTCTTTCTTGTGTCAGTCATCTACTATCACTATGCTGACGGGGCTGAGATTACTGGAGAGAATCTGCTTTGGATCACAGTAAGGAGTGTAATATCTCTTCAGAAATCAGGGGCATTCATTTTACTTCTTCACATACGTGTGAAGGATTTGGGCATTGGAGACACCCGCAGTTGACTACAGGGTTCTGAGCTTCCATCACTGGTAAGGAAAACATGAGCCTGTGACTGCCATTTCAGTTAATGGGATTTCAGCAAAGAGCCTTCTGTGGAAAAGGACTGCAATCTCTGGCTGGTTAGAATTTGGAAGCAAGCAGCACTGAATGACTTTTCTGTAGCCAGGAGAAATGCCCCAAATAAGTGCAAGTGAAACAGGATTTGTGTGTTCTGAATAAACCCATTTAAACGGACTAACTCCTGATTTAATTCCTGTAAAGTAGTTTCTTTTTAAGCCACTGCTCTTTTAGGGCTGGTAAAGGTCATACAGATTGATGCTTCTAGTTCATATTCCTCTAATCGTCGTTACCTCACAAAATATTGCCCACAATGTATTTTTGTATGTATTGACTTCTAAATCAGAAGTCAGAGCATTGTAGATGTTCAGTCTATAAGAGTTACTTCTGTTCTCTCCCACTCTTACGGCGCTTTGGAAAAATCTAAGTAGATTTTGACTCATCCAGAACTTTAGAGCTAAGCACTTACCATAAGATTCATCACTGTCTGATGACTTAATGCTGATCAGGATGTGTTGATCCAGTAGGTATTCTGGGTCTGAAATGATTGGAGTCAGCTGCAAAGACAAGTTAATGTGAGTCAATACTATAGGTGGTCTGCATGAACACAGTTCTCCCTGTGCCTCAGTCCCAAACGAGCAAAACTCAGCTGGACAGACCCATGAGGGTATCCTGTCACCCTCAGGATCAGCCTCTTCCATGATGTTTGGGGATCTTGTGGTAGAAGGCTACACACTGTTAGAGTCCCCCCCACTCTCACTTCCAGCACAGCAGACAGAATGCTACAAATCAAACACTCAGATTGGGCTGAGCTACAGTTTTTTACAGTGCAGACTGAAAATTGCTCTAGGAGGAAGTGATCTGGACTCTGATTACAGTCTGTTCCCAAAAATCTGTTTGGCTGTTGTTACGATCACTTATTGCAGTCTTTCCCCAATCTCTCAGTGTAAGGCATTCTTTCCAAAGTCAGCAGTTCTTCTTTTGGGCTATTCAGAAGGGTACTGACATGCATATTTGCTCCAAACCCAAGAGCTCTGATAGTTCTTCCAGCTCCCACCATGCCAGGAAATGGAAGAACAGCTCCGATCTCAAGGATAGGACTTGTCTTTGACACTAACACGCGGAACGCTACTTCCAGCCACGCATGGTCTTTTTAACACAGGTAAAAAAATACTTAGTCAACTTTTCTCAGAAATACCAAGAAAAACCCCTTTGTCTCACAGGGCAAAGAAACTCCAGCACAGCTGTTTTATGCTCCTTAACTTAAAAATCTTAAAAATAAAGGGCCTGCTTAAAAGACTGGTCAGCGTTAGTTATGTTCACTAAAATGGTGAGAAAAAAGTCATGCTCTTGAGTGACATAATTAGGCCAGCAAAATTTCTGGTACAGATAAAAGGATACTGGCAAGAAAGTTCTTTCCTGCTTATAACATACTCTGTTTAGCTTAAGCCCATCCTGCATTCTTACAGACCCTTTTGAGTGTAAACAACACCACAACCATGTTCCTGAAAGTAATGTTTATATCAGCAAAAGATGGAATGTTGCTTATGGGCTGCAAGTGTAAGGCTTCTCTTCCATATGGATATGGAAACATAGTCCCAGTTTACCTTTGGAAGAGCATCAACGAACTTTACCACAAGCTCCCCTTCATTCCCATCCTCATTTTCTCCTTCCTGGCTCTTCACAAAACCTGCAAAGTGTTGAGAAAGGAGTTCACCAGAACAGAGACAGCAAGAACTTGGCTAAAAATCCTTTTCAGATGCTAGATCTCCAGAAGGCCTACAATTGTTTTCCCACCTGGACACAAGTTTTAAAACTATTAAGAAGCTTAAAGTCTGAGCTTTGGGTGAATGTTTACACAGTAAACTTACAAGTGATTTTACTGGAGCATTGTTAAACGGTTTTATTTTACAGTTAAACTTGGCACTGAAAAGCTCAGTGCATACATGGACTGGAGGATAAGAACATGACAGCTCTTCCTACGCCACTCAAGATAGCACACTTTTGAAATTCTAATTTAAGATTCGTAATACACTGTTTCCATAGAAATTTATGCAAATTTTGATACAGCCAAAAAATAATCTTTTATGGAACTGTCTTTGACACAGCGCTCTGACATGCGATAATGTGATGAAGCATACACCGAAGGCATGCTGTCCCACTTACAGGAGCAGTCCTGCGATGGGGAATCGCTTAAAAAAAACCACAGCAAGGGCATGTAGGCTCGCATTACATAAACAGCTGAGACTCAGCCCTGCAGCACAGGGACAGGGAGTAAAATCTGCAGCACTGGTGGGTACGCAGTCCCGTTTACAGAATCAAATCACTATCTTTCCTTTCGCTTTAAGTTGATCCTCTGACTAATTCTTTTCAAACCAGGTAATTAAATTATTTTTATTAGCATAATGCAGATGCTTTATTTTGAAAGCACCTGATTGTTTGTAGCTGGCACAATTAGAAATTTCATCAATTAAGTGTTTGCCAAGTAGAGATTTTCTGTGTGATAACCAAGAACAACACACGTTTCTCTTCAAGAAAGAGATGATCAGATTACCAAGCAAGATGGAAGAAATGGTGGAAGGCCACATCCCTAAGCATGGATTACAGCTGAAGGGCTGTGGGTTTTGGATTGTATTGCTGACAGCATAGGATGACTTGTAAACTACAACAGATCTAGGACATCCCTTTTTTTGCACTGGAACAAGTGATCTACACAGCTGTTTATTCAGATCAAGGCAAGAGGAAGGGGAACTAATCCAAACAAGCAGGAAACTTGGACCGAAAGAATAAAGATGAGCAAAATCATACTTTCTAAGCAGCTGGAGTGAAACTCGATGTAGAACTTGGTCTGGGACTTGGTCTTCAGAGTAGCGTAGCAGTGCAGGAACTCTATCTCCCCTTGGGAATCCGTGTACTTGGAGTCTAGGAAAGAGGAGGGGAAGACAATGGCATTTTGAGTAGGAGATAATGAGAAGGCATTTTTGAGTGGACTCTTTAAGAATCAGCTTTTTCTTTCAGAATATACAAAGCACTGCATTTTATATGCAAAGGTGAAGAGAGCATACTTGCATCCAGCCTGACTAACCATTCTTTGAGACAAACTGTGAGGTGACTCCCACTTCAAAGGTGGCAAAGACGGGACTGTGGTCACTTGTCATGATGTCAGTGGTGCAGCCTGCCAACGAGAAAGGGAGGATAGTTACTGCCCTGCGTTTCTGCCCCGCTCCAGTGAGATCGCTGCGATAGAAATATTATTCGGTAATTTTCCAGAAAACATAACTGTCGCTGTGGTAACTGTCTCTAGTCAAAGGTGTTTCTACATAATCTCATGTTAGTATATAGGAATGTAACTCTTGTCAAAATACATAAAGATTTGGTTAACGGACACAACTTTACCGTATCATTTTGCAAGCGACTGTCAGTATTGGATCCCCCCAGTACAAAAAGCATTTGCAGGATTCCTGGTTGCCTCTGCAACGTGCACAGCTAATTAAAGCTCTAATATGGCAGGAAATCACACAAGAATACACTGGTGTTACTTCACTGCTACAGAGCAACTCAAGGCCCAAGATTAACAATGAGTGAACGAAGCCTTGACTTAACCTAAGCACACACTGAATTCCAGCAAGCCCCGTCCATTAAAAAGAAAAGTGTATAAAGGCAGATGCCAGACTTTCTAGAGGTGCTTACTTGACCACACACCTCATCATCGTAGACTCTGTGATCAGACCAATCCACCTTATCCCCCAAGAGACTTCTATAGCCCTCTTCCCAATCCCATGCATAGGAAACCATCAACCTTATACTCAGACGCTTGGTCCTATATAGTCGATGACATTTCAGGAACTAGTATCTGAGTCTTTTTTTTAAGCAGCTCTCGTGGGCTTCCTTTCTCCCCTGCACCGCACTGCACTATTGTGATGCCTCTCAGCAAGAAAGGGAACAGGCTCTTGGTACCACACAGTCCTTCTGGAATACGATTTGATAGAAAAGAGATGTTTGCAGCTCCAGCCTCTGCAGACTGGACTGCGTTCGCAGGGTCTGCCCTGCTGGCACCATCAAGTAAGGAGCTCCTGGTGGTAACTGCCCAGGAAAAGTGGTTGTTGTTGCCAAGAAATAACTGGTGTAAAGTGATCCTACAGCATGGCCTAAAGCTGGACAGCTGCAGCTGTCTGAGTGGTATTCTGCATATAAAAGAATAACAGAATTAATTCCCAACCTTGTAAGGTTACAGGCAGAGGGACTTGGCTCCACTCTGCCTGGTTTAACATCAGGTCCCTCTATGCTGAGTGCCTGGCAGTGCAGGGAGATCCTACAGACTCTGCTCTGAATCATTTCCGTTTCAGACTGATTGCTTTGCTATCTACAATCTGTTATCTACCCACCATAGGACTGACACACAACGTGCACCATGGGGTATGATTTCCAGAGCACTCGGTCACACCAGGATGGCAAATTGTACTTCATCTGCAAACCAAAGGAGAACTGATATCAAGAAGAAGGGAAAGGACCAGTTTGCAAAAGAACAGGAAATTCACTTGCCCAAGTACCATATATTTGTGTCAAATCTTTTTCTTTGCATTGACTCCTTCTAAAACACTACAAGAACAGAAAATGCAGAGATTGGTTTAAGTCACTTTCTTCTGTAGGAGCTACTTTCCCTGCTCTGCCATGTACATCTGAAGGGAAATCAAATTTCACCTACCCCTGTAGCTTTTTGCTTGGTGTAAGCATACTTCTCCCGGGTACCTCTTTCAAAACGGTAGGTTGGAGCAAAAGTAATCTCTTCTTCCTCTAAAACAGAGAGATAGTTTTGTTACAGTTTGGCCCATTAAGAACCCTCATCTGGGCAAGACAGCCACTGCTCTGTACGCCCTGCCCCACATCCAGTCTGGCAGAGAAAGTTGCTGGAAATGGGAGAGGAACCTGCCAACAAATTCAGAATCTTACCAAACTGCAGAAACACCTTTTGGTCCTTTCTCTCTATGAGAAGCTGGTCGAAAGCCAGCAGCTCCGGATACTGCTGCTGCCTGATCTTCTGGATAATATTCTCTGCTTCCTGCCAACAGGGAAACAGCAGAGCTGCAGATGATGCAAAACCTTCTTATAAATACTCTCTTCACTGGTGAGCCGGCAAGTGCTTCTGAACTGTTTCCCAGAGCTGTACCCCCTGCCACTTCCCCACCTTTCCCTTCACCGAAAGGCCGCAGTCTTTGCTGCATGGCTGAACATTTGTCTATCGAAACAGGCATCAAAATGCCCACACATCTCCTACACAAGCATACACACATACACACACACACACAACCAGATGCACATCAACACCAGGCTTGCTGTTGTCTCCCGCCTACGGAAACCCATCCAGTATTTATTACGGCTTGCCTGTTTCTGAAGGCCTGTTCTGGGACATGAGAAGCTAACCAAATAGAGCAGAAAGGCAATCTCTGGATCAAGCTGTTCAGGGACAGATGCTCACTCACAGTGGGAAGGGGAGTTGGGAGCTTTGGGGAAGCGATGCAGCCTGGAGCAGCGAAGTGTGCCAGACGGCATTCCTGGCATGCCCCTGGTCCATTAATCCTCGGAGAGGGCAAAGGGGATTTCCTCAGTCTCCCTCAGCTGGTGCCACACTCATGCCCTGGGGACCCCTTCTGCCTCCCCTCTTTCTGCCATCTTGCCCTAGATTAGAAAAAGATCCCGCTTCTATAGCAACACAGTAATTTGTCTCTCCAGGGATTCACGCAGAGTCCCTAACCGTTGGGGGCTGTTCCACGCGGTAGTTCAAGTCTCCCAGCCAGAAAAGATGAGTAAAGCGATGAGTGATGTTAAACGGACTCAGTTTCTTATCTCCCAATGTCAGGAAGCGCAGGATGTTCGTGTAGTTCTGGTTGCGTCTGTCAAGACAAGAAACATCTGCCTGACATACTAAATTGCCATGCAATTTCTGAATGCCTGGGCTGGCAGAGACTGCCGCTTTACCAAGCAGGAACCGATCTGGCTCAACATCTAGAGAGAAGAGCAGATCAGAAGCCGAGAACTCGCCACCCCTGCCTGGCTCTGAGCCTCAGCAGACAGGCCCAGGTAACGTGCTCGGTGTCTCCTGGTGAGCCTACCTACTTCATGCAACCAGTAACGCAGCGCAGCCCTCCTGCTGCTGTTTGTGCTGTGTGTGGTCTGGGCAGGTAGGGGGCAGGAGGGCAGCCTGCTGTGAGGAAGGGGCAGTGGCATTACAGCAGCTCTGGGCTGCTCTACCTTGGGTGTCAGACTGTTTCCACCTGAATTGAAAGGCTGGAAAGCTGTCCTAAAGCTACTTTTGTTCCCTCCTGGGGCTGTGCTTTTCTGAGCTGCATGTCCTAGAAACCCAGCATTAGATTGTTGCTTTCAGATTTCAGCAGCAAACACATAACTAGATTTTGGCAGCTATTCCAGGCCCTAAGGAACCTTTCCATAGAACTCCATCAGTGGCAAAGACCCTGTGCAGAAATCCCACACCATCTGTTTTCTGGGTCCTGGACTGGGAAAAATGGCAAAGCCAACCTCTTCATTTCAAGTCCTCTTTGCTTTCAAAACCACTCCTTCCAACAACTCCAGCTCCTCCCAGCATGGGCAAAGATCTCCCACTGACATCGGGATCTTTGCCTTCCAGTCCTGTGCTGCACAGAACTTGCCTGGACCATGGAAACTCATTTCACAGCTGGGTATAGAGAATTAGCCACCGTGGAGATATTTCTGTGCTACACGCCTCCCTCCTGGTATTCCTGACAGCACGCTCTGCCTAGCAGGATCTCCCTCAGCTGTGCCCCAGGGCGCACCACAGCTCCCGTGCTCGCAGCGCTGCCTACAGTGAGGGGGCAGACAGTCCCCTTCGACACATTATTCTGGGATGGGAAAAGCCTTCCCACACCTCTCCAAAACATTGTAGATAAGGGAACTGTTTTCTTCACGTACTGGGCTTGCATGACAGGTCACACAAGTGTTGTGCGAGACATTTACACTTGGCTCTGAAATCATTTTGCTGTCCATTTCACCTGCACCCGTGAGGCCATACAGCAGAAATCCCTCATTTAAATGGCGACATCGTGAGCAGCATCTTTGGCAGACATTGCCCTCCCAGGAGACATTTAACAACTTTTTACGGTCAGGAAGACATGCTTGTGACTGTCTTGTACGCCATCCTTCCAAACATGGCCCAGAGAACTTCACCCTGGGTCAACATCCATTTTTAAGAGGGCAGGATGTATCTTACCTGTGTTTCTTTTCACTTCCTGAAGTCAAATGGCTGTTAACAAACCCAAAGGAGGTTCCATTAAACATGAATGACACCCCCACGGCTCCTTTATTACCTGGAAAAAGATAAGCCAAAAACATCAAGAAATCAATCCACCTCCAGGCTGAGCCTAGCAAAGATAACAAAGCACCCAGCACATCTTAAGCGAAGTGGAGGATGGAGAAGAGAAATAAGTTAACTTAATCAGTACAGAAAGAATTAGTACATAGAGCACAGATTGTGGTAACAAATTTTCTAAGGATGCTAAAAAAATTACTTGAAGGGAAAGAAGTGCAATTTCCTTGTGAAACCCAAGAAAGAGCAATCCAATAGCCAGTCAAAGGTGTTTGCTGGGAGTGTGTATATATATATATATATATGTGCTAAGTATACACATAAATAGATTTCCTCTCTTACAGGGTAAGATATAATCAGTGCGAGTGGGATATAACTTTAGTAACACTAGTGTCACATAAATGTAGTCAAAGGAGTCTCGTGGAGAAAGAGCTGTTCCATTTCAAGGACAGTATTAGGACAGACTGAACAGATCTCAGTCCTTTGGAGAAGACCGGGTCTGTTCCTCACCCAGTGTGTTTGCGATGCCTGTCTTCACATTGTCTGTGCAGATGTGGCTGATACGGTTCTCATGCTCTGGCTTGGCCAGTACAACAATCCTGATGTTCCAGAGGGTATGGATTGCTATCTGCAGGGATGGGAAGGTTAGAGGTTATATTTCCGACGTACCTGTGGAGCTGCGCTGTAGCTGCAGCCTTCCTGACTCCTGTAGCACTTCTCCTACACAGATTCTCTTCCTGTGCTCAGGATCTGCTTTCAGTCATTTTAATCAAAGGTGGGAGGAAGTACCTAGCTATTTTCCAGTGCTGTTTTCTAGGTAATCATAGGAGTGCCTTGCTTGCACAAAATACAGTTTCCCAATCACCATGAGAGTCATAAGTCCTGTTCTCCCGTGGCCTTCCAGGTATGCTTAGATGTGTTTCCCGACACCACTGAAACTCAGGAATGTCCAAACCCGGTCTTAATAAGGTTCAGTTTCTTTTATGATTACGCCTGTGGGCTGCTACATCCTATTGTGAAAGTGCAGTAGCCTAGGGTGAGATCTAGCTTACAGCCAACTCAGAAAGTTTTACAGTCTCCTCTTTTATGAAGGTCAAAATATCACCACCACTTGACTCAGGTGCTCAGCATCTGCCCCTTGCTCCCAGGCTGGCAGGCAGCAGAGCTTCCTGGCAGGGTCCCTGCTTTGGCTGGGGGTGTGTGTCACTGTCCATAGCAATATGCCCATCTAGCCAGCTCCAGGGTAGGATCTCATGGAGTCCACAGACAGATTCAGTTCACTCTCCCTCATCCAAATGCAATGACAATAAAGGGAGGGAAGGGGGGGAGGTGTAGGCAAAATGCCAATTATTTCTCTCTCTCTTTTATTTGCACAACATGTACTCTCTTCATAAGCCTGAGTTACGTGCAATAGCTGGAATAACCCCTCACCACTTTGAAGCTGATACTGGTGATTTCCTGCAGGGATTGCCTCAGGGTCTCCAGCCATTCCTTCTCCCCTTGGGGATCCTCCTGGGTGCCAATCACATAGATGTCATGAGGAATGTAGTCAGCAGTGTCATCACGGGTCTTCCCCTGTCCCTTGGAGAGAAACCAGGAGGTGATCTTCTTTGGAGGAGGCGCAGCACCTTTTATTAACAAATCAAACACCAAAGTAAGTCAGAGTATGTTCTGTCAAACCCAGGATACAGACAACCCACAGCAACAGAAATAACAGGTTTCATATTCACTCTGTCCCGTATCAGTTTCGTATCAGCCGGGGCATAGTATTCGAAGATGACAAAGATGTTAACCCCACCTGACTCACCGATGAAGGAGTGACTCTCCTTTGGCCATCTTCCACTGTTTCATTAGCTTGCCAAGGCCAAGGCTAGCCAAGTGTAAAGGTAGGGAGCTGTACTCCTGGCCTGCCATTGCCTTTACCTTACCGCTTAAGTATGACAGAGCACAGACAGCTCAGCTAACAGCAGTTGGACCAGGCTTTTCTCCCAAACTGGGAAAAATAACTTAAATTCCACTGTGCTCAACTACACTCTGTCCTCTTTTCTAAATATCGCAGATACTCAGTTCTCTTCCCAGGCTGGACACAAACAGTCCCTAGTCAGGTTCAGAAGCAGCTGACCTGCAGTTATTGGAATTGTTCCCGCCCTTTCTGCAAGGTGGAGGATAGAGTACGCTGTTGCACCAGGTTTGTGCCAGCCACAATTCCCTGTCCTTGGAGGAATCCTTCAGTACCCATCAGGGCCAACTTTATGGTCCTTTGACTGGAACCATACAAAGTGTCAAACCGTATGCAAGAATAAGCCTAGAGATCAGCTCTTCTCCTGTCCCAGTGAAAGACAACCCCGCTGTACAGATCTGCTACAGAACAGCGTCTGAAGCTCATCATGGCAGGTGAGCCCACATTTTGGCAAGTGTCTGAAGGAACGCCAGGTCAGAAGGGAGCCCATACCCATATTCCAGGTCCCAATGAAGACAGTGATCATATCAGGCTCTGGTTGCTCTGAGTGTTTATTCTTCATCTGCTGCAGAAGTTGGCAGAAGCCTTCTCTCTTCTAGACAGGGAGGAGCAAAGACAATTAATGAGATGCTTAACTCTTCCAACATGACCTCTTGAAAAACTAGCTGAACCAGGAAATTCCCAGCACACTTGAAGGGCAGAATAGCTCTCCACTATCCTAAAACCTTCGAAGAGGCTGTCTTTCCAGTGGTACTTCCTTAGGCACTTGTCTTGTGCATTACTTTAACAAGTGCTGAGCTGGTCAGAAGAAAGCCTAGACTTCCCTCTTGTTTGTCTATATGAACCTTTTGGCAGGTACCCTCACACGACTCCTTGCCTCTTCTCACTGCTTGCTGACACTCTGTTCTCCTGCCTCAGTGACAGCACCTAGGTATGGTTGACCTCTCCAGTATCTCCCTTTACACAGCACACTTGTTCATTTTCTGTATGTTACCAGAAAAAAAGGAGAAATTTCATTTTTGCAAAGCCAACCACCGTCCTTCAACAGTTCCTCTTTCTGCCAAGGAATGCCCCTTTTACCACTCCCACCCAGGTACCTGCTCCAGGCTGGCAGGAAGGGAACGTTGTGTATGTACCTTGGAATCAGAAAAAACATATTCCTTCCGCTGCGTTTTTTCTTTTTCTGTTTCCAACACGATGACCAGTTTGTTGGGGACCTTCTGGGACTTGATAAGCTGCAAGACTAAACAGAGACCGGGTGTCATGAACTGCGGTCACTGAAACTAGAATCCTACCAAAACTAACAGGTTTAGGACTTGCAGGTTTAGGACNAGACCGGGTGTCATGAACTGCAGTCACTGAAACTAGAATCCTACCAAAACTAACAGCACCCTGCTCGCAGGTTTAGGATTTACACGGTCTTTTATGTCTGAGGCTCATTTTGCCCCGCATAACTACATTTTAATGTTGCTTAA
Organism: Anarhynchus alexandrinus; assembly: GCA_008711295.1. Classification (NCBI taxonomy): domain Eukaryota; kingdom Metazoa; phylum Chordata; class Aves; order Charadriiformes; family Charadriidae; genus Anarhynchus; species Anarhynchus alexandrinus. The sequence continues at coordinate 227,407 of VUYV01000175.1, read as the reverse complement.
TCCTGTTTCCTATAGGAATAGATGAAGAGGACCCCCAAAACTCATTCTGCCTGGAGTTTTTGTCCATACCAATACCCTGCAGTCTGAAGTGAAGCCTTGGCTTCCTGCAGGCAATCTCTCTGTATCCTGAGTCAGCCTACATATATTCCTTCCCCATCTGTGAAAAAGGAGGTAAGACCTCATTTGGTGGTAAAGGTGATTCCTCCCCATCTAAAATAGCAGCTAAGTAATTACGAACACCAGCTGGAGAAAGCCATATATGAAAGCTAATCTTTTCAATCACTGCCAGCAACAGGTTGATTTTGTAGCAGGAGAGAGCCCAAGGGCATCGTTTACTCTCTGATAATTCCTACCCTGTTTGGCTCAATCTCAGTAAGCTGCCTGTCCAGAAGCGTAACAGAAAAAAGGGGAAGTTGTTTGAATTGGGCCTTCACAGACCAAACTGGCATTGCTTATCAGCAGAGATATTGATTCACATTACAGAAAAAAAAAAAAAAATCAAAGGGAAATTCACTGAAAAATGTTACTGAAACTGAGTATCTGGCTTTTTACCATCAAAAATCATCACAGAAGTCAGTATGTTCCCGCAGAATATTTTTTTTTCAAGTAACATTGCTTTTCAGTAGAAAATGGGTCTATTGCTACCAGCTCTATGGGGAATCTTCTATCAAAACCTGCTCCTTTGCAGTCCTGCTACCACTACCTTCATTTAGACCAGGAGGCCAGGTCTAAAACGATCTGTGAAAGTTGGTTAGCCCAGTAATGACTCCCTGCTCTCTGCAGGCCGCTTTGGGGATAGGCAGTCTAGACTGACCGGAGCCGAGACACCACCCAGGACCTAGCAGAAATATCTGCACTCTGGGCCAAACCTTGCCCTCAGTGGGGCCAAAGGGAACCCCTCCCCATCATCCAAGGGACCCAGAGTCTAGTCCAGGATTCGTGACCTTAAGCATCTTACTTTTCTTGTGGGTATAAAACTTGTCTTCTGGGCCATCCTTAGCTCTCTTGATAATCAGTTTTCCCATTTCCACATCAACCTTGAGATGTATTTTTGAGAAAATTCCTAGGGAGTCAGCTTTCACCTATTGGAAAACAGAGAGATTTTTCATAAGCGATCTTCCACACTTCAGTCACGTGTACTATAAAAGCAACGCTTGCCTGAATTCATGGACACATATCGTTGTTACGCCAGTCCCACTAGACATCTCTTAAGCATTTGCATGGTGCTAAACAGCAACCAGGAATAGCTGTTATCTGTGGCAGCACAGCAAAGTTCCCAGGAACAGAGATACTGACACAAATTGCTGTCCTTCTGCATTACTGTACTTTCACATTGTGATCAGCATTGTTAAAGAAATATATTTACCTCAAAAGTGACAGGGGGGATAAGGGAGCGTCGGTGTGTTGAATCAGGACCTTCAATCAACAGTGTTTTCACCTGTAAAAGAATTTATGTGTACCAAATTGCATTTGGTGATTCTGCACTACCTTGAGAGTAACAAAGTCAGAGCAAAGAAATCTCACTGTAGCAGAGGACTGCACTGATGATGAACAAGAAGAATAACTAGAGGCAAAAGATGACAAGAAGATAATACAAAATAGCTTTAAAACTCTACCTTTTCTTCAATGGAAGACAGCAAAGAGATCAGCTGATTGAGTTTCATTACAATATTGACTGGACTAGCTTCACCGATCATCTGATAACCGCAGCGTAGAAACAAAAAGAGAGAGAGAGATGCATAATTACCAAACCCACAGAGCATGGCCTGAAAGCCCAGCAGTCTTGCCCCAGGAACACCTCGCACACAGAGCAAGGAGCAGCACTTGTGCCTCTGCCGCTCTAATCCGTAACGGGCAGCACAAGAGCACAGAGTTTGGCTGAACATGCAGAAGTGTGGCAGGGTGGAAGGACAAATTTGCAAACCTTGTCCATAGGTTAGAGGCAGCTGGGCATGCAAGGGAGTCAGCTTGCTGCTGGGGGACAGGTTTGCATAACCAGGTCCGGGGCTTAACATACAGCAGTCCTGGGCTTTTTGTTCTCTGGGCTACTGGCAGGGAGAGGAAGGTCATGGGACTTAAGTGGGCTGGGGGAAGGAAGGATTTGGCAGTGAAACATCCTGGAGTGAAGTTTATGGAAAGTGAAATGCGTAGTCCTAGCCTGCAGGCTGAGGGAGGATGGGGAGATGGAAGTCCTCAGGCAGTTTGCTGCACTTTCTTCTGGGGCAGGAAGGGAGAGCAGGCAGAGTGGACTATGGGATAAGTGAAACTGTGGGGATATAACTCACTGTGTGCCCTCTGCACTGCAGCCAGAAAGAGGCTAGAGAGAACAGAAGTGGTAACTGATCACCTGAATCCCACTGGTCATTGCTGTGCAACCAGAACCCTTCCCTCCCCCGGCGCTGACAGCCACCCACACTCCTCACTCTACTCCTCTTCCCACCTTCCAGCTGACTTACTTGTGAGCGCTGATGGATACCAGGGTGCAGCTGCTGCTCAAACACCTTCTGGATGGATTCCAGAGACGGGAGAGTCCTAGAGGCTTCACTGGGAACAGAGACACAGCAGAAGTCTAAGGCTGCGGTCGGGTCCCTGGGTAGGTTAGCACTTGTTCTCTTTGGACAAAGCCATGCAGTAGAGACTACGGGCACGCATTCACGCTAGGCCTGCTCTTGCCCTCTGCTGCTTACTGCCCTCTGGGGTGGTGGGATGGGTGACGAGAGCATTTCTCAGCTGCCTGAGTGACACTGCCAACAAAGGCAGCTTAGAGTTAGGCAGTGGACTTTGCCTTGCAACGGCTGAGGCATGGGCATACTGGCTGTTCCTTGGGTTTTGATTTGGAGGGGGTAACTTCTTAAATCTCCCTAGAAAGATGTTCCAGTCTGAGCCAAACCAGAAGATGCTGTGTAAAACCAGCATCAACTCAACTATGCCAACTCATAGATCACAGGGCAGTCAAAAATCTCAAAGCCCAGCGAAGCTTGGTGCCTCTGAATGCCCCAGCGGCAGGAGCAGCTCGGTTTTGCACAGTCCAGGCGCAGCTGCCGAGGCTGACGCAGGATGCTGAGGACACTGGGCGAAAAGGAAACTAATTTTTAGATTTTTCAGCTCACATGACGAGACGGGCCAGGCGCTGCGAGGGAGTGGAAGAGCCAGCCTTTAATCTCTTGAACGGGAACCGTTCATGGGTTACAATGACATTCCTTCAGCATTTCCCAATTAGATTCCACAGGATGCTCATTTGTCAAAATGTTGTTGTATGAATTTGGCACAGAAGCTGTGCTCCAATAATGACGAGACTTATCACGGAAAGAGCAGCCAGGGAGCGCAGGTCAAAAGGAAGGTGATGGTGGGGAGCAGTGCTAGGATGCTCGCATTGTGCCTAGTCAACAGTGGATATTAATGATTTCCCTCACTTTCCCAAGTCTGAATGAACCGGATTTTACTCCCTGTTTGTTGGGGAAAGCGCTTCAAAGCGAAAGTATGCCTGTCTGAAGATTAGATATTTGTCTAGGTACTGAACCATAGATGATTAATTGCCTAAATTAAGCACTTGTGTTTGGAATTTCAGTCTGAAAGACTTGCTATGGGGCACATAGAAGTACAGGACACTTGTAGGAACCTGGATCTGCTAAACTTAGTCCTCCAACACCACTATTTGCGTTTATAGTATAGGCCACTATTAGTGTTTTTCACCTAAAGCTGGTAGGAAACTCTGAATAAAGTCCACTTGCATGGGTAGTCCCCGCTCTTTGCTGCACTGGCACCAAGCTCTCCATGAGTCAGCTTTCCAGCCCCTGGAGGATTCCCATGTCTAGGGAAACTCTTGTATGCCAATTTCTTTTATCACTGAATGCTTCATGAAAGCACTCATCAGCCTTACAAGTCTCTGTTTTGTTTCATTTTTAGTATATGAGCTGCCAGAGTGAAAAGCCTCTCCCAAGAGGTTGCCCCAGTGTCCCCCAGGCTCTGATGAGAAGATGTGCCATGGCTGTCCTGAACCCCTTGGCCACAGCTAGCCCCAGAAGGTAGCAGCAGCTTCCCGCAGAGTTAAAACCAGCTTTCAATGTCTCTAATGCACCTTGGGGGTCTGGTCCTTCCTGAATTAACCAGGGATCAGTGGTGAGGAGGGTGAGGGGAAGATTACAAACCCTGCGCTCCCGCTCTGCTGTGGCCCAGCTGTGCTTGAGCTCTTTGGTCAGAAATGAATCCTGCACCTGTCCATGGATAATACACGAACTGCAAAAGGCACAGACTGTCCACAAACAGTTGGCCCAACTCCTCTCCCAGACCCATGGTTCACTATAAGCTCATTTCTTCTCCTAACCACTGAGCAGCTCCAGTACACATCCCCTCTACCTTGCTAACACTGGCAGCCGCTGCTTGCCCACAGCCCAGCAGCAAAACACAGAAGTGAGTCAGCCGAAGGGCACCGGGATGCTCATTTCTCCATTTCTGACAGCAATGGCAAGTGTGTCTGAGAGTGACCCTGAAAGATGGCACAGACGAGCTCTGGGAGGTTGGAAGAAGCCAGAATACAGCACTGCAAAAACCTCAGGTTCGCAGCAAATCAGCGTGGCTCACAAGCAGCCGGGGTCAGCTCAGCCACCGCCAGTGTCTGCCTGCACACTCTTAATCCTCAGCAGTGCCAGGAAATTCAAAGGAGCTTCAACTCCAGTGAAAGAGCTCAAGCTGTGCCAATTAACTTCTCTTCTTGTTGTTTGCTTGTTTGTTCTTTTAACCTATTCTTAAATATGGTGAGAATAATGGAATTGAACATTATTAAGAAAAAGAGGACATAGCCACTGAGAAGCAGCCTAGGAATTACCTGTGCAGTCAGCTGGAATCCCTGCGCTGCTGAAGAAAGCCGAGGTAAATAAAAACTAAATTTAGGTAATGCCACTGATTAAATTTGAGTTCAGAAGTCTGATAAGGGAAGAGAGCTAAAACCCCAGACAACCTCGGCGATTAACACTGCAGAAAACAATAAGACACCCAAGCTATTAGCCAGCTGAAGCTAAGCAAATAGTTTGGTTGAACAGTAGAAATTCATGGGACGATCCAAATAGGAGGGGAGAGGTTCCTCAGAGAGATCTGACTGGGACTGAAAACAGCCTACAGTTCTGGACCTTCATGAAAAAATTGAGAAGGCAGATCCATCTAACTGAAATAATGCAGGTATGGGGAGAGAATGCTGGGGAAGTGGGGGGAAGAACTGCATGGGGACATAGATTTCCATAGCTACATGCCAACTAGAGGGGCAGAGGGCGGGCAGCTTGCCCTTTGCTGTGCTTGCAGCAGTGCAGTGCCCCTGTGCTCAGCAGCAGGCTTTCACCAGCAGAGCAGCTCACCCAGCTCTCTTCTAGGATGACGCTTTGCAAAGTCCAGTCACCAAAAAAATCTACAGAAAATCTGGAAATGTAAAAGGTGTCCTGGCTCTTGAGAGGATTGTGGACCTGTTGCATCTCCTTTCTTGCCATCCCATGTACGTTTATGAGGACTAGGGTTGTGAAACCCAGATAAGATGAAGTAGAATAAGAAGTTGGAAATGGAAAAAGCCAGCCATCATCAGAACAGCAGTACTGGAGATATTTTAGTAACACAAAACTCTCACTTGTGATTTCACTAGATTTTTGTTTCCATTGTTCAAGTTTATTCTTAGCTAGCCACCTGGGTCCCCCCTCTGTGGGCGTAGAGAAGCAAAACCCTCAAACAGGGTGCAGAAGAAGAAGGGCAGTTTGCACACCCATGCTCAGTCCTGCCAGGGGATTGTCTGTGAGCGGCTGGCTTCCAGAAGAAGGAGCAGGGCTGCATATTCCTCCCCCTTTGCCTGGTAAAACGTGCACAGTGCCCACCGCTTCAGAAGAGTAATCGTGGTCCCAAGCACCTCACTCGCTCCCTGCCTTCCTTCTGTAAGTTAAAGCTAAGCAAATCAGCAGTATTCCCCCCTTATATTAGCCCTTTCTTCTGCCTTGGGGAGTTCCAGGAGTACAAGAGCAGGCCAGTAGCACCACCAGCCTCACTTCTAAATACATGAGAAAGAAGGATATTGCAAGCCACAGCTATGAGCGTGGAAGTATGTGCCCTCTGCCATAGAGTTCTGGAAGATCTCTGCAGAAGTGTGGGCTAATCTCCCGTTTGCTTACAAGCAGCAAGGGGGGGAAATCACATCCTTCCACCAGAGAAACAGGGAGCTCTGCAAGGTTTTAGTTCTGTATCAGAGTTTTTCCATTTGGGACCTGGAAGGTCTATAAACAGGAAAGGTAAAATTTGTAGTCTTGGCTTGTTTCTCTTTTCATTTGAGCTGGACTTTACTGACAACAGTGGAATCACTCCAGGTTCACAGTGCATTAGTGGGAAGGAAAATCAGCATTTAAAACGTAGCTATACACCAATATGTGCTTGTTTCCATAAACGACTTGTGCTTGACAATTCTGTGGGTGTCATTTATACATTACCAAATTATGCAGTTAATCGGTTAGTGCATTTTTTTGTTTTGTTTCTTTCTAAACAAAGCATAAAAAATAATACTTCACTGACTGAAACCGCCTACAGGGAAACTTCACTGTCAGAACTCTGTCTTTTATATAGATTTCACATCTTTGGACTAGAATCACAGGTCATGAGATCTAAATATAATGTTTTTGAGGATAAGCCAATTTCCTATGCCAGAAATGCAGGTTCTGAAGGCATGCACGTGGAAGCTATGTTAGACCACAGTGTTACAGCATTATACTGTGATCTCTGAAAAACAGCCTCTAGTTACCTGAAGAGTCCTTTGCAAAGCACTGTAAGTAGTTTCTTCAGTTGAGGAAGATTGCTTGAGCCAGTCTGTACCATCTCAAAGTCACTGATGATGTGAACTCGCAGGTAATCCTGGATGAGTTTAAGATGCTCGTCAGAGACACTGTGAAAGAAACAGACAAGTCAAAAGCCAGCTCTTCTCTCTGCTCCCAAATATCAGACAGCTTTATTACCTTTCTGAAACTTCTACTGCCAGCACAGACAGATGGGGGGCAGTTTGCCTTGGATTTCAGTGTAAATATGCAGTTCTCAGAACTGGACCATGAATCCCCCACCACACTGCTGATACCTTCTCCTCTTCCTCCTTCCCCACCCCCAATCCTCTCCTCCGTGACTGCTGAGCTACCGTGCCAGGGGAAGGCTTGTGATGCCTGGCTTTGCCAAAGCCACGGTGGGATCATTAGCCTTGGCAGGTAAAACCAGGCTGCTGTGAGGTTGCTAATAGTCAGCAGCGCAGGGGCTCTGGGGAGATGGAGACTCCCTTTCACCTCACCAAGTCCCACTTTGAAGGTTTTATTCCAAACAAGGGGAGCTGAGACCACAGAGCTGTACAGAACGCTGCCCTCCTCCTTGTCTCTGTGGTGCCCGGACTCCAGCACCACATGGAAGGATGAACCAGGCAGACTGTATGTGCTGTCTTGTGCCCTGACAAATGCAGAAAGCCCCAGCTGGCTGCTTAGCAGATGAAATAGTGTAGGCAGCTGAACAAAACTGGGTTTCTCCCAGTCAGCCAGCTGCTACCGGGCCACCACAACAGGACCTGTGCTGCCACGCATGACCACTGTTTGCTCACAGCCTCGCAGTGCCCTGCCAACGGGCACGCCTTCTGATTTTATTTTTATTTTATTTTTAAACTTTGCAGATCTGGTCATTAAATGTCATGCGTCTTCCTCTAAGGCTTCAGTGAATGTCCAGATTTGACACAGCTAGCACATAGTATGAGTACCTGGAAATCCACACACAAGTTTATTCTTTTTGAGGACTGGCTGGTGCTTTCTGATACAATCTGTAGTTTAAGCACACGGCTAATACACCAAGTTCTCTCAGATATTACCATCCATTATATTAGAAAACTATACCTCAGTGGAGAAAGCCTATTGGTGATTTTAATACTTCAGAAAAGTATATTTTTCTAGATGACAGCTGGACTGTAAAGAGTAGCCAACACACTGTAGATCTGATTCTGTTCTTCATTTGGTAGTATAAATAAGGAGTAGTTTTGCTGAATCAAACAGGTCCTCAGCTGTTCCAAAACAGAGCTCCCCAGAAAGCTCAGAGCTGGGCTGAAGGCTGATTCTGCAGCCCTGTGACTTGCCATCCTCACCTGCTTGTGTCCTGGTACTGCAGTCGCTGGAGTAGTGTCTCAGAAAGGGACAGTTTATTAACGTCAGCCACCCTGGAGTTTTCAGGGAGAGAAGATACCTCCTTCGTCTCGCTGCTCGGCAATGCCATGAGGATGTTGCGTGGGGGCAGGATAGGAGGCGTGGGTACCAGGTCTGGCAAGGAGGAAGGGAAAGGCACAGTCATCCCAGCATGGCAATTTGACCCCCTCCCCCTCACCCACAGGCAGGGCAGAGTCTGCACCACAGTGGCAGTCACTGCAGAAACCATCCCTTCTGAAGGGCCTCCGATTTCAGAGCTGGAAAGCTCAGGGCTTGATACTAACCCAGCCCTGTTCTCAGGGTTGTCAGTGGTGTGAGACCAGCGGACTGAGCAGCCAGGCTTGGACCTCATGTGCAGGCAGTATATGCCTCTGCCTGGCAGTGTCACCTCATCCAAGTCAGTTTGACTGTCTCATCTGCACAGTAGCTATGAAGGTTAATTAGTTACTTTGAATATAACACTCAAGGAACATAGCTGTACCTCATCCATATCATTACCATTATCAAGGAGCTCTGCTAGGGAGGCAGAATGGATGGAGGGGCATGATGGAAGGAGCACCAGAAGCTGCTAATGGAAAGAAGCGGACAGCTAAAGTAAGCAAACATGGAGAAAACAGACCCCATAATCCAACACAGAGGGGCTGAGTATCCTGCCTTGTCTTTTGGGCATCAAATCGGAAGCACAAAGGGTTTTCCTGCTCTGTCATCCTGCTGCTCAGTATACCTCCCTCTCCTGGCAGAAGAGTGGGTTCACTTCCATTTATCCCAACCATGGTTGCCCTTCTGTTTATACCAATTGCTCCAACACTTTGTTACACCTGTCACATGTAGCTGGTTGAGTTGTGAGGTTTGGTTTGGTTATTTCCTAATGGTGGAATTTTCATTAAAAAAAGATACCCAAAACCAATCTATTGCTCCTGGGCATAAGCTGTGATTCACAGAGCCACTGCAGCACAGAGCAATGGCACAGTTGGGTGGTACATCTGCAAGGTATCTGGGTCCTCATCTTCCACCTCTGCAATTCTACCTGTAAGATGGCCAGACATCTATAGGCTCTACATGGCTCCTGCACGATGGCACCAAAGTGCCTTAACAAAATTAAATTCTGTATGTGAACAGCCCAACCCCAGTGCTAATATCTCTTCATCTAAAGGCTCTTAGTCTTGGCTAGAACTTCATTCCCTGCTGCTCGCCTCTCTGTGTATTATTTTTGCTGTAGTTGCCTCCCCCGCCCTGAGAGCTGGAGACTCAGAGCAGCTGGCCAAAAAGCAGGAACATCTTTCCTGAGCAGCTTTGCAAAATTTTGTTCTGTTTCTTCATGAGAATTGCATACCAAAATCTTCCAGCTCCTATTAGACATCCATTGGATTGCATAAATGTACACAGGCACATCAATCTGCTTTAATGCACATGCCTGTCTGTCTATCACAGGACTATGTCCTTCAGACAAGTTTTATTGTAATGCTCATCATTTCCGGACAGACATCAGGAAGGACAGGAAGGATGGCTCTGTGGGCATGACCTTCCCCTGGGATTCAGGAGAACAATGACAGATCCAAGGGATGATCCAGGAAAAATGCAAGGAACAATCCAAGACCAGTGAGTGTCAGGAACCCACAGTGACATTTCATGTAAAATAGCTGGGACGATGCCAATCGCACCTCTTCATCATATATCTGCCTCTATGCATAGAGTTAGATTGTCTGCCACTGCAGGATCTGTGCCTTCTGGTTATGTCTGTTAGAAACATCTTCTAGATCATAGCAGATAAGGGGGCCTGAGTTTCAGATGACCCAAGACCCACAGCAGCTGCAGGTGTGTGGCACTGCAGAGAGATGTGCTGCGAGTCTCTAAGGGAACATCTCTGCTGCTGAGACAGTGGCCCTAGGGATGCAGCGCAAGGAGAGGGGTACAGAGACATGTGAGATGGCTGGACATAAGCCAGCTCGAGTCCAGATGAAGGACAACAGATTAGTCAGCCCTGCACCCAATATAGTATACTTCTGCAGAGAGTCTCCATGTATTCCCAAAGGTGAGCTAAAGTGGTGCTCCAGATGCGGTACCGCCCCAGAGCCATGACGACTCATTGCCTCAAGGTCTTGCCAGCTCAGGTCTCTCCATGCCCTGCTCCATTTTATTGCATGACATGCTCTAATCCCTCTGCCTGCACTGCATATCCCCAGTTCAGAGTAAGTGTCAAGGGTCTGCATCACCAAGTCACATCACGGGGTTCTTACCAGCATCCTCCTCCGGTTCATCTGCAGCCTCCTCTTCTTCCCGCGGCACTGGATATTTGAGGTGCCATACCAGACCCATGTTCTCCTTCTTGTAAAATTCTATCAGTTCCTCTAAGTTCTCGAAGTACTTAACGGGAACACCCTCTGATGCCTGAAACAAAACACAGAGGTTGTCATGGTCTGGGATTTCCTACCACAAAAACACTGCTCCTCACAGAAGGAAAAACAAAGTCATAGAGAGAGAAAAACCCACTACATTGCTGTCCAGAGAAAGGCAGCCCAGCTCTCACTGCCCATCTGACCACAGGCTCTGTGCAGAACAACTCCTGCAGTACAAACACAAACAGATATGCACACACGTTCCAGCCAGTGTCAGCAAAAATGGCAACCTCAAAGATTCACTGAAGCCAAATGGAAGAGCTCTCTCATTTGATTCAGTGTGTTTGGCTTCAAAGCAAAGGAAGACTTTAAAAACAAAGAATTCTTCCAGATTAGTTTTTGCATTCCCTCTTTTACTGAGCACAAAATCCCTGGACTGTGTTAAATTTTGTGGTATCCAGGAAGAATTTTTCTGTGAAATTGCAAGATAAACATGTCTAAATCTAGACGTTAGCATCCCTTCCGGGATTCAAAGGCTCAGAACTAGGTTCAAATGAAATAAGCTAGCAAGGTACCGTTATGTAAAAAAATGCTCAGATGAAGATTTAGAAAGCTGAGGCTCAGGACACAGCTAGGACTGTGAATGCATCAGGCATGACACCGAGCTTGCCAGCTGAATTTTAACTGTGACTAAACCTGTTTCTAGCACAGCCCTGGCCACTAATCTCAGGAAATGGATACTTGAGGAGGGCAAACACAGGGATAAGGTTTTAGAGGTCTTCAGAGGCAAAGCTTCAGAGCAATTATATCTACGCATCGGCCTGAACGGTAAATCTGCTGGATTCACCAAGCAGAAACAGCTGCCACCCCTGCAGCTCTGCCCCGTTGCTTCAACCAAGGGCCCTACCAAGGAGAGAGAACTGATTTGTCCTGGCTCAGCACAGACCTCCTGACCCAAAGGAAGAGCTCTGCATTACCTCCAGAACTGCACTTAAGTACCATCCAAACCCAAGACAACAGCAAACCAGATAAACCAACCCAAGAAGGCCCTGTCTACACATGCAGCAAAACATCAAGGAGCAGGGGCAGGACAGTGCAGACTAGATGTTTTCCAGCCCCACAAGATTGTTGTTCTTGACTTAAAAAGAGCAACACTGGGAACTGTGCATATGTGGGGATACAGCAGCAGTGGGCAATCAAAAGGAAGAGCTGATCACCCTAATGGCAGGCTTGATTGGCACTATTTTACGTGCATAAAGCTAGATTTTGCGCAGGAAAGACGATTAGTTATAACAAATAAAAGCTTTGCCTCCAATTTAAAATAACTTGTTATGCAGCCATACTCCAGACATTCTGCCTCTGACTAACAGGCAGGACATTTTAATTTCTTTTTGGATTGCAATTATTGGCTGTAAAAATTAACACACACACAAAGTTTTAATACCAGTTTGAACAAGCTTATTTACCTGCCATTTGTGCTTGCCATGTTTCTTATTATCTGTGAACTTTTTTGTTTAAAATGCAAATGTAGCAAAATCAAGAGATTAAACAGGAGAAATCCTAGCATAAACCACAGTGAGCAGAACACAGAAAAATGTCTTCAGTGAGTCCCAGCAGCAACAAGATTTCTTTTTAATTTTCCTGAAGAATAAAATCTCAGGCCAGAAATTAGCACAGCACTTTCAATACTGAACCACATTTGAAGCCTTCAGTGCCCTCAGGCCTGCCATCAAAAATACCTTTCATTTTTAACTACACCCGCATGTCTTTAAAGGCACAGCAAGACACATCTTCATAACAAATATGTACGGTGTTGCTGAGAGCTCTGGCTGTACAGCCTCCTTTTCTGTCTCCCAGGTGTTCCTGCATTTATCAAGATTTATTATTCTTGTACACTGGAAAACGTCGCATTCAGCGTGAAAGCAGTGCTTGGGCAAACACTGGATTATGTTTTTGTGAGGCCAGAGGTGTTGAAACAAATTGCTGGTTAAAACTCCGCAAGACTCTGCTCTGCTAGAGCAGCACAAACTCAGCATAATCAGAATGACTTCTGATTTACACCAATTACTACAAATAGTGTCTTGGTCCTCCCAGACTCTTCTGCTTCTTGATGCCAACTGTAAAGGTTGGGAATCAGGGAAAACCGTTGAGGAAGAAAAGCACTCAGCTCTAATCCATCATATGAAAGGATCCGGAAGCTACAGTGCTGCACTGGGACAGACCTGGAATAGTTCAGCCAGTTGCTTCTATGTTTGTCTATTCATCTTCCCTGCAGTACCTTCCTCTGCTCCAAAATCCCTGTTTTTCTGATTATTTATCAGCTGTGACCCACAGTCTCCCTGGCAGCCCAGAGTGCACTGTTAGCAGCACTCACTGCAGAACGGCAGCGCACAGCCCTCGTGCCCAGTCCATGGCAGTGTTCCTCCTTTGGATTTAATCTGCATGGACTGCCTTCTGCCCACCACTTACAGCACCCATAGGTGGGCTGGAGCTCATGAGAGACAAGGCTTGTGATGGTTTGCTTTGCCCTAAGCTGCCCCCCAAAGGGCACCAGGAAAAAGGCATCAGCCCCATCATAGTGCACACTCGGACCCTAAAACACACGGAGGGTAAACAGGATCGTCAGGGTTTCATCTTTGCAGGAGGAAAGCTTTGCCATCGCTGCTCTCTCCCACCTCTTGAATTACTGCAGCCTACCCCGCTCCTCCTCTTTCCGAAGTCGTCTTCACACTCCTACTTCACTTTCCAAAGACCTCACTCTCTGCCCGCTTCCCCAGAACCCCCTGACTGATAACTGTCCCCGCAGCCCTCCATCCCACTCCCGCACAGCATCCCTCCCTCCCCCAGCACCCAAACACTCTCTTCTCAGCCTTGTTTTGCCTCTCAGCTCCTGCTCTCCCAGGGCGCCTGCAAGAAGACGGAATACCCTGCACAGCTCTTTTCAGGCCAAATGGAGCCTTGATCTAAGTGGGAGGAAAGGCTGAATTAGCACTTTTTGCTGCCAAGGATAGTTCAGCCTCTGAAACCGTGCTGGTCTCTGTGGTAACCAGAAGAAGCAGCATTTTGTAACAGGCCTCCTTCCTCTAACTCATTGCACTGCATTTCAAGAGTGGACTGAAGCCTGTGGTCCAGCTCAAATTCCCCAGAGTGGCCATCAGCTCCGGCTCACACGCAGGCTAGCGGGATGCACACACAGAGAGGCCCCACCATTAGGCCCCCCTTCTACCCTGGCCAGGCAGCCAGCCCACCACCTCCAACCACCTTTCTCGATGAAACCCGCCATCTCCTCTCTCAAGGATAACTGGTATTTGTGGCCACGTGGAGGAGCTGCACTTTGCACGCATCCGAATCCAGCCACTCATTCCCAAAGAGAGGCAATCTCCATCCCAGCCATGATGGCTGCTCCGACAGCCCTCCTTCCCCAAGCCCGCTCAGGATAAAAAGGACGAGCTCCCCATGGCACACAGTAAAAATAAAGGACAGTACTTTCGTATTTTAAGACAGAATTCAGCAGGGAGCTGAGCATGTGTCCCGAGCAGCTGCACAGAGCCAGCGAGTGCTGCAATAAGGAACATGGAACCGGTGGGGCCGGGAGCTCCGACCAGCAGTGGCCAAGCACAGAGGGAAGGATTTGGGAACCTCAAACCTGCTCAGCGCCCATTCACAGCGGGGGAGCTCAAGGGCCCTCCACCGCACCACGAAAGCTGCAGCGGCAGCACCGCCTTGCTGCACAGAAGCTTTGCCATCGCGACAGCCTGAAAGCAAAGATTGCTGGATTATTCCCACTCTTTTTTTTTTTTTCATATTATAATTGTTATTATTTGCAAGGACCTCAACAGAGGAAGCGTGCGGGAAGGGCTGTGCCGCTCCAGCACAAAGCAGTGCCCAACAACCCTCTCCGCCTGCTTGCCTGCACTATGAAATGAGCTCCTCCCTGTTCAAGGCATCCCCCAAATTTCCCCACTCCCCCCGGAGAGAGCAGGGCATGCTGCTTTGCGCTGCCTCCCTCTGCACAGAGGCACAGCAAAAACTGTATGTTGTCGAATTGGGAGAGAAATCAGTAAAAGCAAGACCTTGCTACACTTGCTTCTCCCCTTGGGTAAAGGATGAGAACAAAGCCTGCCAGACAGATGTTAGTCACGTTGTTCAACACACAACTGCAAGTCGCTCAGATACCACTGGTGACGAATGCCGTGTGAGCACCCCCCAAATCCACCAGCCACTTTGCTACTGGCCGCAGGGCAATAGGACCATCCCCCAGGCCACAGGATGTTCCCAGCCCAGCAGTGCCTGGGACTGCAGGGACAATGCCAGCATAGCATCAGTTTAACACAGAAAACTCGGTTCGCTAATGTTGCAGCTAGCGCTCGGGTTGCTGGATGACCTACCTGAAGGCTGGTCAAACAATTTTCACTGCCAGCGAGCAAGGACAGCAGCATGTAGCTGGGACGTATGCCTTCTTCACACTTGAACTTGTGGCAAAGGTTTATGGGTTGGGAAGGAAAAGCAGTGGTGGATAGTAAAATACTGGCATTGAGTCGGTCCTCATCTGGCTGCGGAGTGCATTAGCACAAACTGGACTGATGGTGCACTCTGAATAAATGTCCTTGAGACAACCATGCTGGATGACGGGAGCGAGGCAAAATGGAGCCCAAACTTTATGCAAACTTGCTCTGTTTTTTGAGACAGGGAGCAAACACGGAACAGGGCACGACAAACAAAACCGAGCAGGACGGGGCAGCGCAGAGCAAGCTGGAACCACCCGAGCTGAGCCCAACAATGAAATCCACTTCCCGCTCCCCCCTCCCACCACCCCCTNGACAGATGTTAGTCACGTTGTTCAACACACAACTGCAAGTCGCTCAGATACCACTGGTGACGAATGCCGTGTGAGCACCCCCCAAATCCACCAGCCACTTTGCTACTGGCCGCAGGGCAATAGGACCATCCCCCAGGCCACAGGATGTTCCCAGCCCAGCAGTGCCTGGGACTGCAGGGACAATGCCAGCATAGCATCAGTTTAACACAGAAAACTCGGTTCGCTAATGTTGCAGCTAGCGCTCGGGTTGCTGGATGACCTACCTGAAGGCTGGTCAAACAATTTTCACTGCCAGCGAGCAAGGACAGCAGCATGTAGCTGGGACGTATGCCTTCTTCACACTTGAACTTGTGGCAAAGGTTTATGGGTTGGGAAGGAAAAGCAGTGGTGGATAGTAAAATACTGGCATTGAGTCGGTCCTCATCTGGCTGCGGAGTGCATTAGCACAAACTGGACTGATGGTGCACTCTGAATAAATGTCCTTGAGACAACCACGCTGGATGACGGGAGCGAGGCAAAATGGAGCCCAAACTTTATGCAAACTTGCTCTGTTTTTTGAGACAGGGAGCAAACACGGAACAGGGCACGACAAACAAAACCGAGCAGGACGGGGCAGCGCAGAGCAAGCTGGAACCACCCGAGCTGAGCCCAACAATGAAATCCACTTCCCGCTCCCCCCTCCCACCACCCCCTGTTTAGTAAGTAACTATTTCCTGGGGGTTATCACAGGATAGATCTTGTTTTAATTGCAAAGTGAATTGTTTCAAGTCATTAGAAACGTGGATGGCAAGTGTCATCTCCACGGCAACACATCACATCCCCAGAAACGTGCTCACACAGCTTATAGGACACCGGAGCAGTGCGGAGGGTAGGCTCTGCCTCCACGGTGGTTCCTCCAGCATCACCACTGGCGCCTCAGCCTTGTGCTGACAGTAGCCGTAACATATGGAAAGGAAACACCTAGTGAACATATGCAATATAGGGAACAGCCCATAAAAAAAGCAGAATTGCACAAAGGAATCTGGATAATAGTGAATCAGAGGCTGTGTAGCAATTTTACAGTGGGAAACTGAACCAGAAGAAGCCTGTCTTTCTAAGATCTATTAATGGGAGTGTCATATGAGATGCAGGAAGAAACTCTTCTACTGTACTTGGTGCTGTAAAGCCTTAGCTGGACTGCTGTATCCAGCCTGGGGCACCACTTTTTACAGAACATGTAAAAATACCATAGAGAGTCCCAAGGAAAAATCATGAGGATGGCTGAAGAGTTGGAAAATGTGATTTACAAGGAAAGTTCAGAAGAAAGGGACTGGTACAGTGTGGCAAAGGGACAGCCTGGAGACATCACAGCAGCAGTCTTACAAGTTTTAAATTCTCTTATAAAGAAGACAGCAACCAGCTGTGCTGCAAGTCCCCCAAGGACAGCAGACGTGGCTGGCTTGCTTTGCAGCAGAGGAGGTTTAGATTAGATCTCAGGGAACCTCGCCAAGCGGAGACAGTGAAGAGGAGGACAGTGTGCGTCCATGTCTCTGGAAGCATTGCAGGGCAGAGTACCCAGGCATTCCTCACAGCTGGCTAGTGAGGACCTAATCCTGATTCAGCCTGAAAACAGGGCAAACACTGGGCTCAGAGACCTTGCAAGGTCTCCTGTCACCCCTAATTCTGGGACTGCAGGAAGCCCTCTCCAAATCTGCCTGCTGCCTCTTTGTCCACATCCTGCTATATCCTTGAAGGACACTGGTAAAACTGAACATGTCCATGCTTGTCATGACCAGCCCAGCCATTTCAACTGCATCCCAAACCATGGACTCTCAAATCTTCCACATGTCCTTCTGACTCCAGCCCTTTTGGCTGGAAACCTCCTTTCCCACAGGATGTGTTGGTGTTTTCCTGTCCTCCAGAATCTGCCCTCAATTCTGCAGGTCCTTCCAGTTACCAATTTCCCTTCCATCTTCTCAACACTCACTGTACAATGGTTTAAACCAACTAGCTACAACTTGTTCTTCCTTTCATGCTGAATAGGCTTCTGGGTTCTTTGTTGCGTGAAAACAGGCATGACCAAAGCCTTTAATCACTGGTCTTTGGCTAAATCTTGTGATCCCCGTTCCAAATTCATCCACCTAAACTTTTCAACAGCTTTTGGTATGGCTGAGATCACCTAATCTTCCTTTCTGTCTGGTGTAAAGAGGCCAACAGGGCCCAACCTAACTCTCCTCTTCTTCATTATCTCCAAGCAACGCCATCTGGCCAACAGAACACCTTGGCAAAGATACTCCAAATACGGGTTTGCTGAGAAGCACCTCTGAATGCACCTTAAAGAGGAGTTGCAAGTAGAGTATAAAGACAAATTGAAAAGAGATTTAAAAGATGTAAAGCCTATGCTAAGTGGGGCAAGGAAGTGGTTAACTCGGGGTTCATTACAACAATTGTATAAATAGATGGCACAGGAAGTCTGGGGCCCTCAAAAGGAAGAGGAAGTGTTTTCCTTTCCTGAGCCAAGGCGCAAGGAGGAACTAGGAAACTGGTCATCTGGTTATATTGCTTACGGGCAATCTTTTCTAACCAGAGTGCCTTAAACCAGGTATTTAAACCCATACATAGGCATTTCAGTAGCAGTCAATAAGTTTTTCAAAGTTATAAAATTCTTGCAATACCCACCAACTTGAACGGAAGCTGAAAATCAGGTCACTTCTACTTTGGTGCGAAAGGCTGGCAGGAACTTTCTTCCTTTTAGATTTGAAAAAAAAAATTCTTAGGCTTCTTGGTTTGGAAAAAAGTTGTCTTCAAGACTGTCTGTTAGCTAGGAAGTCTAGGTGGCATTTTTAAATTTACTTTTGGCTCTCATGTAGGCAAGCTTTTGTATTTCATGTAAGAGCTGAACCTAATAGCTAAGAAATTCTTGGTAATTTATTTTTGAGAGCATTTTAATGCAACCTGGTTGCGTTTCAGTTTTGTTTTGTTAGGAAACATTTCTTATTTTTAGATCAAATCTTGTGCTAAGAAATTTCAGGAGCATTTCACAGGAATGGGATCATAGACGGGAATCACAGCTGGCAGAAACAGCTACTTCCCAAAATACAAGCCACCCAGAAACATACCCTATTTTGAACACAACACCCGGGGCTGGGAAGAACATGGAGCTGAGTAGGGAGTACAAAGGGAGAGGAGCAAGCGCGTGGCTGAGGAAGAGGGGGATCCTGTGACATGGAGGGTCAGTAAAGGAAGGGATTTTAATAAGTGGTGGGAACCTGCAAGCTGGCAGGAGAGTTTGGATGGTGAGTAAAGCTCAGCAAGAGGGTCCCTGGCAGGGGAACTAGCACGAGAGAAGAGGCACGAGGAGGAATCCAGGGAACCTGGGCAGAGAATGCCAGCGGGTGGCTGAAGCAGTGCTTCCTCACCTGGAAAAAATCATATGAAGTTTGAGGAGAATGGCACAGCA
This sequence comes from Anarhynchus alexandrinus, assembly GCA_008711295.1. Lineage (NCBI taxonomy): Eukaryota > Metazoa > Chordata > Aves > Charadriiformes > Charadriidae > Anarhynchus > Anarhynchus alexandrinus. The sequence goes on along the minus strand of VUYV01000175.1, from coordinate 208,630 downwards.
TAAGTGCAGTTGTAAAATATATAATTTGAATAATGTTGGAGAGAATGGAAGGTGAACGGTCCCTGTCTCCTCTGAGACAAGAGATGATGAAGGCTTTCTTGTCTCATTCTGCATATGGTTTGGTCCTGATGCTCAAGTTTGCTTATTCATGTCACTTTTGCTACAGTGGCCTTTTACATTTTGACTTTGGGTGAAAATCATGGAAATCAGAGAGCTCTGGGAAAGAGAGCTTCAGAATTTCTGAAAGAGATTATTCATGGAAGGAAACAAGGATTTGCAATTTAATAACAACTAAGTATGTATGACTTCTAGCTTGTGTTCCTGGCTGAAAATCAGACATCCAAACAAGAAAACCTAAGTGAAAAGAAAGAGGAAAAAAATAAAGAAAATTACTGTGTTGTGAATCCTATAAAATTCTCTCTGTTCCTTAAATGCAACTGAAGGCCGCCATTATACACTGCCTCTACCACAAGCTCCATTTCTTCGTGCATATTAGTGACCTAAGAGACACTGTATATGAATTACTGGCACTGCATCACAATTCTTTTCCTATTATACGTATTAAAAAATGGGAACACTAAACAATTCTCACTTTCTTTCATACTAGTTTGCACAGAACATACGTTAAAGTTCAGCACTTACTTCCTTGCTTGCTTGCAGTATGTGCATGAAATATGAATCCTACTGCTGCTAATTGGAAACAAGTCAACCAGATGCAAATAAGCGTTCTTGCCTCTGTGGCTAACTGGGCAGGAGGGCACATCATGACTTCACTTCTAAATTGTCTGGTACAACGCAAATCTAGATTGAAACCTGAACTCCCTCCTGATCCAATTTTGGCCAAAATGGCCGTCTCACTTTTTTCCTATCCGCAATGTCATGGAAAAGTCTTGGGAAGCACAATGCATTTTGTTTATGCTCAGTTTCAAACGCTGAGCACATTCTGTGGGTGGAATGCGAGCCCAGTTTGAGTTAATCTTAAAAAGATCCTGGCTGTCATATCTGCCACTTCTGATCTCTTCTGTGCCTGCAAGAGTTTTCCTCTACATGATCCCACTCAGGCTTCGTTCTGGCAGCCCGAAGATTGGTCATGTTCACAAGTGCTCCTGTGGCAGAACTGGGACTCTTGCAAATTAAAAGAGTCTGTTGAAGCAAAGGAAAAAATTGAAAGGAGTTTTCAGTAGAGTATAGCTGGCTGCCAAATTTTTATCTCAAGTTCCTTGTTAAAATTCTACATCCTAAAGAAGTTCTGGAAGGTAAAGGACCTACAGAAGTTTTTTGAACCTGCATTCCTCCGCACAAGATAAAGACATAGGTCACAAAAACAATGTACTCAGATCCTACTTAAGGACTCCATTTGACTTTGCACCAGCACTCTACAATTCACACAAAAAGTTGGTTATTTGCCAAATATCTAACGAATATAGTTAGATAGAAGGCAGTAAGAACATCAAGCAATTACAGAAAGCACCAGTACCACATACTTGAGGTAGTCCTTCACACTAAATAAACCATTCAAACTCTAGTCATCAAAAAAGATTTTACCAACTCAGCAGATAATGATCCAACTCATAGCACCAAGAGAAACCCCCTCAGCAACTGGGCCTTTCAGCATTTCTCTGTGTTATAATAAATAAGATTTACATCAACAACAAGCAAACAACAGTACGGTTCCATGACAGAACATGAGGCACTGGTGTTAATTTTAGCTAGAGGGTGCAAGTCAGATGAGTTGATGATGAATGAGCAAGGACTGCAGATCCATGGGGATCTGATGCATTTTTTTAGCACTTCTGTAGCGTGTGGGTAGAATTTAAGTAAAAGTTTTGGAGTACGCTACTTCTAGCAACTTCTGTAATTTTATCACAAGCCTTGTGCTTTTCAGTTTTCCGCTGAAAAGCTTCAGTGCTTGGAGTCAAAGAAAAATTTCCATTTTCATTTCTTCACAAAGTATCTAGCACTAGCGATTACCAAGAGAAGCTTGAAAAGACAGGTTCTCAAAAGCTAGCAAGGCAACCAAGGCAGAGAATGTAACATAGTCATCATTTCTGAAGGCAGTTTGTGTAGGTCATTGTTCTGATTTTGTCAGCGCTCACTGCTGACCGTAACTGAGCTGGGGAAACTATTGCAGGTCACTGATACTTGCTTCTCAGTGGAAATTCCCAAGTGCCCTTCAGCTTTTCCCTCTACAGAAGGCAATAGATACATCAGGCAACAGTGTGGGGGGTTTGAAGTCCTACAAGAAAGAACTGTTCCCCGAGACAGGTGACGGCATGCCTACACTGGCTCTGCCTGCAGAGCAAGGCAGGAGCCCTCAGCTCAGCTCAGCCCTACACTACGTTTCTGGAGTTTTCCTCTAACCCGTGCAGGCAGACAGTGGAGGATCCATAATCAGCTCTCTGCCTTCCCTATCATCTTCAGTGAATGGATCCCAGTTTCCACAGACACCAAGCACCAAATATGCATGAGCTACGTAAAAATATCTAGTGGAAAAGAGAAAATGTAAGATTAAAGAAGTCATACTTATTGAAGCAAAGCAATGCAGGCAGGAAGTGCATGTAGAACAGCTGCATTCACCACATTATACTGCATAACTTTCTGGGATTGCATAATTAAAAACCATACGCAATGCACAGATAAGGGTGAGCACCTTAGTGTTACAATTTCCTGTCTTCAGCCTGCAAAATTTCTCAGGCTTTAAGCTACAGCAACTGTTTGCTATTTTTGTGACACTAAGGGTGACCACTTGTCCTGTCTTTCAAGGGACTGTCCCTTATTTCATTCATTTACTGTGTGAGTAAGACAAACCCTTACTCAATTAGAAGTAAGCACTGAGCCATACCTGCTAATTGAACAGATACCAAATCCAGCCTGAAGAAGCACTGTCATTTAACAAAACTAACCACAAAACTAAAACCAAACAGAAAACATCCTTCAAACCCTCTCCTTTTACGTTCTCCCCTGAACTGAACCCCTGGTATAAAAATAGCGGATGTGGTGTTACAATTTTTTTGTTCAACTTTGCCCCCTAAAATTGGACCCAACCCAAGGTGTCTGGTTTTGCATGTGGCATACAATGAAGGCAAATTTCTGGAAAGGCTACCTAGCGCCTGCGTGAACCACCAGTGCTTGCTGCATGTGGGTTCTACCGTGCTGAATCACAAAGAATATGTTATACTAACACTTTTAAACAACACAGGTCACTACATCCCTGTCAAGTTTTGGAGAATGAGGTCTAATCCAGAGTTACCTGGAAATTTTAATTCAGGTTTAAAAGCCTGCTAACACAGAGCAACCCCAGCCCACAGAGAGCTCTGCCATACTCCAACCATAGCGTTTGCTGAACCCAGCTGTGCTGGGCGTTATCTTTTAAAACACTGGGAAAGGAGAGCTTTAGAGCCCTGGGATGGAATAGGAGAAGGGAACCGACTTAGACTTTCAGAGGAGAACCAAGATGGAAAACTCTGTCAGAAGTTACAAACTGAAGACAAAAAAAGTCAGACAGCGGGGCAAAGACCTGGGAACAACCGAAAGCTGCGTTCTGACTTCATTCTCTCAGAGGGACTCTGAAATGACTGAATCTGAGCTATCTTTGCTACAGTCTGTTTCGATTCCCTAAACCATTTTGTCATTTGAAATCAAGTCCTGTGTCCTTTGCGTTTATGCAGCAATCGTAAAACTAAAGGTTTCTATACTTCTTTTAAAACTTTAAACAGAAATAGCTTCAACCACCAAAAGGTAAATTTGAAAAGTATTGGCGGAGCAGACCTCGTTTACCTAAAACAAGTGCAACCGGGACAATACTTTAAATTGAACATGTTGTTATTTAAAGGTGATTGCATCTTTATATTTTACATTAAAATCAGCAATAAGCTGCAGTGCACGTAGGGTCTCTTGGTTCCATTCCCCAAGGCTGCAGAGCAGATCGAGTGAGCAAGGTCTAACTGGAGCCCAAGTATTACTTGTCACCTGCTGGGTGAGTTACATCTCTGCGTGGGGGACACAGCCTGCAATGACAGATCTCATCAGCAAATCAACATACATCTCTAAAGAAGAAAGGGCATCACCCTGTCAGTAGCAAGTGCAGAAAAAACTTTGTATAGACAGCAACATTTGCCATAAGACTCATTGTATACAAATGCAATAGCAATGTTTTCCAAGACTCATTTCTGTCCTAAATGATCAGGACAAAAAGCCTCATATAGCACCAACAATATATTAGCTTCTCTTTCTTTGAGAAAACAACTCAAGACTTGCCTGAAAGTACTTTTCTCTGTGACCCATCGTGCCTCAAAGCACAGAAGCAATAAAACACAGTCCTTCATTACCACACTGCTGAAAGGGGAATAATCTGCTGTCTCCCTGGATACTTTAAATTCAGTTATGAAGCTTCATCAGAGGTTTTTGGAAATATAAAAAGGATAAGACAATCATATGGTTTAAACACTATGGGACTGGTAATATTAAAGCTAGCATCCATCAAATTACTGGAAAAGTGAGCGTATTTTCTTGTTGGTTGTATAAGTTTTCAATTATTTTTCCTCATTAGCCAGAAGAGGCTTAGAATTTCAGGAAAATTTTCATTTTGCTACTCCTGGAGATGTTGAGGTGTGTGTCCCCAGGGTGCCCATCTCAGTTAGGATTTGGCCTCTCAAGCACAGCCTGTAGCTAATTTGAAAAGTGTATTTTAAAAAAACAACCCCTTCTTACAGTTCTCAGTCCATGGGCAGAGGTTACCAGCCCTTCCTTTAAAACGTGCCCACAGAAATGGTTGATACAGGATGGAAATGTCTGTGGGATGGGGGGGGAGCAAGAACTTCCTAAAGTATATTTGCTGCTGGAGAGAATTTCTGTGCTTTTGGAGGCTGAGGCTCCCACCAGCTCCCAACCACTCATTCCCGTCCCCCAGCTGAAGTCTCTGCCCCACTTTTGTGCCAAGAGCAAACTCGATTGTTTGTGCACTTGAGCTCTCATAGCGGGAACTGAAAGATCCAGCAGGGTAGGAAAGAGCTGCTGGGTATGCGGTTGTGGGTGGTCAAAGCCTTTCAAAAGGATAATATGGTGAAACAATTATTCTTCTAAAACAATAATTGTTAAACTGGTTACCGTTTAACAGCCCTAATCTTTATCTTCTGAATCTTAAAGTATTTTGTAGTGCCTGGAAGTTGCTTTTGTACATTCAGTGAGGATTTGCAATTTTCAATTGTTTAAGCTTTATGACATAACACATTTTTTTGGAGGGCAACCTGTAACAAAAATTGATGACATTCTGTGGCATTTCACTCTTTGGAGTGAAATTTTATCGGAAACCACATTCAGATAAAAGGAAAAGAGATTTCACTTCATGGCATGCATTAGCTTTCAAATGCCTGATCTCATTTTTTGAAGCTTGAAAAACAAAATAATAATATAACTTTATCCTGATTTAAACCATCTTCTCTGAATGTTTTTTTTTTATATATATTTTCAGGAAACTGGAAACATTCTGGAAGGGTTCAAACTGGACAAAAGCTGGATATGGTTTGTTTGTATGAAGAATTTTGTATACTGAGAGATTCAGTAGCAGGAATGTGCATGTTTCAGGAAATACTTAGTTCTCTTATTAAATGCTGCTCCTTTCAGTTTTTCAAAACCTGTGAAATGCATTATGTTTATTCCTACCTCAGATGCAATAGTGGAAAAAACATTTTCCTTGTATAAACAGATTTGGATAGTTTGCAGAAACATGAAGTACACAGATTTTGCTAAGCCCTGACTGCAAATTACTTTCAGTCCTACATGTAAAGACTCTTTAGAGTTTTACAAACTGATTTAAATCAACATTAAATTTTATTGAAAAATATTCAAATTGGAATAACTACCATTTTCAGTAATAAAATGAAGCTTAACATAATTAAATTATGTATTTGGGCATACTAGAAATGTGTTTCCTTAACCATGTTTCAAGACATTGCTCCTAATTATTATCTGGTTGTCCACTTGTCCCTCATGTCTATCCAAGAAAAGTAATCACCCTAATTATACCTCAGCCCTTCAGCCCCAACAGAGTACCACAAAAGCGGCAAGTTTTCCGTGGTAATAACTAACTCGAGCAAAATCAATTCCATCCTCAGCATTAACTTTTGTTGAAATTCACTGTTACGCAAAGCATAAAATCCCACTTTCCCATAGAAGCTCTGCACACCAATGAGCTCTTGACTCTTCAGTGAGGCCCCCAACTCCAAGGCTTTGCTAGGACCACTCAGTTTCACCTTAACACTGGGCTGCACCTTCTGGCTCTTTCCCTTCCCCTTGGTGACCCCCTCTCTGCCTCCTACCGAATACTCCCTCCAAGCCCCCCTGCACTCCTCTGTCCTTCAGGCAACACTGCTGTCTGTCATGGTTTGAGCTGGGATAGAGTTAACTTTCTTACTAGCAGCTGGTATAGTGCTGTGTTTTGGATTTGGGATGAAAGCGATGTTGATTGATAGCGCAGTGATGTTTTTAATTCTTGCTGAGCAGTCAAAGCCTTTTCTGCCCCTCACACCACCCCACCAGCGAGCAGGCTGGGGGTGCACAAGAAGTTGGGAGGAGACACAGCCGGGACCACTGACCCCAACTGACCAAAGGGCTATTCCATGCCACATGACATCACGCTCAGCATATAAAGCTGGAGGAAGAAGAAGGAAGGGGGAGGACGTTCGGAGTGATGGCTTTTGTCTTCCCAAGTAGTCATTAGGCGTGATGAAGCCCTGCTTTCCCGGAGATGGCTGAACACCTGCCTGCCAATGGGAAGCAGTGACTTAATTCCTTGTTTTGCTTTGCTTGTGTGCACGACTTTTGCTCTACCTATTAAACTATCTTTATCTCAACCCATGAGGTGTTTTCCTCACTTTTACTCTTCCGATTCTCTTCCCCATCCCAACCGGGGGAAGTGAGCAAGCGGCGGTGTGGTCCTAGTTACCAGCTGGGACTAAACCACAACACTGTCCCTTCCCCTCCCCTGCAGCAATGCAGGTGCTGATTGCCCCCCTCTAACTCCCAGGGACGCCAGCATCCACCGCGTGGTGCTGGCACACCTCTCACCTTGGCAGCACACCAGCCCAAATACATACACCCCTGCCCACCGGTGTACATGTGCCTGGAGCAGATGGCTGTCCAGCTGGTGTGTGCCCACCAGGCATCCTCCTTGGTGGGACTCTTGGTCTCCTCCTGCCTTTCAATGCAGAGGGAGTTTAACAGCGCCCGATGCCTCTCGGCTGCAAGCAGACCATGGACAACTTCCATGCAGCCTGCAAGTGATATTTTGGGCAGGCCTGCGCCTGCCCTGTCCCCACAGGAGGCCATGAGGTTTTGACATCAATTTGAGCAAGTACAAAAATCCTTACACAGCTGTCTGACAAGCTGTTAAGTGGCTGCAACATTGTGAATGGGTGAGTGTCACCCAAAGGATTTTGCTTTGCATTATCTCCCACTGAAACCAGCTCAAGTGCAATTTCCTAATAGAAAGGTTTTGATCAGGTATAGATAGACAGATCCAAGGCAAATCACAAAATCCTTACAACAGAAAACCTTTTCTTGGCCACGTGTATCAGAGCAGCACAGCAAATAGAGATTACAGTGCAGCATCAAAGAGGACAAAAACTTTGCATCTCTCTGCAAAGGGCTCACAAAGAACTTGGTACTGCATGTACCACAGCCAGACACTGCCTCTGACATTGGTGACAACAGCAGTGACACCAGGAATGCAGGAACTGACCTAAGCTCATGCTCTTATCAGATCATGCTGGCAGGATGGGCAGCTGTACATCTGCACTCTGAGCGCAGGTTAGCGCGCCAGATGAAGCTTTTACGCCGAGCTCCACCCTGTAGGACTCATAAACAGAAGCCAGAACAAATTCTGCCTAAAGGCAGGGACAATCCTGCCGACTGGGTGACGTGAACAGGCAGCCCTCTCTTTGTATGTCTTGCCTGTCCCGGGACAGAGTATTTTGGTCTTTCTGGCATATTTAGCCAACCCGTATGCAGACAAGAGTACAAATCTAGATGTTTCCCCCAAAATGTGTTCTAGAAGTGTGCTGGCAAGGGAGGGTTTCAGCAGGAAACCCTATATACAGTATTTATCGGCTCTCCTACCTTCTGGGAGCCAGTGCTGCAAGTACACTGGTAACCTACAGCTTCAGTGTCAGTTGATACAGTGAGTCACAGCTGCTGGCCTGCTTTCTGACTGCTCACATAGCACCATTTGTTTCCTGTTGCACACAGCCTCGTACCAGACTAGAAAATTTTACCAGAAAAAAAAAAAAAGGCAGCTAGATGATCACTCAATGTAAAACAGCGCTGCCAGGGCATCTATAATTTTCACTGAAGTCAGCAAAACCTACAAGTAAATAGGGTCAGACACCCTCCCCGCAACAAACAGTTAGTATAAATGTAAGTAATTTTTAATTAGCCCCTTGAGTTTCAGCATGAACGCAAGCAGTGCTCACGCTCACAGAAATGATGATCTGGCACCAGAACTGCAAAATGAACATCTCCTACATTTACCCACGGAGCAGAGCACAGGAAGATGCACACACACTGCTGCTTTCTGTCAAGGAGACGGGCAGCTAGGACAGCCTGGAAAGGTGAAGTGAAAAGAAAAAGGCAGGCAGTAACTTTAAAAATACTAATATTTTCCATACTGTAATGTAGTCTCTTACGCAGTGTGAGAAGGCAGCAGCTTTTCACAATTCCTTCTCACAACAAGGGAATCCACAGAAATTGCCAGACTCTGGAGCTGGTCAGTTTTGCTCAAAGCAAAAAAAAAAACCCAGTTTACTAAAAACAAAAAAATGGAGGTGGTTGGAGCATGTTCTATGCAAAGCATGGTCTTCATTCAACTCCCATCTCCCCCACTAATTTGAAAAAAAAAAAAAAAAAAAGTGAAAAGTTCAAAATTGCTTATCTGGACTTTTTCAAAAGGATGATCCATTTTTTCCATCTGCAATAACATTTTGCTTCAACATCCTGGCAACACTGTCATAACTTCTGAAAAGCTCAAAAAAATCAAAATAAAACGTTTCACCTGAATGCATTTTTTTTTTAAAAACTTTCCAGTTTGCTTGAAAATGTAAAGTGTTTCCTACTCCTGTTCAAGCCATGCTCGATTTCTGCCCTCTCCTGCAGATAAAAACACTATTCAAGGTGTTGTGGGTGACTGGAAGCCTCAATCTTTGGCAGCCCACAACATCTCAAGGCAGGTACCCAACTTGAGGCAAGAGCTCCGATAGTGGCATGAATGGAAAAGCAGAATTAAGGGTAATACAAGGAAGAAAAAAACCAAACAAACCAACCAGGTTTGCAAGAAGGAAAAGGAAAGAGCACCCTTGCCAGAAGGAAGCAGCAGTGGTTGGTAAGGCCTGAGCCCCGAGGTGGTGGACAAATGTGTCTGGTTCAAGTTCTGGGTTGCAGAATGGGAACATTACATGACTGAGCTAAAGCATCAGGTCATGCCCACAGGAAAGCACTAGGAGGTTGTGCCTTCCTCCAACTCGGAGACCAGACTGTGCCGCACAGCACAGGAGGATACAGCACACGATTATAAAATCTGCCCATGGCACTGAGCAAGCAGAATCCTGTTCTGCAGATGCCCCAGTTTCTTAAGGAGACTCCATCTTTAGCAACAAGCTAAAGCTGTTTCCAGAACTACGAGGCTGACTCTCTCTCAGTGGCATTTTTGGCGACAGCCCTGTTTGTGCAACATTGACATGTGTCCATCAGAATATCTCCCCCCAGCCTTCACACAGAGTGACAGGAGGTAAGTCCTTGATCATGCAAACGACCCATGAAGTGTTATCTGATAGACTATGAGCATAAACTAAGATGCAATCGAGCTGCCACTGAGAAGTGACTGATGGCGCAGCAGCTAGATTGCTGAACATCCATCAGATAACACAAGCTGTGAACTCCTATATGAGATGAGCCAGAAATCTAGAGAGATCAAACTCCACGGGGTTTTAGAGATGCTACCACACTACCCTATTCCAATCCATATTCACTGACCAGCCAACTCCAACGTCTTCTTCCTTCTCACCACCTCTTTCAAGCATCCTCACTCAGGAGGGCAGGTTACACTCTTGACAGTGAGCTTTTAAATTGCAGCACATAAGGGTAATACAGGGTAAAGCATTAGGCAAAGGCAGTACCACAGTTTTTCAACAACAGCTTTTGACCTCAGCATCTTCTCACACTGAACAAGAGTCAGCTGTAATGGGAATTTCCTTACCTGACTTCAGCCTGCCACGTCTGGCAGTCTAAGGGGGTTCTCCAGGCTCTTTAGGCAATGGAGAGAGACAAGAGCTGCCAAGAACCTTTTAGCCCACCCAGGTCAGAAACCTGTTTCTTCCCTGCTGACTACAGAGATACACCTCAGCTTTGACTATGTGACAGCTTTGACTGCACATCTAATATGATACTGATGTATCACACACATCTGATCCTGGGAAAGTCAGCAAGGGACAGCTATTTAAAATGATTTTTGGTAACCCAATCCTCCTTAACAGACTGGGACTGAGTTCCCCGTTTGTAAAATGGGAACAAGACCACTTCCCCTCATTGTGAAGATGCTAAGATCACAAGGAATTCAGATTGTGCAGTGATGAGTTTCATATTGACACCTCAATTAGTCGTATAAATGAGATGCTTAAGTGACAGCATAGGAAAGTTTTATCTTCTATGAATCTGGATGGCACGAACTGACTATAGATGCCTGGCTTAGACAGTTTTAGTGTCTTTAGTTCATCTCTAGTGTTTTGTTTGATCTTGTGATTCCCAAGGACTCCTTTGCTGCTCCACCCCTCTTTGCACAAACATGATTACACTCAGCTAGTCCCCAAACTTTCAACAACTCTGCATTACTTATGCCTCGCCATTTGAGCAAGGGAAAAATCATATTTGTTTTTACAGAGAAGAAAGCTGAAGTGCCCCAGCTGTGACTTGCCCGACAGGCAGGCAGCAGCTAAGCTACCTCAGGGGCAGTTATTTCCAGCCTCATGCCCTTGCTCCTGGATCTCTGTGTAACTATGGTTTTTGCCCTCTTCCTGTCTCAGCTTCTCAGTGTTTTACTACAGTGAGAGTCTGCAGGCTAACAGAGACATCTTGATGACTAATTGTTCTCAGCCCTAGGACCAAGATCTCTACTTGCTGTTACAGATCCTGTGTTTGAAGGGGTTTTTCTTACTCCTCCCCTCCTTCCTTAAATGTTTTCATCAGCAGGATGCGAGTTTGATTCATCCAAGCCACGGATTTCTTTGCCTACATTTTGAAGTCTCAAGTAACGGAAAGAGAAAATGCAGCCATCCCAGAAGAGAAGGAAAATAATTTATATTTGTGTTTAAAGAAAAAAGTCTATGACTGTAACCACTATGACCTAGTAGGTTTTGGGGGGATAGCAGTTTATGATTGCAGATACAGCAGGCAAGAGGGGTTCCTGACTATGCTAACTGCTGTAAGAGCTGCTGCAGATGCAGAAACCCAATGGCAGATCACATAGCATGCCACAAAATGCTGGAAGGACATATGCAAATATTTTTTTCTTCAGCCTGAATGCAAAAACATGCACCTCCTTTTCTGCCACCTGTACTCGAACAGTTAATTTAACCATGCAAAAAATGACCCTGAGCATCATTCCACTAGTGCCAGACCAGGCTCTAATTAAAAAAAGAAAAATCAAATCTACTCTCCAAGACTCAAAAAATGTGAAGCAACTTGCAGCTTTAAAGGTGAAAAAACTCCACAGAGTGGCAGAGGGAGAACTGTCATGTCACAAGTGCTCTGTATGTAGCTGTGATATTACACATCTTCTGAACCTGCTGTCATGATGAAAAATGCCTGACAGACAACAGCCCAGATCTGGGCATGAAGACAACTTTGTTAGCTTCAGGAAGGAGCACTGTGCAGGCAAAAAAGGTCACATTGCACAATCAGGGCCCATATTTGTAACTAATACAGGCTAATCTCGGGATTTAGTATTGAATCTTTCCTATGTCTTTTTTTTTTTATAAACCCAGAAATGAGAAGCATCTACTGATTGCTGTATTAATTTAACACCTGATCTAATTCCACAGGATTAGGAGACTTTTTTTTTAATAGGATTTTTTTTAAAATGTCAAAACTCCATCCTATTCAACAGCTTTTACGTCCTTGCACAGGAGAAATATTCTTTTCAAAAATCTGATCTTTTAATACACGTGAAGTAGTTTTTGTTTTATCCAAAAGTCAACAGACAAGCAACCAAAAATGTCTGGCCCAGCTGGAACAACGTACCAAGAACAGCAGCCAACAACATGAGACTGTTTTGCTCTGAGCCTCTATTACAACTCTCACTGCGTCTCTCTCTTGCCAGAAGAAGCCAGCCCCCTTCTTCTCCCTCTCCCACAGAACTGGAATAAAGCAGCACAAAACGAGAGGTGTTGTGTCTTCAAAACATGAGTTAACAACACACTTTATTTAGCCTACTCCTGATATTCCTCCTACAGCTCATGGCAACCCAGCATACAAAGGTATTCCACCACAGTCCCTCTGCATCCCACAACGTATGAACCAGAGAAATCCCTCACAACCACAACACGGATCCCGAGAGAATCTTACAAATCGGTTTGGGTGTACTTCTAGTAGATCGTATTTCCTTAACAGATCTAGTAGATTTCAAAAGGTTTCATTCAGAAAGATCCCCTGGAATCCTAATAACACTGTTTGGAGCCAGCCGCAGTCCAATAATCTCTCCCCAGAGAGGATGAGGACATATTTGTAAATAATACTCTGCAGAATTCTCTACAGAGAACTAGAAGGTGAGAAGGTAAAGGGGGGTGTGGGGCTGTGGTGGGGAAAGCCTGAGCTGATGGACATCTGTCACACTTTCTGCTTGTTCATAAACCTCGATCCTGCATGAGAGCTGCCCACTGCTACAGCAGAGAGAAATACTGATTTCCTATGGCTGCAGTGCTCCAATCGGTGGACAAATGGAATAGTTGTGCACAAAACCAGGTCCTTTTTCATGGCAGAAACAATTACAAATCCAGTACAAACTGGGAATTGTAACTCGCATCTTCCTGGGTTGTAATGTACAGAACATGCCAAGTCTGCACCGTACCTTAGCTGGCAGGTCCTGGGAGTAGCCTGCAGCCCAGCACGCTCTGGAGAGCTGCCAGCACACAGGCACATTGCTCTGAACTCAGATTTCAAACCCTCTTATAACCTGTGGTCTCTGTGCCCTGCTAGAAGAGGCTGCAGGCCAGGCTGCGCGTTCAGCATCACTCACACGACAGGCCAGCAGGGCAGTTGGGGTGTGAGGAGGGGGCCAGGGCTTGCCCAGGGTGCTGAGACCCATCCAGGGCAGATAAGGGCAAAGCGCGGGGTTGTGTTGCTGCCTTTGCAGGTAACGTCTGGCCTTCCCTTCTTCCTCTCCCTCAGGTGAAAAGCCAACATATGATCATTTCTGTGCTTGTTTGACAAAGCAGCTGCCAAACTCTTATCCCAAACCCATTCAAAGTTAGGGTTCCACAAGTTCCCTTCCTCATCATGGTGCCAGTGCAAAGAGCAAGGACATCATTAGCAGCGCCAGGCTCCCATCCTGGCTCTGCCACAGAGCTGCTGTGGGACTTGGAGAGTTGTCCCCATTCCCTGCCCGGTGTACTTCACTTGTGAGCTATCTGGCACAATGAGATCCTGATCTCTGCAGGTGCTCTAGGTACTGTAAATAACGATAAACACCATATCGCCTTCTGGACAACTATCTTACCATCACAACACATCATCACATCATCACAATATGCCAAAAGACATTATTTAGGACAATAAGGCTCACATATATCAGACTATCAGATGAAAAATCGAGTATTACTACAAACAGCCTGCAGCATACTGTGTGGAACCAGATCAGAATGACAGGTTATTCATGCCAGCTGAGTGCTGGCCCCACGCTAGCAGCCTGCAGAGACTGCACAAGTTCCTCCACAGTGTTGCCCGGTGCTCTGGGAAGATGGATTAGCTTTGGTGACATGTCATAGTAATGCATACAGACCCAGGACAAGTCTGGCATAGTGCCCTGCTGCCAGTTCCTCCTCAGAAATGGAGGTTCTCAGTTATATAAAATGTGGCAGTGCCACTGCATTGAAGGCACACATGTTAAAGAGCGTTCTGATGGCCAAAGCAGCAGATTGGAGACTACGATCTCCATAGCAGTGGACTGGAGACTAGCGCTGTGCTGGCCAGGGGCATTAGGGTAACTCCTTATATCCTTTTTCTCTTCGGTGTTAGAACTACTTCGGAAAAAAAAAAAAAAAGCAGTGACCGGTCTTAGGTGCATCTTTGTGGAACCGAATGGTATATAGCATGGCTTACCTGGACAATTAGCTTATTTTCTTTATCGGGCAGAATTCGGTAGGTATAAACGCAATTCCGGAACCTGGAACAGATCAGAGGAGATATGGTTAGACCATCTCCAGAATGGAATCACAGCATGGCACCCTCCCCATGAGAAAAGATATTGGAAGATCCCCAGACGCATAGATGGCTTCATGCACAAGGGTTTTAAACATTTCTCTTTATTTCTTTCCCTGGAGTCTGTGAACTGACACAAACCTGAAGTGCTCCTGGTCACTAAGACATGTTTGCAGATGTCACTGCAGAAAGTGATACCAGCATCAGCCTCAGAGTGAGTTATTCAACTTCTTCTGGCCGGAAAGAAAGAAAACACCAAATGGCTCTAGCTGTCAGTAGAGTGGGCGTCTCAGGAAGGAATGAAAAAGCAGAAATCCAAAAGACACAGGGCCAAAATCAGCAATGAATGAGTAAATTGAAGGGCTAGTATGTGCATTGACTTGTATTGGAAAAAACAAATAATAGATTTCAGCTAAATCACAGTAAGACAGCTGATTGCTAGGCACATTTTCATGCACAATTCCTAAACAAGAGCCTAAATGAAAACCCATCTTGCTATCCTGGTGCAGATGCACACTGTACATGCGTGTCTGTAACTCAGCCATAATGAACATTTTATACCAGCTGAATGCATTTAGATTATTATTTAAGGGGGGATGGAGGAGTCCTTTGCCCAGTGGAGGGCCACATTAGTGCACAAGAGCCCAAGGGAAGCCTGAGCAGTACTGTAACGTGGTAAGCATGACCTTCCTCAGCAGCTGCTGAGCTTTGTGGAGCTTGCCCAGGAAGTGTTGACTAAAAAATATATTTTTACCTTTCTCCCAAGTGAACAACAGATTGATCAAATTTTTTAAGTCACCTGCAAAGCACTCTGTTAAAGCATGCAATATGGCTTTATGCCAGAAAACGATGCTGGTTTCAATCCCTTCCTCTCAAAGGAAAAAATGGAATGCACTCTCAGAGCTTCCTTGGCTGTAACAGAAACACCGAGTTACCTGTGGAATCATCATGAAATGTGGGCTGAGGTCAGCCCCCCAGCTGCGGAGATCAGGCAGATCAATGAAACATCCTCATCTCTTTTACAATTATGTTGTGAGTCTATTCATCATATGCCTTTCAGAATCACTCCATGCACGAGAGAGATCACCAGGATTTTAGGCAGCCTTATACACGGAGTCATAAAGACCAATTGGAAATGAAAAGAAATTACACATAAATCATAGCTGAGTTTTTCTAGG
Organism: Anarhynchus alexandrinus; assembly: GCA_008711295.1. Classification (NCBI taxonomy): domain Eukaryota; kingdom Metazoa; phylum Chordata; class Aves; order Charadriiformes; family Charadriidae; genus Anarhynchus; species Anarhynchus alexandrinus. The sequence goes on along the minus strand of VUYV01000175.1, from coordinate 192,992 downwards.
GTGTTTGGAGGATTTTGCCATGTGACCACATGAACCTGTATCTTTTGATCGCATCATTAATACAAAGGACACAGAAGAATTAGAACTGCTCCCAGAGCTCAGTACCACTTCACTAAGCAATGTAAGACCATTTCAAAGGCACCTATTCATTCACACATCTGAGGATCTAGTACAGAGCTAGAAGTCACAGACATGATCCCCAACTGCTTTGGATTGCCATAACACTGCTAATTTCACCAAGCCCAGGGCAATCAACACCAGATGAGGATATGCCCCAAGGAAGGGTATGGGTTTTGTTTTTATCTGTCAATGCAGTTCTCTTACACCATTTCCTCCTGCTGATATGCAAACAGGGCTAAGCAGAACTGCTCATGCAGCTGATGAGAGAAAATTTGTCTGTGTGGAGATTATGAAACTGATACACAAACCAGCTCAATGGCTCTTGCGTCACAAGAGGACCCTCCTTGTTACCTTCACAGAAAGTACCCCATCACACAGGCCTTACGAGGCTGCTGTCATAATACTTATAAAGAGGTTTAAGCTGAGGACAGGCAAGATCAGTGGAAGAGCAAGGAAAGAATGGCTGTTAGGTGAGACTAGAGCAGGGAGGAGCACTTCCTAGGATCAAAAGCAGGAATCCTTTTTAGCAGTCCCTTAATTTAGTGCGTGTGGATGGAGAAGACTGGAACTCTTACTCCAGTTCTGCCCTTAGGCTTTCTCTCTTCAGCATCCTGACTGTCAAGTTATGTGGTCCCAATTACTGTCGCATTCCAGGTCCTCCCTAAAAACTGGGGTGAGTTCAGAATTGCTCAATCACTATTCACGCTGTCTAAGGGGGGAGGTGGTATAAATATAACATCAGCCTCAGCTTAAAGATGTCTCCAAGTACTTTGTCATCTCTCTGTCCTCTCAACCAACCAGAGGAGGAAAGGGGACAAGGCTTGTATTTTGTCTTTCCTCTCCTGCTGTACATGTTTTTATGCACAGGTGACGATGTGCATATTGGGAGCACTTGGAAATCCTAAACAGGACTGCTACACTAGGCACGGTGCTAAGTGCACCGTGAGAGAGGCTGTTCCCCCAGGAGGTTGGAAATGGCATCTCACAGGCAGTGTCCTCTGAGAGGCATCCCAAAGTTGCAGCTAGCCTTTGAGGGTCATCTCTGGAAGTGTAGTTAATCCTGCAGCCATTCACACACAAACTGCCAAACAGAAGATCCCCTGGAGGAATGATACCAGTTCAGGTGCAGCAAGCTTGTGAATGCTAAGCAGGCTCTTTTTGATTTCAGGATCCAGGCATTCCCCTCCAGGTAAGTTAGAGAGCCCATTTCTTGTCAATAAACTGGCAGATCAAATGATCCAGGCACAGAGAAAGGAGGAGGAAAATGGTTTTGTTTCTTGCCTTTTATGGGGCAGTGTGACCACTAGAGCAGAGGACAGCAGTGCAGGGGGGAGGAGCGTTCCCTCTGCATTTGCTGTTTCAGCTCTCTGCTAAGTTAAATGCTGCTGCTCTAAGTTTCAGAAAAAGAGGGGAGACACTCTTAAAAGACTCTGCAAATACACCTCCCTTACTTGTCTATATTTATACAAACCCTATTTTCCTAAAGCAGCTCTTCAACAAAATCACTATTTCATTCTATGATATAATAAGTGCTTTTGCTGAATTCTGACTGATCTGTCCAATAAATATTAGAGCTTTGTAGAATATGACACTTCTTTTTCAGAGCAAATTTCATGGTTTTTTTGTTTTCCTTATCTATACGCAGTTGACACTTTCTCACTTTCAGCGTAATTCTCTTTTTGTGAAAACCTTTTGCAGTCAGGCTTTCATTATTCCCCCATGTCTCTCTCATTCTTTGTCTCCAGCCTCTCTGTTTTTTAAACAGGAGTGACTGAAGAGCTCAAACTTCAAACACCTTCCAGTCAATAACACAGCTGAAACTGATACATCTCTAAGGAAGTTTTCAGCTTCAGCAAAGCTGCCCATTTTGTCAAGATGACATTCAGAGGGAAAGACTTATTCACCACCTTTAACCCTTCTCTTCACAAACTAAATACAAACCAGCATAAGCTGAAAGCTTGTTAGGTACTTTGACTGAAGTTTGTGTGACATTTCTCAGACTGTAATTAATGCCAGCCCTTCGCACCACAGATCCGGCTGCTCTTGGCTGACAAGGCTGGGTGCTCCCCATTTCTTTAATCAAGCCATTCATGTTAGCCACCTCAGAATGGATTCAAGAACATAACCTTTGGCTCCCGGTTCAGAAAATCCTGGTCATGATATTGTTTCTATTTCCTGATCCCATGTCTCTCAAGTCACAAAAGGCTTTCAAAGTTAGCTGCGTAAACATTTACAATGGAAAAACTTATGCAAATGCACGTTAGTAGACATTTTTACAGCACCTTTCCTTTCTAGAATACCTACCGTCATGCCGTAAAAATATTTTGTGTACGTACTGGTTACAAGGCAAATCAAAGGGGTCTAAACTAAAAACACTCACTGGAAGCAACAGTCTATTCTAGCAAAATGTTCCCTGACTTGCAACTTGGGCCCTCAGACAGTGCTACATGATTGCCCCTCCTTCCTCCTGCTTGTCCTGGCTATTCATCTGCAGCTGCCCTTCTCTCTCTGCTCCCTCCAGAAAGACAAAACTCTTCCCCGTGTTATTACAGACATCTTAACAGGCGGGTACAGAGGCTCTCTGCACTTTGTGAACACCCCCATCACCCAGCCACCGATCTCTGACAGTCCAACACCTACGCTTAGAGGGCAGTTACCCAGCCCCACGCTTTTCTGCGGATGAATCCTCTGCATCAGACTGTGCTGTCACCAGAAGTCTGACCTCAGAGACAAGCTGTTAGACCAGACTTATAAACAGCAGCACCACCTTTACAACTGCAAGAAATCTACTTTCAGAAACAAATTACACTGAGAAACTTGCTTGTAATTTCATGGCGGGTAAGGATGAAACAAGATTTATTAATCATCTCCTTCACAATGGCAGCAAAGAGGATCTGACAGGCAGAACAGGGTCCCACAGAGGCTCTCTTGATCTCTCCTAAGCAGATAGCAACTGTCTTATCTCTCTGTAATGCAAAGTCAAATGCCTCAGACTTCACCTACTGACTTCAATCTCCTCTTGTCCCTGCACTCCTGCCTCCAGGAATAACACCTGCCCCTCGCAAACCCCGGGGGCAGGAGGCCTTGCTTTCTGGTCCCCAGCCCCAACCCAGAACGGGGAGGGGGGGGGGTCAGGGCTGCCAGCACTTTTTTCCTCTCCCTATTTCCCACACATAATATTTACCCTGTGAGCCACATTAATGATATCGGCAGAATCACCACTGTGCCAGGTGTATCATGCACAGCTCCAGGAACTATTTCAAGCCTTTTGCTGAATGGGACATGGCACTATACAAGCAGGTGGGTCAAACACACACTCAACCAGAGCAAGAAAAGTGCCTGGGAGGGTACCAAGCCCAGTATTTGAGTTGTTAAATGTAAATACCTGACCCAAGTTGTTAACAGGCTCAAAGAGGTCAAGAGGGTTTGTTGTTTTTTTTTCCTCAGAGCACAGCTGCAGTATCTTTGATGATTCTCTCCTTTTGAATCAGGGGCAAGAGTAGCATGAGCAGTACAGCAGTAAAAGAACATGAGTTTGTGCAGCCTGGCCCTGCTCCCAACCCTTCCCTACCCCATGGCCCAGTCAGGTGAAACCAGCCATGCTCTGATGTGGGCTGCACCTTCCCAGCGGGTACAGTGGCTGTTTGCCTCTGTGCTGGAGAGGATGCAGGGGGTAACACCCTGCACAAGCTGGGAGAAAAGTGTCCGCGTGAAGCGCGAGGTTGAAAGCTGTACTTACAGCACGCAGAGTGCATATGCCGAAGCAATTGACTCACTGGCCCGCACAAGGAAGCTGCCATCCTTGCCTACTTTGGAGAGGAGGTCTTCGGCTCTGGAGCGAGTGATGTTGCCGTGGTACCAGCACTGATCCATCGCTGGAGCTGGAGGAAACCTGAATGCCAATACAGGAGCTGCCAGAGCTGCCTGTGTGTCTGTGTGTAACGATCAGGCAGCTTCAGCTCACCAGCTTCCTGTTTCAATAGTACAGAGAGGGAAAGGAAACTCAGCCGCGGACAACTTCCTCAACTCAAACAGCTCAGAGAGTGAGCGTGACATGTTCCTGCAGCCCCCGCTCTCCCTCTTCATGCTGCAGCTGAAGTGACTAGCAAGCCCGTGTTCCCTGCCTTTCCCTCCCCCTTCAAGTCCTAATACTCTGTATCAAAACGTCCCAGCTGGGGATCCCTTCTGCTCCCCCACCGGTTCAGTCCCCCAGGCTCTGGTGGCCTGCCGTCCCATTTACGATCACTTGCCAGACCCGTTGAGTTTCCACCTTCTTCCTGTCTGTCTGTCCTACCCACTACAGGTCTCCACGGGGAATAAATAAAACCCAGACTGATCAGAAACACACCGTGCATTAGGATACTTAACACTGACTGCCCCACTCCTGCCTTGTCTAGTCCTCACATCTAGCTAGGTGTGAGAACAAGACTTTAAAGAAATGAAAAAAAAAATTACCCCTGCATGCTTCCATGCACAGAAGCAGGCTTAGAGGCTGATTTGCTCTGGGGATTTGTGACCAAAGCTCCCTGTCAGCTACTGTGAGATGGATTCAAAGACCTTTCCTACTCTAAATCCCCAAAGGTGGGATGGAGCAAAGCCATTTCTGGCAACCTGCGTCAGAGAGGGGAGAACTGGAGCTTTCACTTCCCTTTTCTTTGTCTGTACATCTGCCCCTTGTCTGTGCTGTGTGGCATACTCTGTGCTGCATCTCCAAGGCAGAGCAACGAGGGGCATGTTTGCAGCAAGCAAGGGCATTGCTACAGGGGCTCTGCCTGCATGGCAAATTTGGTCGCCTGTCCTGTACCTCCAACCACTCTGTCTTTGAAAGCAGCGCTTCCACACATCCACATTTGAACTATAGCTAAAAGCAGCAGCAGAGCTGGAACTCTGCCTGGGACTCAGAGTACAGGGGGAGAGTCCCCAGGAAAGGCACAGACACCGCTCACCCTCACCTCTCAGAGCCAGGAGAAGTGCTGGAACCACGGTACCTGGATCATGTACAGAGCGCTGTCCCTGTACACAGCACGGACAGCAAGGCAGGAGACAGCAGCCTGTCACCAAACTGGGAGAGACTAGAATTTGTGGGTACAGAGAGGGAGAGTGAACCAGTACAGCCCAGCATTCATCCCTGCCTGCATTCCTGGTGCTTTCAGTTATCCAGACATCTGCTCCGCAGTGACCAGCTTAATCTCTGCTGTTGAGATTAAATTTGTGGCACCGGCACTTCAAAATTGTGTGGCCAGCATAGGACCCTGCTAAATGGGCAGAACTGCAATGTGCAGGGCTTCCTGTCCACGCTGAGCAAGCACTGTCAATTAGCTCAGCTGGACCTGCCTTTCAGCTTCACCCAGATCCACCTAGGGCTTCAGGAGCATAAGTCCCATGGATTCAGGTACCTAAATGGAGTTAGATGCTGAATGCCATGAAGTAGCTTTGCTGCAAGCTACAGAGTGGCTACAAACCCTATTTTCCCCACTGAGGAGAGTATCTGTATATGGCAAAGGGACTGTGCAGCTCCTTGGACAGCCGTGCCTGGCCACAGTGTGCTGTTAGTCTCACCTGTACGAGCTCCTTGGGATGTCTGATACTCACAGTAGGTTGTCTGGAGCACAGCTGCAGCAGCAGGCAGAACAACTCTGAATGTCAAACCTCTGCTTGACCTCACGGTACTCTCCATGCAATGGATCCATATATGGATGCAGAGTGGACAGAGCTGCTGCACAACCTGAGTTTTGCTGGAATGAAACTGTGGAGAGCTTCTCCTGATCTATGGCAAGTTAACACAAGGTAACAGAGAGGTGCAAACCCTGGTCAGACATCTCAAAGACTGATTAGCTGAATATTTAACACTTAACTCCTCTCTATCCTGCCACCAACTTCAGTTTTTAGCAAGTTGCTGCTATTTCCTTCAAACGTGAATCCCCTGTCCAGCCACACACAACTCCTTGACTTGGAGACATAAGCAATGTGATGGGATTCAAACACATGCAACGATTGCGGCAATAATATGTACGGGCTAGTTTCTGTGAGTATTTCTTGGTTCTAAAAGAAAGCACAGTACAACTCCAGCTGCTCAAAAGGTGAATCCCAATCCCCTAAAATAAACAGCTCTGCAATGCCTAATGGCCCATTCACAACACAGCCTGCAGAGGAAATGGCGTCTGTTTTACTTCTCATGGCACTGGCATGTGAACTCTGCAGCACTGGAGAAAGACCGATCCCTGCGTGGTCAGCACCCAAGCGTGTGCATATCCTGGACTACCCGATTGCCAAAGGACAGCGGTAACTTCTTCTGTCCCACACAGAGACAAGAGGCTGTTCTGCAGCAGATACTTATACTATTCATTTTCTTTCCATTCATGCCTATGTCAGAGAAGGCTGGTGAGTAGATCTGAGGAAGAAGAGATTAGAGAAGTCATCTAGAGGGAAGCTAGAGTGCTTGCCGTAGAGGGGGAGCATAGTGATGAGCCTGCACCAGTTACATGCCAGGTGACACCACCAACGTAGCCAGCACAGCCTTAAGGTTTCCTCAAGGAATAGGATGTGCTTTGAATAGTCTACACCATTATCTCACCATTGGGACAAAGCACTGAATAAGAGCTGCCCTTGTAAAACAGAAGTATAATGGGTACATCTGTCAGACGAATGCAACCCAGACTCGGTAGAAGCTTTTGGATAACTGCAGAAGCAGCAGTATTTCATTTAAACTTACTTGAGAGAATGAGGCCACAGACAAAGAACTGGGACACATTTTGATGTTGGATAATAAAAAATTGCAGCCCTGGCAGTCTATGGACAAAGCAAACATAATTTTTCCCCACATTAGGGTATTATTCCAAGCGGTCACTCAGACATTGTAATAAACACTTTATCTAAACTGGGTTTGCTACAGATGTCCAGGTAGCATTGTACCAGCCTGCTGTGAACTCACCAGCCTGTTCAGGACCAGTGGATAAACACTGTCTGTAGCACCATTCAAGATGCATAATCAGTCACCCAAAACCCCACATATATCCAGCCTGTGCAGTGCATCAGCAAGGGCATTTCCAGGCTTGGTCAGACAAAAAGTTCTCAAATATGCGTTTCCATGTCATGAAACAAAAGTATTTCATAGTATGGCTGATGAGGGAAGCTAAGTCTATAGAACAGCACTTAGCTTCACTGAAGTCTAAATTTAACATTCCCTCATTAGGCATCAGTAACAGGCTCTTGGCCACAAAGGTTTACTTGGAGTCTGCCCGACATCTAAAGAACACATGAGTAATACCCACAAAGTACTGGTTAGTTGAGCCACTCTGTGCTGCTCCAGCCCAGCATGTTACTGACCTGCTGCTTAGGAAAGGTTCGGCAAATTACAGGTGTATTTGTGAAGGCCATGAAATCTCTTCTCTCCCTTGGTACTTGCAGCCTCCAGGTGCCCTGAAACAAACCTAGATAGTGAGAAAAATCAGGGCCCCTTCTTCCACTGCCCCTGAAAGCTATGAGCAATAAAAGGCAAGGGTGGGGACACTGAGCAGAGTCTTGCACACCTCAACAGTGACAGTGCAAAGAATCCTATGGGGCCTGCTAGCATGCCCCAAAGGGGATGCGTTATGAGAGCACTCTGAAAAGCAAGTATTTTTCTTCACCAATAGAGCAAACAAACATATTTTCCTTGGAGCCGTTCCACACGTGCACACATACAGAATACAGCACACAGCAAACAAGCACAGACTGGTTCAAAAAGCAGAATTTTGTCCAGAGGCATGGGTAAAGCTTTCCTAGCTCCATCTGCTCTGACATGTCTCCCTTGGTACCCATTCATTTCTGGTCACTCCCCTTGTCTACTCACAGCATAATGGCTCCTTTTAAATTGCACCGTAGCCTCAGAATAGTCTCTCTCTCACCAAAACCGGGCTGTTTCCTTCAGAAACCTGCTGAAAATCTGTCTACATTGGAAAGCCTTCCAGTTTGAGCACTCTCATGCTGCTCTGGGCTTGGTGAGGTCCTCTTCCTCTGGCACCTGTGCCTTTGCAGTTTGCTGGAAGTGGGTCGATGTTATTTGTTTGACACACTGCCTCATACGCCAATAATACTGTGTAATAATAACAGCCATGCTTGCAAGACATTGGGTTGTCAGCGATAAGAGCAGTTGCTGTGTGGATCATAGCTTAGCACTTGTGTTAGAAAGACCAGCAAGTACTTCCCCTCCTGACTATAAATTGGGAGCTCCCTCTGCAGACCTGTCCTGATCCTGCAGTTTCAGTACAGGCACTTGCCCTGTCCCCAAACACGGAGGGGGGGTCCTGGCGTCCTGCATGGGTCCTGCTATCACTGCCCAGGGAGAGGGAACAGCTGGAACACATGAGGCTGTGGTTTTCTTACACATGAGAGACTGCAGCTTCTCGGTGCAGTGTAAGCAAAAGGGCAAATAGGCAAGAACATGCAGCACTGGATGTAAGGAGAAGGCTAAGTTAGACAGAAGTCCCTGGGGGGTCTGGGAACTCAGCAAGGCAACCCCAAATCCACTGCAGAAGTAAGCAAGGAATATCCCAAGAGCAAGGCGTCCCATGGCCTTGCTGAAATGAGAAAAGCAGCAAGACCTGAAAGCTAGAGTTGCCAGCAAGTGCTATCCTGAGTGCAAGAAGCAGCGCACCTAACCAGAGCCAAAGCAGTTTTCTGAAGAAGGTAACTGCAGATATAAGGCAGTAAGCCCAGTGTCCTCTCTCGCAATTTCTCCACAACTTGCTAAATACAGCTCAGCATAAAATTGCTTCCCTCTGTTCCTGTGCAGTCCCTGCACTGTCAGCGTGCACATCCCTAATCAAGTCTATCAGAGGCCTCAAGTCAAGAGGCCCTATACAAAGGTCATGCTTCTTTTGAGCACATGATGTTTAAGATGGCAGCCAAATGGAAAGGCGAGAAGGGAGAACAGGCAACAGAAAACAAAACCAAACACATATTCTGTTTTAGTATGTTTAATAGACCTTGTAATCTACAGACGCCACAAGCCATGCCAAACTAAGGGTGCAGGAGGAGTACAAAAAAAAACTTTTGCTGAAAGATGAGAAGTGACAATGAAAAGAAGTATCAGCAAAGGTGGTTTTCAGAGGGATGCTGATGGAAAGGCTCAAGACTCAGCACTCTAATGGAAAGGCTTGCTTCAAAGTGAACATTACAAAGATCATCTCTTCACATTGTTGGTGGGTCCCATATTCAAAGAGGCAGGAGAACAAGGGTGAGCCATCTGGCCCAACCCCCATGTACTGCAGATCCGAGTAAGCACACAGGCCCTTGAAGAGGATGCTTGGTTTTGTCCAGTGTGCAGGATTTAAAGGGCTTTTGTTGAGGTAAATTCCTAAATCTCTTCGACCCTTTGGGTCTGTAGGATGGGCGTAGAGCAACCAACTATCTTGGCACCTGGCGTCACGAGGAGGTGGGAAGGCAGTAACACTTCCATGACATCCAGAGGGAGGTTCTACAAGCATTTCAACCCGCTGGCCTCCCTCAAAGTCCACCCCATGGTTGTAGCTGACAGCCTGGATTCTGGCTCCCCTGCTGCTCCTCGCATTGCAGTAGAGGACCTTCCTGCCACAGGTGTGCACCTCTGCTACCTGGCACTCCACTGCACTCTCCTCCCCCACAAAGTTCCCCATCTCCCACGTTGTCCCATGGTCAGAGCTGATGAAGCAGAAGGCGTGAGGGGTGGGGTGTTGCTTAGGGTCCAAGATACGATAGGCATAGGCAGGAATCACAAGGCTCCGGGCCTCGTTGAGCAATTGTAATCCATGACCCGGCCCCACTGCAAAAGTGGCCCAGTTCTTATACTCTGTGCTAATGGTACCATCGGTGACATCCTGGGCAGCGCTCCAGGTGCGTCCTTGGTCCATGCTAGTGACGTAGCAGAGACGTACCAGGTTGATCTTTGTCCTGAGCTGATGCTGCTCAGAGATCTTTCCTGGGACAGCTATGAAGAACAGGATCAGTTTCCCCGAGACCTCATCGTAAACGGGACAGGGGTTCATAGATCGGTGGTCTTTCAGCTGTGCACTGACAATGGTCTCCATGCTATTCCACTGCCAGGGCCCATGTGAAGGGAGACAAGAATGAAACACACCATTACAAAGAGATCCACGTTACTGTGTAGGGATGCCTGGATAAAAGCTACAGAAGAGCATGAGAAGAACAGAAAAGAAGCAAGTTAGCAGATAGAGCAAGAAGTGGGAAGACACTATACTGGTATCGCCAAACATAAGTGAAAATTATTTGGATGACACAATGCACGTGCACTTCACCAAACAGGTGGGTTATGCCCTTTTTATTTACTACTCACCAAGGAGCTGGTAGCTCTGTATCTCAATGCAGCTAGTGTCTGATGACACTGTTTAAAAAACTACAGTAGCTAAATTTTCAGAAATTCTCACAAGTACATATATATATATATATATGAGAGATACAGACATGCCCAGTGGTCAAGGTGTGCTGGTACAGACACTGTGCTGTGTCAGTGTTTCTCAGGAAGTCAGATAGATAACTAAGCCCTTTTCAAGTATCCTGGATGATGACAAATTCCTTTCCATTCAGACTCCTATTCCTCCATTTTGATCCGTGTGTGGATGTGCATCTCAGCCTTCACTGAAGCACCTTGCTAGAGTTGATTGCATGGCTTTACACAATGTGGTGTGGAAATTTGGACCTTGAGTTCTCCCACACAGAAAATAGGTCGCAGAGCAGGTATAACTACCCTCCAAGCCCTGTCTTTCTTTAAATGAATAGCACATAACACGATCACATTTCTAACACTAACATTGCAATTAGAAAACTATTCCGACATAGTGTTATTGGTTTGGTAAAAGAAGCAGTATTTTCCAGTAAGATTATACTAATTAGTTTTTCTACCCAGACTTGCTGATTACCCTTTTTGGTCATGTCTTATCTCTGTCTATTCAACCAGTATTAACTTTTTTGGAATATTTAACATTTCCATTTTAAGAAACTCTAGCATGTGAACGCAAATTACTAAGTTTATGACCAACTGAGCCCTACTTAACTGAATTACAGGGGGGTTACACAAGAAGTTACCTGATTGGTATGACACTGCAGGTGCATTCAGAGGCTGCTTCTGCTAGGCAGACTCCAGCTCTTAAGAGTCTATAATCTAAGACAACCAGTCACCAATGAAGGATTGGAATAGAAAAATATACTGATTTTTTTTCTTCCAAAGACATTAATTCATTTGCAAATAAAAAAAAAAAAGATTATAAATAGAGTATCCACCTCCCCCAGTCACCCAGCAAGATAACTGTTAATAATAACTGGTAGATTAATAAGGTAGCCAATTCACTGGCACAGACAAACCAGACGACACTCTTTTGCGTGGGGAGACTAGCTGTTCTCAATTGTTTTCTAAACCTGAAATTAGTCCTAAGAAGATGAATTTAAAAAAAAAAGTCACTGATTGCTAATTCACTGCTCCCCCTCCCTGTGGCACTCCCCATTTCTGCCTCTCCTCCACATCTTTGCTGTCACAACAGGACTTTGTCCCATCTCTCTGCTTCCCCAGCTCTGTGATGATAGGTCAACACTATCCCCAGAAAATCTGCCGCACCTGTCTGCTTTAGTCCCTTAACAGCTACCCAATGATGGGGTTGAATCCCAGCAGTTATAATGACACACACATTACTTACAAGCAGATTTGTCTCCTATAACTGGGGAGAAGGAGAAGCTGCCCTCTCCCCATATTCAACTCATTTGGGGACAGGGGAGCGGTACAGGTGGGAAGTCTCCCCCGTTTTCTCCCCACACTGGTACCTGAACATGGTGCGTGGTTGGGTCATACATGCCTCTGCGCATCGCTATTAGCTTGGCATGTTCATCTACCACATCCTCACGTTCCTCAGCGAATGCCAGGATGATGCTGAAACGCGGCAGGTAGAGCAGGGCTGGAATTCGATAGCTCCAGGTACCGTTCTGGAACAATGTCTCTTGCCTCAAGACAGGAAACGAAGCCATTGTGCTAGGGAGAAGAAGACAAAATGCATTGCATTTTGACCCACCCTCAGCCCAGAAAAACATGACGGGGCAGATTCCACGGCTTTTTGCCCTCCCCGCTCAGTGGGACCTGTCCTTCATTGAAACATAATTTCTGCTACTTTCAGCTTTGTCTTTTTCTTGTGCTTTTCCAAAGAGAACCCACGTGTTGCGTGCTAGCTGGCAACACAGACCAGACTTAGCCCAGGAACAGCCTGGTTGATCTTACTGGAGTGACGTAAGGCAAGTACACGAAATACAATTAATGAAAAAGCTGTCTGTGGTTTGTTTTTTCTTTTTAATTAAATTCGCAGGCTGGGATTTTTGTGGGTTTGCTTTGTAATTCAGAAGATTGTTGATAATCAAACATTATAGTATTTTCCCTCAGAAGACCATTACTGTCTTTGTTGATGGCGTTTCAAAAACCCAGCACAGAACTTCTGCTTTGCCAAATATGACTTAAAACCCCACATAAACAGCACACTGAGGCAATCCCTGACCCCAGCTGTGCCCCTGTTTGAGGATAGTAAGCACTGAGTACAAAAAGAGAAAGAAAGAGAACATCCCTCCCCGCATAAGATTAAAGAACAGTCTGAATGGTGTCCCACCACATCGGGTGCGACTTCTGGCCAGCCAAAAATCTTGTCGTCTGTACAGTGACTTAAAAGCCACATTAGGAAGGCAAACATGAGGGGGCATTTAGGGAAGCTGCCTCTACTTAACTGCTCTGTGCTATGCCCCCACATAGTCTTTCTTCCTCTCCTCAAATCCACTCAGCCCTCTGTCCTCTTGCACCAAGCCCCTCCTATGAACTCATTTAGCCTGGTAAAAACCCACTGGCTCAGGGGAATTATGTCTCAGCAAAAGGGGTAGGGGTGGGGAAGAAAGAAAAAGGATCTCTGACATGATGCACCAGAAACTGAAGGCCTGAATATCCTCTGCTCAGCAAAAGGGGTAGGGGTGGTGAAGAAAGAAAAAGGATCTCTGACATGATGCACCAGAAACTGAAGGCCTGAATATCCTCTGCTCAGCAAAAGGGGTAGGGGTGGTGAAGAAAGAAAAAGGATCTCTGACATGATGCACCAGAAACTGAAGGCCTGAATATCCTCTGCTCAGCAAGGGGGGGGGATAAATAAAAAAATAGAAATCAAGCCTTAGATCTCTGACGCATTGAGTGGGTAGGAATGGCAGGGAGAAGATGACAATACACTATGAGTAAGAAATTCAAATGCCTCCTACCTCGGCTGAGGCAAGACTCACTGCGCTCTTCGTTGAGGATTCTCCTATTTACCTAAATCTTGGAAAGCGCTAGAGTGGCTATTGGCCATGTATCAGATCCTTATGTTTTTGAAGACCATCTTGATAATTCAGGACCAAATGGGGGTAAATTGAAGATTGCTTATGCAGCTGCAGAGTGCAAGTACCTACCTGGAGAATAGTTTCCACTCTTCCATATCACAAGAGAAAAGATTGTATTAGCCAGCATAACTAACATAGACTCAGTTAACAATTCCCCCCCCCCCCCCCAGTGCTGATTACTGAGTTAGGACAGCACAGATAAGCTAAATTAATCCTCCTCAGCCAGCACCATGACATTATGCTCTATCCAGATCCATAGCTAGGCAGTGAGTATTCAAATATTCCTTGCTTTCACCTTCCAGATGCTATAAATATCAGTGAGATTTTTGAACACACAGGGTCTGATCAAAAGGGTCTGAACTGCACTATTTTAGTTAAAGCCGCAGAGCCCAGCAAGCTGCAGCCCCATTGCCACTCAGATGCAAAGCCACTGGAGATACAAGCCTATTGCCAAAGGGTAGCTGCTTGCTCCTCACTGTCACTGACAATACAGCAATCTGGGAAAAGGCAACAGAACTCCTACGGTACAGAAATATTACCAGAATTTGATCTCAGCTACCCATGCAACAACTTGAAGAAAATAGGAAGACCTTCCTAGAACAAGTAACTGTGCTGTTCACCACTTACCAGCATGGATCTGGCTATTTATACAGACCGCAGTCGTGGCTGTGTTCTCATAGCTCCTGAAACAGAAGCTCACTAGAATGCTTCCAGACTATTTAAAGGGAGATTATTTAAAGGGGGATTAGTCAGCCTGCCTAGTGCAGCACAGGTTCCCTAGAATTCCTGCTCATGATGCCAATCCTGCTCTAGGGCAGGGCGAGGAGGAGGCCAAAAACAAAACAAACCCCAACCAAACCAAACAAACAAAAAAAAAAAAAAGAAAAGGAAAGAAAAGAAAGGGAGAAAGATCTGGGCTGCCCCACGAAGCCCCTGATGCAACACCAAGAGATCAGTGCCACAGGAGACTGTACTGCAGCCTACTGCACCCGAGTCCCTCCTGTATGAGGCTGTCATCCGCAGACATCTCTGCCCATGCTCTTAGTCCCTTTGTCAGATGCTCAGTGTGGGTGTCACAGCACTCTTCTTTTCCTCGTACTGCCACATGGGGATTGAGGGAAGGTGGGATGTTAAAAGGCTGGGAATAGCTGCCATAGAAACAAGCCTGAGGTTCCTGGACACAGCACCCGCAACTATAATCAAGGAAAATACGAGAACCGAGTGATTCTTCCATCTATTCAGAGACCAAACAGGGATATGTGTGAGTATGTGTGTATACACAAATACACACATTTGTATATATACTCCCTACACACAGTGTGGGTATTATGTCTGTTTGCATATATATACACATACACACTATGTATCCATCTGCAGAGAAACTCTTCAATCCTTTTTTAAACACACTTAAAGTCAATATTCAGCTTCTTCTACCTTGTCCCTCGTGGATCCTCAAGCAGAGATTGAGTCACAACAGTTTGAGTTTCACACAGAATCAAAAATGCAGAATCTTTAAATAAGCTTAAAGATCTTAATATATATTAAAAAAAAAAATAGTGCTGCTTTAGTTACTTCCCCAGCCAATTGAAAGGAATTGATTTTTCTCTTGATCTCTACCCATTTTCAAAGGCAAAAACTCTAGCTACACCCTCATGAATAAAAGAGAAGTAAAATTAGCAAATCATTGACAGGACAACAAATCATCAACAGGACAGCCACACGAAGAGTGCTCAAAAGCTCATACTCTAGCACTGCAGGAATTCAAATCATACGTGCCAGCCCCTCCAAGATTAAATTGCCAAGGGATGCATATGTCCATGATGCTTTATTCCTAAACCCTACGGAAAAAGCACTGGCTGGCCTGCAGCGATGAAGAAGGTGGCAGTGTTGCAGCCAGCATGATCTAAGGACATTGGCAAGACAAAGTTTGTAGACCATGGCAATATCTTTTGAAAGACCAAGAGCTATAACAGGAAGACAAACTTCTAGGAACTCAAAGGCCTGAAATACAAGCAGGAGATTGGAGCGCTGTACACAAACCGATAACAGTTGCTCAGACCTGTATCAATTCAGTCACCTTGGAGAGAAAAGTTAGCTGTAGTTTTGTGAGGTAAAGGGGTGAGAAAGGGGAAGTGGCATTGATGTGGCAATTTTTTCCTAGGAAAAAAAGAGGTAGCTGATAATCTCTTTCCAGATGACAGAGATGGTAGTAAGGAGAAGGGAAATTTATCATGTCGCCATTAATCCAGTATTCCTTTCCGTGTTTTGGTATTTACTGGAGTTTTGAATTTATTTCCCAGACTTATCCTTGCAAAGGGTCCTGTTCAGAGAGACTGATGTTTACCTGCAATTCCTCTCCGAGGCACCAGGGAAGCTGCTGCGCTGATATCCAGTACCTCACCTCCAGGCAGAACTGGGCAGACAGGGAGAAAGACACAGTGGAAACACATAAGAGGAGGGGGGGCGTCAAATCGGAGGAAACCATTACTCATAGTTTGCAAGTTATACAGCTGTAATGATTTCCAAAGCAGAGACTGTTTCCAGCACACCAGAAGAGTCAAAAAAAATAACAGTTGTCAACAAATGAATCTATGATGGATCTGATGCCTGGAAGGAGTCCAAGTTGCAGTAAGGGATAGGTGCCGGAAGGCACCAGGAGAGGATACTTGTTCCATCCGCTTCTGTCCTTCAAGGCAGCTCACATGGACTTGTCTATATAGCAGGATGAGCCCTTGCATGTTTATTTGCTTTAAACCTCTCCAAGAAAAGTGCCTAAAAAGGATTTCCACTGGCCTCAGCTTCTGTAAAAACCTGTCCTTAACATGTTCAGATCCAAGCTGAAATTACAGTATGCCTTTAAAAACAAACTAGCAGAAATGTGCTGTACTCTATTCCTTGGTCCCTGTCAGAGTGCTCTGCACTTTGTGCAGGAGGCAGCTTGCTCTTGAAGAAATTCAGATAGATCCCAAGAAAACAAACCAACCCATTCAGGGAGGTTTAGGGGGGGAACACAAACAAAAAGACCTGGGAAAGTCAAGTGCAAAACCCAACTAAAATTCTGCTTTTCAAGGCAAGCACAAGAATCCAGGTCCAGTTGTTCTCTACCCAACATCAGACCTGGACTTAAGAGTGTTTTCCAAACTTAAAAGTCAACTAAGTGCTATGCTGAAATATATTTCTTGTTTCACTGAAAGAAAATAAGACATTTCCATTGGGATATTCCATAGAGGGGGGGCAGGAGTAGCCACATTCCAGTTGTATAGGGCTAAGAAATAGGAGACCGTTTGCTTCTAGAATACTTGCTACACAGTGTATTCCTATGTGCAAGCCTTTCCTCCTAGCTAAACAGCAAGACACTGCCTATTTCTGCCAAAGCCCAGCATCAGAGCGCTCCATCTCCAGCCTTCTTATGCTCCTAGACCAGATCCTACACTAAATCTAGGCTATAGGATTTCTTAACAAGCCAGGCAGCACTCATTTATTTAGTCAAATAATGTGAAGTTGGAAAGGAGAGTTATCAGCGAGACCTGTCAAAGAATAAACTTCAGACAAACTAAAACATTCAGAATTCAAAACTGAAAATGCGCAAAACTGGAATTACTTTAATCCAGCAGCCAATTGGATTAAACTTTTTAACCACAATAGAAACAGAAAGTTTTTCTTGTGGCAAGAACTTCATACCACACTTAAAAGGGGATTTTCATCCTCCCCAATACATGCTTTCCTAAACAATCAATCAAGTTCTGCTTTTAAAATGTCGTCTCAGCCTGGAAGTAGCTCCCATGCCTTAAAGTGCAGGTTTTCTTAGCACTAGAGAGGAATTACATGAAACAGCAGTATTTTTCTTAGCGTATGTTTTGTGGAGGAACACACAAACTGCACTCCTACTTGAACCTACAAAAGGTTGTATTTACCTTTTTAGTTCCTAGCAATAGCCACTGTTATGAAAAAGTTGTTTTAAAAAAAAAAAAACAAAAAACCAACAAACCAAAAGCCACTCCTATTGGATTAGATAAAAGGGAGGCTTACCACACTCTTACCAACTACTCTCCTACCTGCAAAATTATTTATATTGGCAGCAACGTCAACTGCCTCAGATCCCCAAGAAAAGCTAGCAGCTGGTATGTATACACAAGCTGACATTTAAATAGCAAACCTGTTTTGCATATAAGGGGAGGTTCCATATGAGCTGGACAAGTGCTAGGAAAAGACTTTTAAATTATCATAGTAATTAAACAGCATATTTCTACCTGCATGGATTGACAACACTGTGGAACAGATGTTGTTTCTAATGGCTGTACAGTTCACCGTGCTGTCTTATTTCTTGGTCCTCTTATCCCCTTGTGCTGAGGAGAGGAAAGTTCCTCTGGTCCCAGCACATAGACTCCCAGCGCTTCCTCTCAGATTGCTCCTGAGCTCTGGGAAAGTTTGCCAAAAGAATCCAGAAAATGGTTATAGCCAGCAGGTGATGGTGCTGGGATAATCTGACATATTCTTCTGCTGGCTCCACCCGCCTCACATCCATCAGCGTGCTGTTTCTGGATGAAAGAATGGGTTAACACAGGAATCACCAGGCAGTGGTACGGGAATAACATGCTGGTGCATGCAGATGCAGCTCTCAGCAGCCTCTGTGGAGGTGTTACCAGGGCCAAATCATCCCAGCAGCTGCGGTCAATGAGCTAGTGGGGAGAGTCAGACAGAGGAATAGAGGGGAGTATGAGCCTAGGGTCCCAGTTGAGGAAGAAGAGGATGGCATCAGCCTTCTCCCACCTGTGCCCTGGCTGACTTAGAAGCAGCACCCGCAGCTGCTGGGAGTACCCAAGCAAATGATTTCACAACGATCTTGTGCTACTGATCTAATGTTGTGCTGCTGCTGTCAGAGATGACTTTTCCTATGCCATTCCTTGCTGTTCCTCCCGCTTTCCCCTCTTCTCTACTGTGTTTCCATTGCTGCCATTAATGCTTCTTGTCTTTGAAGTGATCTGAAAAAAATGCAAATAACAATCCTGCAAACAGATCTTGCTAGTAATGAAAAAGGAGGAAGAAAAGTATCCTCATTTGATGGCAGCTGTGGTTGATCTGTGCAAGCCAAATAGGGAGTTGCAAAGGTGTGGATTTACAACCAACTAACCAACCAACCGAATTAATGGAATGCTTCTGTATTACTATCTTTCCTCTCTCTTGAGCAACCCTGTATCCCTTCTTGTGCCAGCACTGATGCTCATCTTACCTTGGCGAGCCATCAGAGGATGTCAGTCTGGCAGAAAACTAATCCACACAGACAAAAAAAAAAGTGAACAGTTTTCTGCTAGGTCACTGTCCTGGACTGCGTCAGCAAAAGTCAGACAAGCAGCAAGATCTGCAGTAGGAGAGGGAGTAGGAGCATGAAGCTGTTGACAGGAGGAGCAGACTCACTTCTCTGACTGGCAGCTGGCCATTAGATCACATTAGCTGTATTGTAAAACCACACCCCGTGTTTACGAACCTTGCCTAACTGGGCAAGTAAACCATTGCCTTAACTGAGACACACAAGAGAAGCCTGAGGGCATTTGTATCTCACTGCTTTACCTGGAACCAAACAACAGTCAATGTGAGGAAAAGTCCCTCCAGAGACAATGACATCGATATCCACCAGATAATAGCTTTTAACAGTGACTCCTGGAGAAAATCCAGAGTCAAGAAAACAGAAGCAGTTAAGGAAGGAAGAGCGACACTGAAGAGGCTGCTAAGGCGCAGTCTGCCAGAAAGCCAGACATGAACGATTGCTTTGTGGATTTCTTCACCTTTTTTCTGCTCCCTGGCTAACAGCGCTGTTACTCAGGTGATGTTCTGAGACACACACTTTGCTTCTGCAGCCAGACAACCAATAAATGTTCTATGTTTAATAGAAATCACCTTGCCCAGCTGCAGCTTAAAACTGGCTGTCCATCTCTTCTTAGAGTGGGAAGTCCCAAATGTGGCTTCCTATGGTGGCAATTGTTCCCTGCCCTACGTTGGCAGCACGCACATGGCATTGCAGCTGTGCCTCTGGCCACCTCCCGTCACCCAGCTCCCCTTCCCTACCTGCCCTTATCCCCCCTTCCTCCCCAAGCAAGGCTCCCACCTTCTTCTGCAGCCAGCTGGGGTGCCCTGCTGCCAACCCACGCCCCAGGGCAGGTATCAGACATGGCTGCGCAAGGGGTAACAGCCTAAGATGGCTAAAACTACTCCCAAAATGAAGAACGCAGTCCTAGTCCTGTTGTGAGGTTAACCCTGCTGAACCCCAGGGCCTGTGCAGGACAACCACACAGTCAATACATGGGCACTCCGCGGTACTTCCCCTGCATGGCCACTGCCAAGTGCTGCTAGCATCCAGGCCTCCAGCGCGGCTCCTCGGACACTAGCCCATACCACAGTCCTCTGTCTGCAAAACAGCTTCCTTCCCCGTAAAAGAAAAATTGTGTTTTCCAAACAACAGGTTGTGTGCTGCAACTATTTTACAAAACCATTCCTTGCTAACTATAAAAAATTGGATGTCTCAGTGTAGACGTGCTAGGTTTGACACCCCCCCCCCCCTTTCCTTGTGGCATAAATCAAAATCAGTGTCACCAGTGATGTTTAAAATGGGTGTAGGTCTGAGGAGAATCAAGTTCTTCACTTCTATTGTTCCACGCTTACTTCATTCCCTTGTATCTGATTGTTGTAATGAAAACGTTTTTAAAAAGGTTAAAAAATGCAAATGGGGTGTGTGGGTGCATTAATAAGAGGATATAAAAATAATGCAGAAGATAATATAACGACAGAATACTGAACAATGGAGCATTTGCATTTGGAGGACCATGTTCAATTTCGGGTGCCACCTCTTAGGAAAGATATAGCAATAGCTGCAAATGAAGGCTAAGAAAAAGAATTCAGAAGCTAATGTGCGTGAGCATATCTGAAAAGAAATCAGTAGGAAAACAAGAGAGGTTACATTTAATGAGTGATACCTAGTCCATTAAAAATAATCAATGGCGTATTTCCCTTGAAAAATGTTCAAACCTGAATCCATTGATTCCTTAAACTATTAGAAAGGCAAGCCCAGCTCAGGTAGTTCAGTATTTTTGCTATGCTATATGCTCCAGGCAGCTGGAGTTAAAATCAAGAGGTCCTCTATGGAGTCAGGCCATGCGAGAAAGCAATTACACCGCTTTCCAAATTTTCATTTAAAACACTATGGGCTGTTCTCCAGACATGAAGGAATATGGTATCATTTGTGCAGAACATAAATCCTATAGACCTGGGGTCTGAATGAAAGTCTGCTCTGTCAGCAGGGGAGGGGAAAAAAAAAAAGAAAAAAGAAAAAGCTAAAGTAATAATAATAATGAATGTAACATGCAAATGCTAATGGCAGAGGTCTTTGGGAAACAGGGTTCACTGGACAAGGAGACAAAGAAATATCTGCTGTTTTCTTTTCATTCCAATTCTAGTTAATTCCAAATGAGCCTTTGTGCACATTTGAAACTCGCACCTCACTCTCCTTATCAGCTGCAGGAGCAACAAGTATGAGGAGCAGGTACTCTCTGGGTTCATACCATTTCTCACTCCACTGACTCCAGTTAAGTTACTTTTGATTTCCATCAGGAGGAGTAAGCAAAGAATTGTGCTGCCAGTGTTTCTTCCCCAGTAAATAATAGCCTTTTACAACTTATTTCCTCTCCTTGTGGAAAGAATTGGGCAAAATCAAAAAAACACTCCCTCAACCCAAAGGGCAACAACGGCACGGCACAGCAGACCTGGCAGCTCACTCCACAGTGACTTGTGGGTTTGTCACAGGGAAGCTTCCTTGCTCTGTGACAGACAACATCCAATAAACAGCTTGCCAATGATACACATCACACTATTTTTCCATTTACTTTGCCCATTTGGCACAGAAAAAAAAATATATATACTTTATTTTGGTAACAAAACGAATGCAGTAATCTATGGGAAGCAAAGGAAGAGAGGTGGTGAGATTTACATGCAAAAAGGGGATTGTAGAAGCAGGATTTATTTAGCCCTCAAAATAGCAACACTGGGAAGGAGTCACTGGAGCAATTTAATGACTGGAAAATATAATAAAACCGGAGTCCCTTGCTTCGTGTACTCTGCCAGTGCTGGGACACTCAGATAAGCAAGTTTGAAGCACAAGGCTAGCTAGATTCACCCTGGAGTGACTCTTGCGACAGAGAGGAGCCCAAATTCCAGTGCATCCCTCACTCCCGTGTCCTGCTAGTTCACAGACCAGGAGTGCACAGGTCTGATGGTGACCTTGATTAATCATTACAGGATTAACAGCTGACAGCTCTCTATGCCCAGGTCAGGCCCTCAGCTGATGTAAGGGGACACTGACACTGGTGACCATGAAGCTATTATGACTGACCTCAGATTAACCAAAGCTTTACTCAATGAACGTTTGGCCTTCCACAGAGTGGGATAGGGATACAGCTGCATTTTTAAAGGAACAGGGTGATGTTGTGACCAATTAAAATATTTTGAGATGAATAAGGCACTTGGCAAGTTCAGTGAACTTCAAAAAAAATAAATCAAAGGAAAGACTAGCATCAAATTCAGTGGCGATGTGATGCTTTTTGTAAGAAACTTTCAAACTGCAGGCTTAAAAATACCAAGTGAGTTATCGAAGGATGAGGGAAAACTTGTCTCCTAAGTGTAGCACTGCATGGATATCTACAGGAATTATAGGCTTATTTGGCTTCCTTTGAAGCATTCGTCCCTAAGCTCCCCGCAGAAGAGGGACATTCAAATAATAGCAAGCAAGCCCAGTGGAGAGAACAGCAAATGTAAGCGCAACCTGAATAAGAAATCAAAGTACTTCAAGGGAGAAAATTATAACAGGCATTTGGATGAACAGATCCAAAAAGCCTTAAAATAAAACCAGGCTGGCTCTGCTATATCCACCCCAGTGCCCAGGTATGTGAACTCACAGGAAATTAAAAATGGCAACCTAAAAATAGTCATAAACATTTATGTCTTTTCATCTCAAGTGGCTGTAAATAACGTAAAGCAAGAGCAGTTGCTCAGCCAGTGGGCCTTAAAAGTGTACGCAAATACCTTTTACTGTTTCCACTTATTTGAGTTTGCAGATTTGGACCAAAGTTTCACCCACTTGTTAAAGATTTATACGGTAGGTTTAACAATGCCCTGTGATTAAGCCTTTGGCACAAGCAGTGCAAAGGACATTCAGGGCATGTTTATACTAACTTATCTAGGTAAAGGGAAAGCTGTTCCTTTAAATTATGTTTGCTGTGACTCTGGAAACTAAGCAAACAAAGTCTAAGGGAAACTCCACTCTCAAGCAGAACTGACAGAAGGTACTAGGGCCGAAGGACAGGGATCTTCAGTAGGACATAGCTGCCTCAGGATTCACAACTGCATTGCAAATCTTTAACAACTTTGGGGAGTTTAGCCCAGACTTTTTGGACGTACCTCATCCCGATGGCAAATGAGAGACTGGTTCAGCCCCAGACTGTCAGGTGAGTAAAATCCTATTCTGGGGGGATGCTGGAAGAGGAACGGTCTGAGGAAGAAACCTCAGGCCACAAACAAAGGCACAAATCCAGTGCCCGACAAAGAACTGACTTTGCTCTACAAGCGAAGTCACACTGAAGGAGTCCTGTGCAACCCAGACATAGCACAGCCATGACACTGTTGAAATACTGGCTGATGGGGAGGAGAGGCACCACTGGCACAGCTTGACAGGCATGAAAACCACCGCAGGGAGGAAGCCTAGGCAGAGAGGAGACCCAGCCCGCACAGAACGGGCATTAATGTGACAAACTAAACAGCAAACATCCCCAAAACCAACCAACCAGACTGTGTGTCTTTTTCCAAGGGCAGGACAAGTTTTGATTTTTCCTGGCAAATGTTTATGTGTGATCTTGCTTAAAAAATATATATAAATAAAATAAAGACAGGAAATATGAAAAACAGCCTGTTTTCCTCCTAACGCCAAGCTGATCCTTCCCCTTAGCCGATCTTTCCTTTCATTCTCAGGAGACCAATTGCTGTGTATCCAGTGTAGCTGTGAACTCTGTCCCAGCAATTATGTATATTTTTAAACGCACAACGTAAACGGGGACTCAAATTTCATAAGAACAAGCTAGCTCTTGAGATATTAAAGTATCGACGGATTCAACCGTTATAGTGGAGCTCCCACTTCCAGATCTAGTTGAAAGGAGGAAATTGGACTAAAATAACAAAAAAAAATTTAAAACATTTCGCTGAACCTGCAAAAAGGACTAATTGGCTGACATTCATTTTGAGAGTATTCAGGTCTAATTTTCTCCAGACTCAAATTGGGACTGATAAGTCAAATACACTTCAAGATCAACTGTAAATATAGGAGTATGTGTGAAACGCCATAGTAATTGCCAGAACAGAAGAGCCCAGAGACAAAGAACCCATTGTCCCACACTGCCATAATTTGGAGAGGACATTTGCAAGACAATGTAAAATGCTTTAACTATATAATTACCAGTATCTGAGTATGTGGCCAATGCCTTGGGTTTTCACTCAAATTCTCCTTTTAGAAGTAGCTTGTTCTATGATTTCTATAGCCAATTATCATTTTTCCCACAATAGTGCCTACAGGCAATATTTCATGTTTCCAAGCAGCGTGCCATGGAAGCAGCCCCATTAGATCTAAAATAAGAAAAACCAACAAGACTCAGTAAAACCTAAAACAATCTAGAAACCTCGTCTCCTCCCTGCCTTCCTCTCCTAGCCAAAATCATCTTTGAAATGGATGTCTATGAAAAAACAGGTCTAGCAGGTTACTCAATCCCCAAAACTTGGACTTTGCTGTTCCAAAAGGGAGAAATTCCTGAAACAATGACCCCTTCCTAGGAGAAATTGCAACCAGCTCAAATAAAACTTAAGATGAGTAATAGGGACACTGAGGAACAAGGAATCTAGACAAAATGCCTGCTTTTCACTTGGGGACAGAAATGTAGAAAATAGCAAATGAAAAATAACCAAAAAAGAGAATACCCAAGCTGGTTCATTTTTTTCTTTAATTACAGCGTTGTCCAGGGCTCTTTTGAACCTGTCAGGCTATCTCATGCCGTGCTCTTGTACTTACATTGAGTTCCTGTTCAAGTAACTCAGAATAAAAACTATGGGAGAAATATAGGAGTATTCATAAACTATAATATACCACTTCCAGTCTAGAGATGGGGAACTAAGACCCAGGAAAATCCCTGATGCGCTCAAGATTGCCCAGGGAACTGCAGCAGAGCTGAGAAATGAAATCTGCTCTCACAGTGTTTACAGGTAACAACAGGACCCAATTCAGTGCCACAGCCATGAGATTCACTACCCGAATCCCAGCCTTCCTCCCTCTGTGCTTAAAACCTGGGGATGAAGATGATGGTAACAACTGCTGTTAGAAGGAAAGGTCTGAAAGGGAAAGGTTTGCCAATCTTTCACAGCACTTGGGTAGAGTGAGCTACAGAGTTATGGTTGAGGAGATCAGGTTACTTGATTGACAAAAAAAAATTGAGACTTAACTGTGGATGCACATGCAGCCAGAGAGCACTGCACGTGTGCCTGTTTTTCTACAATGCAACACTGTCTAGTGCTGTAGCTGGCAAACTGGAGGCAAGTGTGGGGGGCTTCTGGATGTGATTGCCTAAGCCCTGAGCTGGTGCCTCAGCCCTAGAACAGAAGCAACTGCTCTGCACTGGGAGCTGCAGTCCTGCAATCTTCCCTTCCTGCCAGGGTCCTCCCCTGCGGGTAAAAAGAGCCCTTCTGGAGGGGGGAAGTTTGCATGACTGATGCCGTTTGCTGTGTAGTTTCTAGAGTTGTCTGTCAAGTATTCTTCCTGAGTTACTAAAGACACGTGCGATCAGTGTAACAGGCTATAAGAATAATACCATCTTATGTCAGGTTCAAAATTAGCTGAAATTAGCTTGATGCAGTTGACAAGGATAGCGTGGCACAGCAGCACTCCAACCCTGCCTGGCATTTCAAACCAGTAGAAACTAGTCTAACAGGATTCTGATGTCTTATTGACTTCTGACTCCCTTGCAGCTACAAATTTGCAAGCAGATTCACCAAACAGGCACTCCTTGGACCCTCCACCCAATAACCACTGAGGGAGGAAAAAATGAGCGTTTACTATTCCTTGGTCAACAAAATCAGCCGCCTTCTTTCCCTGCTTCTGCATGAAAGCTTTCAAATCAAAACCCCTTTGCGTTCTTACCTCTCTGCAGTTCAAATAACCACCCAAGCTCATTTCTTCCATAACAAGTGTCTCATATGCAACCAGCAAATCTAGAAATAGAAGTGGATATCATTATATTTTTCCCCAAGAGCAGCACAGGTGTTGTCTGCCCTAGGGACACTGGGCCAGTCTGCTTACTAACGTGTCTGTCTTGAAAAGCTTCAAACCAAGACATCTGCTAACATCCTTTTTTAAGTATCCTGGTGTTACTAAACCTCTCTGTTTTCAGCAAGGCATTATGCCCAGGACATTATTTCTCCTACTGTATTCTTGACTAAACCATTTAATCGCAGACTAAACTTTCTATACCCAAGTCCTTTATTTTTTTAAATTTAAGCTTTATGTTGCCTATTCTTTCCATGGCTAGAATGCTTTACATGGTCCAAACAGAAGAGAACAAGCAAAAAGGGACAAGGACTCACAACTCCCATGTGCAACTCAGTAAAACAGGAGAGATCGCCAGGCAGACTGCTGAGGGCCTTCTTGTGTACTTGCATAGTACATTGGTATCTTATGCTTTGAGGCTATGTCCTGTCATTTGCGCCTAGCCCTGAGCTGATAGCTGTGTACTCCCCCCAGCCTACGAGATGCAGTGATTTGGTTTTTAATTAGTCGCTTACTTTCCAGGGATAAGCCTGGAAAACCTCAAGAGTTTTAGAACACAGCTACTTGGCAACAATTTCACTAGTATCTTCTGAGCAGAAATAAGGAATGGGAGGGCATCAGGGGCAACAACATTTCATAATCAGCAGGGAAAAGGAAAGGGGGCTTCCTCTAGTTCTTGTTAGTATAGAGAGATATGTCAGTGATGCTAGAGGAACAGGATGTTTTATACATTTTACTTCTCAGGACTCTCAAAATCTTCAAGCAAGGATGTACTTTCACCATTACATGTGCACTAATTTAAGGAAAGGAATAAAAATATGGTCAGGTTTTTGTTTAATTAGTTTTAAGAGCTTATAAAGAAAATCAGAAGGGCTTGTAGATTTCCACTCCTGCTCTTCTGTAGGCTTTAAAAATTGGGTTGACTCCTCCTACACAGCTGGAGAGCACGTGTGTGTTTATATATGCATATATATATGTGTGTACATACACACATATGTAGAATAGCTCCAGAGGGGGAATTCTTTAACATCTTAGCTATAGCCCATAGCTATGCCTACTACATGAGACCCAGGGGATGAAGCTTAAAATGCAATGGGATAAGTCAGGACTACGCTGAGATGATGGATTGAGCACAAAGGACAATTATTAGTGGCATGCAAGAAAGCACATCTTTTTAATAATTATTTTTGAATCATAAAGAATCAGTAAACAGTCAAAAAGATAACTCATGCTGTCAGCAGAAAAATATGCAGTTATTTACTGTTATTCATTAACTATGTATTGATATATATTAGTTAATTAACAAAAAGTAGCTGCTATAAATACTTCATGTTTCATGTGGAGGGAATTGTGTGAAGGCATGTATCTTTTTCTGTTATGTGTAAGTAAATATTTATAGGACACACTTATATTGTGTCTATGTTTACACGTGTATGCTTACCTCTACCCATAGAAGGTCCCACAATTCCAGACTTAATTCTGGAAATATTTTTAGATCTAGCAAGGCCATTTGAGTCATTTTTAGCTGTTTTAAATGTACTGGTTTCTCTCTCCAAGCCCTATTCACTTGGTCTCATGGTGTCTAAAGCACATGGCTGTGGAGGCTATGTTAAATGGATCCAATGTATTTCTTTTTAGTCTCTGAAGTGTTTCTAAAACAGGTTCTCTGTAACATATGTGCAAGACATAAAGGTTTTATTGTGTGTAATGAACTGCATAATTCTCCCTTGGTTTTGCTTGCTATAAATAAGGCACCATCACTAAATCATGGCAATAAAACCATTCCATTACCTTTCTCACCCGAAAGACTATCTCAAAATTGGAGTGGTTGTAGTTTGATTCTGTTAGGACTGGTGATAAAATTCAATCTTATTTACAACATAAGAACAAAATGTTTGTTTTCTGGAAACATGTGGGGCCAAACAATTTGATATTCTTTCAGCCAGCATTCCCAAACGTATTGTCTACTTTTCTCTGGCTTCTGCTGTGAACCTCTTTGGTCTGTGTCTCACTTGCTGGTCAGTCTGTTCTCATGCTTCTCCTGTTTTTCTCCACCCCTGTGCCTTAATCAAATAATACCTTGGCCTTGCACCTACGTAGTTCAAATTCCTTTGTGAAATGTCACGTACCTTGCTTTGGACAGGGACATGTGCTTAACTGTCTCTTGCCACCACCTAAAAGAAAGGGTGAGGATTGTTAACACTTCCAAGGAGGGTTACCCCAACCAGTAACAATGAAAACATAAATATAGGTGTAGTCAGGCAGCTCAGGGCCCTGAGGGCTATAGGTTAAGGTGTTACCATGCCCAGCTGCCTGTGCATCCTTCTGCTGGAAGTTAGTCCCCCTGTAGCAGGGGTGGCTCAACGGGACACATGAGAGTGCCTCACTTACACTGGCTTAAAGTCTGTGCATTAGCTTAAACCACCGATGAGGCTAAATGAATTCATAGCTACATCTGCTGAGAGCTAAATCTGCCAGAGCCTAGGGCTGAGTCTGTGGGTGTTACTATTCCCCTGACTCAGACAGAAATATCTCCCGATGCAAATGCAGGCCTGAGCCTGTGTGGAGCCCCAGTGCCTTCAGCGGGGCCCACCCGCGCGTGGCACTCCTTAAGGGATTGGCACCCACGTGAGCAAGAACGGCAGTTGATGAGTAAGGCCTGCTGCTGGATTTTGGACTGTGCCCCATCCCTACAGAGCTGTTTTCGTCTCATTATGATGCACAGTGAAATAGTTTAGAGATGACATTCCACTCTACTTAAAACCGAGGAAGAGGGGAAAAAAAATCGATGCCTTAATACATGAGCAGGGATGTAATGGGGGACTGATGGCGGTGGGAGGCAGAGGTTTGTTTTCAGTTTGCACAAGACTTTCAAAATAATTAAAGCATTTTAGAAAGAAACTGACAAGATGCAGCAAAATCAGCGTTTGCATGTGCATTCAGATTGTATTTAAAGAAGAAATATTAAAGGAGCCATGTTAACTATGAGGGTTTGAAGACAAAATCTTTTCTTAAAAGAGCTCCATCTGGTTCATCAAATATACATGAAAGGTGCATCCCTACATTCAGTGTGCAAAACCTTCCAGATGAGTCATTAATAGGGCTTATACTTGAAAGAACTTCAACACATAAAAAGAAAGAAAAGATTATATGACCTTCTGCCTTTCTACAGCATAAAAACCCTACAGCCAAGACAGCAATTTCTGCATTGAGCTTCAAAACTTTCCGTTGAGGTATACATAATTTAAAGGGGCATCCAGTCATGGATGGATTTAAGTTGATGACAAAACAAACACACCACTAGATAACTCAGTGCAGGGGTTCACTGCCCTCTGTGCTGAAAGCACCTGCCTGCCTGCTGGTGGGACACAATCTTGGTGTATTTTGTGTGGCCGCTCAGGCACATCAATACTGTTACCTTGTCCCTGGTGGTGGCAGGGAGACGTTATACAACCAGACAAGGGCAATGCATCTTCTGTGACTGTGTGCCCCTATATAGAACAACCATACAGTCAAGTTGTATTCATACCTATTATTTCCTGCTTTGAAACATCCCTGAGTTGCACAGCTGGAGATTTCAGCCTGTCTCTAATATTAATTAAGCAATCTTCATTACCCTTCCAGACTAGACAGCAGCATTGTATAACGTTGGCAAATTGAGCATTTTTCATTTCAAAATCATTAAGCATTCTTTAAGTATATACTTTCATACTACAGCACTTAACACTTTTCAGTCAGACAATACACTTCCCCATTTCAAAGGGGAATTAGGAAGTTAATGAAGTACTGGATCCACCAGCGAGCAGAGCCACTAGTCTCATCCTACTGCACCCCTTCTATCGCAGGGAAGACTGAGTGCAAGGAGACAGCTAAGTCCCACACAAATGATTTTCTCATGGCAGTGGAAGGGAGCGTGCGGAAGAAATCCTCCCAGAGACAGAGGCTGTCAGCTCAGGGCCAGCACCAGGCATAACAAAATAGCCCGTTACACAGTGCAGCAAATTACCAGGGGCAGCACAGCAGCCATGATCCAGCAGCCTGCTCTGCTGTGCTGGAGCCCTGGAAAACTGCTGCTTGAGAGAGGGGTCAGGGCGTGTGGAGCAGCAGGTTTGGTGGGAAGGGAGGTGGCTCTTCCCAGCAGCAAAGGCACCGCTTGCACCCCTCCTGTTTCAGCAAGAGCTGAGGCAGCCAGCCTGACTTTCCGGGGTGCCAGCCCCCAGCAGCTCCCTCTGCTACCAGTACCCACCGGGGCTGCCACCAGTGACAGACCACACAGTCTGCCTCTACTGCGGCTCGTGCAGCTGCGCCCGCCTGGCATGTCGCGAGATGTGCAAAAAGAGAGAGATGATCAACCGGCGCTAGAATATACCTCCTGCTCCAGACTCCTGGATCAAACTGCCCAGACTAAACACATTTGAAATACCTGCAGGTCTACACAGCTGCAATCTCAGCTTTCAGGCTGCACCTTCTGCTGCTAAATACATTTCTATCTTTGATTAGATCTAACCAATTAACAGGAGTTGCTCTTTTGATACACCTGATACCCTTTGAATTCCTATCAGCCCACTCTCTTTGTACAGTAAGGACCAGCAGTTGGCATCCACAGCCAGATCATTCCTTGCAAACACATCCAGTCCCACCCTCCCAGAAGCAGCAGCGATCCCTGTTTCCCACACACATTGACGTGTCCAGGTCCACAAGGCTTGAGGAACCTCAGTCTCTTTTACAATTTTATTAGCATTTTACCTAACATCCCCAGTTCAACTGCTCTTGTACAAATTAATGGCATTTGCTGGTAAATGACATTTTTTTACATTGGCAAGTAAAATTTCTATACAGTCAAATTCCTGGAGGCTGAATTATGTGTGAGTCAAAATGCATATCTCTACTGTTGCTGTGTGTGTATCACTTGCTGGTTTTACTGTTGTCATCTTCCTCTTTTTCCCTACAGACTGATACTTTGGTCGTCTTGAACTACGGGGAAGTATGTTTGCCTGCAACGCACATTCAGGTAGGTGGTGATGCTGCAGCAAAACATGTGATCTCAAGATGGCATGTGAATGTACTTGGGATGGGTTACCCCTGATGCAAGACCTGACACTCACCTGTGACTATCAAAGGTGAATACCTTCTTCAAAAATTACTACAGTCACTCAGACAGGGATAGTTATGGTCCACACCCACTTGAATCATTCATTTCTGTCACTGAATAGCTTGACTGCTACCAGAATAATGTAATGCTAAATTGGAATGTATCCTTTAAACTCGTCCCTAGTTTTTAATGCACCTAAAGCTACTGCAAAAGCCAGGACTATTTGATTGACATATCTGTAAATGGTTTCTCAATAATTTTTGAGAGTATCAGTTTTGGAACTGGAAGCATTGCCTTTAGAAATACATTCTATTATTGAACTCTTCACTGAAGAAAGTAAAAAATATATATTGTTTATAGCCATTAGAATAAACAAGTGCCCCCTTACTCCTGCCTCTCCTAGAAAATATGGAAGTCTTTTTCTAACCCACTGCTATACTTACTTCTGGTCAAACATCTTGTTAGGGATTGTTTGGTAGCCTGACAGCAAGCTAACTGTTCAGGATGGACAGCCTTTGATCCTCTGATGGACCAAAAAAAGTGTATCTGGTAAAGACGACTACACTGGTTTGACAGGGCTACTGAACACATAGTTACATCTTTGGGCATCCCAGCTGAGTGAGTTTCACTTAGCCACCCAGAAGGCTTCGTCTCTACCAAGTATCTTTGTAAAAGCCCAACAATGACATCCATGTACTTTCATATTCACCAGGTAAGTGAAAGGGGAAAATAACCTTTTCCATGCATGCATGCACTTACGCCATCTATTTGGCTAATGATTCCTTTGGAAATTTACATGGTTTTGAAATTACTCCTGACTGGTGAGCAGCTCCTGTGAAAACTTTAACACAGTTTTCAAGAAAACACCAGCAGCAATTTGCTAAGTATGGCAAACTATGTTGGCATTGCAAAGGCCACAAAAGAGATACTGGTCTCTGCCCCAGCATGAATAACATAGACAAGGGGTGGCCACTTGAAGCACGTAGGAACTTTTAATATAGAGGAAATTGTTATAGGTTCATCTCCTCCAACAGCAAGGCATAAAACAGTTTATAGAAGAGAAATAAATAAAAAATCATAGAATCATAGAATCACAGAATGGTTAGAGTTGGAAGGGACCTTAAAGATCATCTCGTTCCAACCCCCTACCATGGGCAGGGACACCTCCCACTAGACCAGATTGCTGAAAGCCGCGTCCAACCTGGCCTTGAACACCTCCAGGGATGGGGCAGCCACAGCTTCTCTGGGCAACCTGGGTCAGTGTCTCACCACCCTCAGAGTGAAAAATTTCTTCCTGGTATCTAATCTAAATCTACCCTCTTCCAGTTTGAAGCCATTACCCCTCATCCTATCACTACATGCCCTTGTAAAAAGTCCCTCTCCAGCTTCCTTCAGATACTGGAAGGCTGCTACAAGGTGTCCCTGGAGCCTTCTCTTCTCCAGACTGAACAACCCCAACTCTCTCAGCCTGCCAAATAAGCAATTGTTAGAGTTTAGGGTTAGGCAGGATTATAGGTGTAATATTAATTGTGGTCCAGTTAACAGAAATGCTTCCATCACAGTTGCAAGGATCAAGCCTTTGGCGCTTTAGTCATGGGACAGTAAGAAAGGCACAGGAAAAGAAACAGCCTCTTCTTTTCAAGCTGTCCCCAACAGCAGCTGGTTTTATTTCGCTGTTTCGCTGAGCCACAGAAACAGAAACAGGCTTAGTGAACCTCTATACCTCTGAGTAATTTACAAACCAAACTTAACACCACAACCAACAAATGGGTCCTTCATAAATTTCCAGTAACACTGGAAACAGTCCCAGAGCAACCACCAGTTCCAAACAGTCCAGAAGTCTTGGCGGAATTGAAGTCAGGATCCAAATTTAACAGGTATAAGCTGCTTGCTGTGGTTAAGGTTATGAAAGGAGAAAGCAGACTTTCTCATCTGTAGAGCCAGGAAGCAGAACAACTCAGGCCCAGCGCGTGATTTCAGGTAGTGACCTCCCTTTATAAGGATAAAACATAGGGCCCTCAAAAATTTTGGAAAGCAGAGGATTCACAGATGATGTCCCAACTCTCCCTGACATCCCAGTGTCAGCTGGAGTGACCCTGGGGGCAAGCAAGGAAAAGGTTTGTGGCACACATGGCTTTATAGAGATTGCAGCAGACCCAGAACAAAAATTGAGACACTTACCTTCTAGAGTATCTTGTATATTGGATATACTGTAATGTAACAAACCAGTGATACGTATAAATTCTCAAAACAGCATCTAATGACTAATCCATAGTGCTATATTTTATGCCCTTCTCTCAGCAAACTGTCAATTTTATATTCACATTTCCTATACAGCATCTCTTTCATGTTAGCCCCATCAGTCACAGAATCACATTATGTACTTAGAAAGGCTTTGACAGCTGTAAGAATTCAACAAGACAAAGCCAGCAGCGAATGCTTAAGTAATCAGTTCACATTTTAGCCAGTCTTGCAAAGGCTGAAGGATCAACTGCTGTTTTGCTGTTGTAGTGAATCGCCTCCTAAAAATGCTTCGCAGTACTGGCATAGTCCATGTACTGACACACAGAGCAGCGGGTCACTGAGGGGGTACATCAGCACTTGAGGGCAACTCTGGGAAACAAAATCAAGTCTCTGCGCACTTCAATGCTACATAATCTTGTCTCTTCTACCTTCACTTCTCAACAGTTATGGATTTTTCTTCACTTATCTGCACCACAGGAGTGAGTGTTATTATTAACTGTTACAAGGCACCCAGCCCTATAAAAGGCATTAATTCTTCTATTACAGGCAGAAGTACACACATAATAGACAGATTAACAGAGCTTTCTTTTCAGCTTTTACTTTCTATTCCATAACATTTTCAGCCTCAAAAACCAGGACACGGCCATTACCTGTATCCACTCTAAATCAATGAGTAATCTACTGCTCACAAGTGACAAAAGGGAGTGGTCAGCAACTGAGCAAATAAAGTAATTTTTCCAGTAACATCTGTAGCACTACAATGTGTCATGGCAGGACAATTATGAGCACGTCAAAGAAATGTTCAGGACGTTAGAGTAAGGCTTGTAAGGTGATGATCTCAGAATGATCTCAGACAAAAAATCCTGGAAAGCCCCCATTATCCTAAACAGATAATGCACTGTAGCCTCTGAACTAACCAGAACTTTGTCCTCTCTTTTCCTATTTTGCTGTGTTTTGTTTGTCCATCTCCAGTTCTAATTCAGATAAAGCTGATGGAGTTGTGGAGGCTACCTGTCTTCTGCTGCTCTGCTGCAGATCCATCATTTCAGTTGCCATAGAGACAAGATCTGGAAGCCATGGATGGGCACGGGAGAGAAGCTGCTGGCAGGCTCTCCGCCGGTGGTCTCCAGCAGGACCTTTCTCAGCAGGTACTGAGAGAGTCAGGTTCAGTCTCTGAAGGTGAGGAAGAGTCAGAAGGTGCTGACTCGGTGACCCACGAGAGGGACTCGCACACACATTACATTGCCATTCAAAGAAATTCCAGGTACTACCGGTCCATGAGGTTGCCGAGCAGAGAGAAAAGAAAGACTTCGAGAGAGACAATGCACATGGGGCGTGCTACAGGTGAGTACTCACCCAAACAGCATTATGCTTCCTTTTCCAGTGAGATTAGGAACTAATCAATGACATTAGAAAAGGGACAGGAAAGGTAGAAAGTGGCCTCAGCGGTCAGCACATGACAGAACACCCCTGCCCTATGGCACAGCTGGCAGAGGGGTGCCATCCTTCTTTGCTCAGCCTGGAAATGCAAAATGTTTGGATATTTAAACATGCTTCAAGGCAGAGAATCTAAACAAATGAGGGACTCTGCTCTGCCACCCCTCTGCTCTCAAAGAGAAAAATAATTTAAACAGGAAAAGACATGAAGCTGTCAATGAAATAGGAACTTCTTTAGCATACAGAAAGGACATATTCAAAAGTAGTAAGATCTATACAAGTAACTGTATGGCAAGCTGAGAGGCGTATAGAGGAAACAGTCAGAAAAAATAGCAATACATTTAGGGACCAGGCCTGTGAAAATTGCAATGGACTGTTGTGAGAGGGGAGCAAGACTTGTCTGAAAATGCAGTTGTGCCACCTTGCATTGAATAGAGCTGTAAGAAACACCTAAGCTCCCTTTGAACTAGGAGGCTGAAATAACAGGAACACCATCCAGAGCATACATGCACTCAGGCATGGCTTCAGGAGAAATGGAACAGGTTGGCTTTCTCCAAGTATGAACAGCACAGAGCAAGACTGCAAGGCTAGGCTTTCGCTGAGCTGGCACCCTGTCTGAGCAGCTAGCTGTCTGTGAAAGAAACGAGATAAAGATATGAGAAGCTGAACAGAGAGCCAGGAAAGGAGCTATCGCAACGCACTCAGAAGCACTGGAAACAGGGCTGCAAGAAAAATCTGGAAGTGGTTTTAATCTAAACGGTATATAAGAGAGACCTGGAACTGCGAACACAGAAAATGCCCTTTGCTTCATCTGCCAGGTGTTCAGAGAAACTGAATTTTATAACTCCTTGTACATAAAAGGAATTGCAGCGAAGATATCTATCCTATCTTCAAATTATAATCTAACAGAAACAATGCACTGGACTCTGAACTTTGGCTAGCTGCATGAGTCAAAGTGATACAACACTACTCCTGATGTTGAGTGCTATGCAAGCCACTGAAAGCTACTGCTTTGTTATGCAGTAGTAAAGCACACGATTCAGTCCCTGAAAGCAGACCAAGTTCTCTAAGAAAACAAAGAACAGACATCCTCCACCCCAAAATAAAGGAGGTCTGGGAAATGTCCCTGAGAAAATAGGTGTCTCCTGCCTGCCTCACCAAGGGAGACGCGCTATTTCAGCAGTATAAAGGCCCATTCAACCCTGTGGCATGGACAGAAGGAAAGTTCCCTCCCTTCTCCAAGTTTCCAAGCAGACAGCAGCAGAGCAAAGAGCTCCTGTTTAATATTCTGCTACTGTTGTCAGTGAGGTCTGTGGATAAACTGAGCGTCGTCTATGCCAGAGCCGAGCTGCTCTCCACCCTGCCAGTGCAGCAGCAGGACCAGAGCAGAGCCGTTCTCTCACTGCCTTCCCGGCGCACTGCTGCAGAGCAAGCACAGAAGAGACTCACCCTCTCTCCTGCTCCCCGAGCAGCACAGCATCCAGACCGCTGCTGAGGAGGCCCTCTCCACTGTTACCTGCTGGTGCTACTGCAGCAGGACCAGCACAGGGGGACGCACCTTCTTCATACATCTGCAGCGTCATGGCATCAGGACAACAGCACAGGAGGACATCCCTCCTGTCTAGCCAGTGTCATTGAGGAAGGACAAGCTAAAAGAAGGGCTTCTCTCTTAGCACCTCATTAGAGCATCCACAGAAGCTGACCTGCACTTCCCTCCCACACCTCCCTCTCTGTGTTACCACTGCTGAAACAGGACCTGTTCCAAACAGGGCATTTTCTTCCATATCTGCAATTGTTCAGCAGGATACACTGGGAATAACGTTTCTTTACTCCAGTCCGTACAGCAAGACCTGGGCTAGGAGAAATAGCTCTTTCTCCGGTATGACTGTAGCAATTCCAGCTCAGAGATACAGCTTTTAAATTCAGCTAGGATTGTGTAAGCAGCTCTTCTACCCTCTCTCTCTACTTCTCTGATTCCATCCCCTCTCCCTGAAACTGGACAGCGGGTGCTTCTACACGAGCTTCATTTGTAGCAGGAACTTCTTCTGACAGCATTTGCTGACGTGCATGGAAGCAAGGGATGGGTGAGCTCTTTTATCTTGACTTCAAACCCATTTGAACAGCAGCTATCCAAGAGTCTGACTCAAGCTCAAATGTTAACCTGTTCTCATTTTGCTTAGGGAATGACAAGGGGGGAGGAGAGGGGAAGGAAAGATGAAAGGATGAGAGGGAAAGATACAGGGAAAAATAAAGAGTAGGATACAAAATGGAAAAAAATAAAGACTCAAGAAATGAGAACGAGAAAAATAATGTAAAAGAATGTAAATCCAGCAAAGAGAAAGACTTCTATATAGGCACCCTTTGCACCAGCCTGTCTTTGGCTTATAGCCTAGGAGCTGTAAAACATAATAGATGCTTTCCTTTAACTGAAAAAGAGTTTGTTTTTTTAAGCAATCTCCTCTGACAGAAGGATAAAATGTTTAAACTATTCAAAAGGCAAAGAGAATAACTCAAACTAGCATTTCATAAACCCTTGGCACTGTTTTAGGGAGTTTTAAAAGTCTGAATTTCACTTCCCTCTGAAAATCTGTAGCATTGATTAAAAGGGTGTGTCAGAAACCAACTTCAGTCAGAGCATTGACCTGCCTGTGCTGTCACCAGTTTGAAATGCAAACAGAATTATGACTTAGACCAAAATTTTTCTAATAAAAAACAACAAGGCCATTTATCAACAGGACTCAAACAACAGGAGGTTTCATTTGAAAAGTGTGATGCATCCTCTCCTGCCAAGTACTGCAGTAGTAAGCCATGGACTTAATACAACTTTGGCTCCCTGTGAAAGGATCAGAGGTTCATCTGAGGGAAATTGGAGAAGCAATTAGAAGTAAAGCTCCTGTCTCACCCAAATCTAGCCTTGATTTATCCAGTAAACTGAACATCTACTGTGTGCCTGAAAGCAGAGCAGTAATGAAGCCCTGACTTGGGAAACCAAATATTGGCATGCACAGGCACACACAGCTAAACCTTTTCTGCTTAAAGAATTGCACTGAAAATCACTAACGTTGGGACCCAGTTTTCAGTGGTGAGAGTGCTACTCACATACATAAGGACTGATATCATATATCTACCTTCACCTTTTCTGGATTGCATTTGCAGCAGTGACAAAGGCTGTACAATCTTGCACTATGCATGCTGATGATACTTCAATCCTGTTTGAAAATCCAAGCTAAATGGTAGCTGTCTTTGTGTCTGGGGTCTTCCTGTTGCCTTTGGTGTAAGCAAACCACTACCTACAGTAAAAGTAAAGGTGATCCTTAAGAAAATGACTGTTTTAACACTCTCTTGGCTTTCTCTTATGTCACAGGTTCACTCAAAAACAACGAGCCTGTCAAAGAACCTCTGAACGTTTTATCTCATAAGGGATCACCATCCCCAGTAAACTCTGATAAGACAACTTTAGATGAGCTATGGATCCAAAGGTAAGGAAGTGCACATGCAAGGTATTCCCCATGTCTCCACTGAAGAATATAGTAAGAGTGGTGTCAGAGCAAGAACACTTGTTTTGTGGAGGACAGCCGAACTAAGCTACAGCTCTGGTCCACGCTTTCTCACCCTGACTTGTAGTGCTGTTTTCAGTCCTAATGATATATATTGTACAGTACTAGCACCATGGTATAGAGGGTCTTACCAGTATGAGTTTTAGAGAAGACAGTGAAGGAGAAGGGGGAAGAAGAAGACAGTGAGGAAGACTGAAAAAAGGGGAATGTGATGCATTATCACCTAGTGCTGTAAGCAAAGAGGGAAGACTGCCTTAAGCAGCTTGTTGAGAGAATAAGGAGAGCCTGCGGGCATTTCCGTATGGAACATCCCAACATAAGGGTGATCCCATTCTTGGCCTTCCCAGAGGGCTCTCCTGAAGCCTGTTACACAACCCTACATGGAAAACAGGATATTATAGCTGAAGGAATAGCTACAAAGATGCTTTCTAAAGTGTTCTGACTTTGTGTTTGCTGTTTACTTTGAAGAACTGATAGGCAACAGAGGCTTTCAGTGAGGTAGCCCTTTTTGGCTTAAATCCATTAACGATCTAGGTCCAGCAAAAGGCATTGATCCTACAACCCATACATTTACATACATCCCATAAATTTACCCTCACCCCTGCTCTCTTGCTACTGCAGCCAGGCAGGGAGAGGAGCAGCTACCTAGCCTTACATTTTCTAATGTATGAGTGAGGTATTCTCCCAAACTGCCTCTTCATCTCTTCATCTCTTGTGTATATAACTAAGAGATAGTCCCTACTTGTACTGTAGAAGATCAAGCTGAAAGTGCTAAATACTTGCCCTCTAAAGGTGCATGCATTATACTGCACTGAGTGGTCCTAATTACTGAGCCCAGCTGTGTTGGTGTAATGCATAGTGCCTTTCCAGGCACCTTTCCTTATGAAGAGGACTCCAGTGAAAAAAATTTTAGACAAACTGTGAAGTTGTATTTAAATAAATTAATTGCCCTGGCTAAAATTGATTGCACTTTGGCATTAAACTGAGCATATGAAACTAGACAGTTACAGTCTGCTGCGATGTCAAACCCATCTGTCTTCCTCTCCTTGCGGCATAATCATCACTGTCAGTCTCTGACATCCTGACACCGCCACTTAGGCAGCTCTGAAACGTGCAAATTCTGATTCTCCCTGGAGCTGGAAACAATGAGCCTGTGCTGGGAGTCAGTTTTATCAAAGATGCTGCTGTGCACAGAGCTTGACGGGTCAGTACAGGTTCTAAGTCATGTGTCTGCTAAAAGCAGGCAGTGCTGTGGAGTGGCATCATCTCTTGCAACTGAGCAGGGAAATTTGGCAGAGAATGAGACCAGAGTTCCAGCTCAAACTGAGCTCATGTCCTCCTCTTCCCTTCTCCAAAAGATCAGCTGTAATTTATAAGAGAACCACTAGAAATCTGCATTGTGAAAAGCCTGCAGGAGCCTAAGGATACTGCCATTATTTGCAATAATCACTTCTATGGTTATTTGCAATAACCCCCTTCTATGGAGAAAACAGGCCATTGT
Source organism: Anarhynchus alexandrinus (assembly GCA_008711295.1). Taxonomy (NCBI): domain Eukaryota; kingdom Metazoa; phylum Chordata; class Aves; order Charadriiformes; family Charadriidae; genus Anarhynchus; species Anarhynchus alexandrinus. The sequence goes on along the minus strand of VUYV01000175.1, from coordinate 153,327 downwards.
GTAGATAAGGCAACTAAAATATTATCACTGGTCTCAAGAAATGCATTTAATCTCTCCCCAAAAGAACAAAACTGCTACCTGTCAGCTAAGAGTTCTTCTGAAAGGGGAAGATAGCAGAAAGGACAGTACGGGCACTTCTGACCAGCACTGGGAAGGTCCATGGGGTTCTCAGGAGTGGACCACCACAGTCCTGAGGGCAGGTGGGGCACCAGTGCTGCATCTCTTCACGTTCAGCAGCGTCCTACGGCAACTATATAAATGCTAGGGCTGTGCAGACACAATCCCTTCTCCTGGCATGAAGACAGCCAGCAGGTCTGACACAAATAGGTTCTTCACAGGTAGAGATGTCACTTCACATATAGCCATGCTACATAATTTAGGACAGGAAGTAAACACAGCTGGGGAACGTAGCAAATGGCTCGGGAAAGGGAATTGTTATCTGCATTATACTGATGGGATACGGACTTTAGTGCTCTGATTAAGGAAAAGCACCATAGGCTCCTTCAAACCCACCAGTGACTTGAATCTATGTGTCATTCAAAGCTCTGAGAAGAGTAGAGTAGTTAATTGATCTCAGAGCATTGATGACTGAAAACAAGATGATCTCAAACATTATTGCTGGTGTTCCAAAATCTGCCATACGCCCTCCATAAGATACTTCTTAAGAGCATTTTAATGCCTACCTAGTCTCGAATTATTTTTTCCCATGATGTTTCTCCTGTGCAATCCCCAGCTCCCCCTAAGCACTCTAGAGTTCTCCAAAAGATCACATTGCTCCCTCCCAGTCTTCCGCATTGTACAAAGATCCAAACCCCTCACATGACGAGCTGCTTCCCAACAACTCGGCTGACTTGCCCTGAACATTTCAGTGCTGAGCTTCTAGCACAACTTCTGTTTTTCAGAGTAACCAGAGCCAAAGACCTGAAGGGAACTGAATTCAACAAAAGCTGCTGTTTCCCACTGCGATCAGTCCTTGCAGCTTCAGAATGGCAGCAGTTGCGCAGACTGAGATCATAGAAAGGCATCACAGAAAAACATCTACCCGGGGTGTCCATCCACAACTGTCAGCCTCAGCTGAAAGCAGCTCCCACAGAGACCAGAAAATTGGTCATTTCAAACCCTAGAAAGGAGATTCACTAATCAGTGTCTACCCTATATTATCAGCTAATAGGATGTTGACTTCTCTTCATTTCTAATACAATACAGATGTTTTAGCAGCATGACTATTATTTACCTACCATTTCCCACTGAGTCAGATTCTAAAAATGATATGTCTTTATTATGGGCCACTAGACACAGTGGAAGAGAAACTCAACATGACATTTTACGTTGCAAAGCTCACTGCAAGGTCACTGGTCTACCAGTGCAGAGCAAACTATTTCTTCAGGCTGGTTATGAAACCTCCAATTCAGAGAAATGAGCATCATCCAAAAATCATTTGATTACGTTTGATCTGAGCTCAAAGAATAAAAGTACTGCAACAGTGAATACAAATAGTCACCTTCAGCAGTAAGAGGTAATCTCACTTGTTTGAATTCATGCAAACACGTGTATTAGAAAGAAACACTATGCATGTAAAACAGCATAGCCCTCTGAAGGATGCTTGTGTGAATTTGGGTTAGCATCCCTTAGCACAGCAGTATTTGTCCTGGGCAGCAGAGGGCACTGCTTTTATAGCCTGGTTTAACCAGAAAAGCAGGGAAAGCCTCTAGAGAGGCTGGGACCTCTGTTGCAAAAGGTCCTATACCATACTCGAGCAGTTTCTTTCTTCTTATGAAATAAATTTCTTATAGTTATGTCTTCTCTATGCTGCCAGTGGTGCTTCAGTTTGCAAGTGGTGAAGTCAGGAACATCTGGTGCAAACTCATGTTGACCAAACCTTCATATTTTGTCACACTACAACAATTTTTTGCTCTTTTAGAGCTAGACAGACAGACAGATAGATAGAGAATTTTTTCCTATCACTTTTTCTGTACAATCTTAGAAAGTCTGAGAGCAACAGTATTTGCAGGGAGAAGAATTTTAAAAACTAATAAATTTTCAGTAAAAATAGCCACTGTAGGTATTAAAATATTACTGTCAAAATCTCATAGTTCACAGGATCATACAGAATAGTAAGCAATAACATACACAATTCTAATTAAGTATCCTTCCAGCATGCAGCCAATCAAGATCCCAGAGATCCCAGCCTGCCCACCTATTCCACCCCCTCTCTGCTTGCTGGTTTTTCAGCCCAGTCATGGTTTCATTACCTGGCAAGGTCTAGGCTTTGCCCTCCAGCTCTCCCAGTCTGATCTGCTTCATTTGGACATACCCCGAGCCTCAGCTCCTCAAGCAATCTCTTTGTTTCAATCCTTTTTTATCAGCTTAAACTTGTAATTCCCCACACGATTTCCTCAGCCTACTGTTTCCCAGACATATTATTCCTCTCTCTTCCCTCCTGTGGCTCTTATCTCAGTGTCCTGCTGTTCCCCAGGCTCTTCACCCTGATGCAATCGTAGTGTCCCACCTCCCCTCCTAGCTCCAGTGCTACATTTTACAGCCTTTTCCAACTCACCATTTCTGGAAGCACCCAGCTATGGGCGAATTCTTCTCTTCATAGCAGTCTCCCAGTCCAGAAGTAGACCCCTCCCTCTCCATGCTTGAGTCTTGCTCCCTCTGTTTTTCAGTCAAGTAGTTTTCTCACCGTGCTGCCTGGACCCAGCACAAGGATCACTGAGGATACGGTAGAAATGGCCTTTATTCACAGTGCTTAGAACTGGACCGGGCAGTTTTTACAGCTGCAATATCAAAAATGTTTCTCTCAGCCCTAAGCAGAGCATATGTTCTCTCCATTTGCAGCAGCTCAGGGATTTTAGATGCTAAAATCTAAGTCTGAAGTTCTTGTGTACTGCAGAGAGTGGAAAAGGGCCTATAATTTCTATGGATTTTTCATAAGTGCGGCAAAGATGAAGTCCTGGCAAACCCCAAATTTCAACTTGTATTTCAACATAAACCAAAGCTTCTCAAAGGACTGAACAACAGGTTTTCTGTTTTCCTTTAATAGGGATCCAATAATATTTCCTGAAGCTTAAGAAATTGCTAATTGTTTTTAATATATACAAAATAACCCATCTGTGGCAGATGGTCAGTAAGTAAAAATGTAACCCTGATGATTATGAGCATCAAAAGCTTAGAAGCACCTAAAGGTAAGGAACTCATAATAGGAAGTTCTGAGTATTTTTAGTTATTGGTAAGGCTGCCAGCCCCAACAGATATAATTAAGGTATTTTGATGAATGCTTAATGAGGCTCAGGAAAACAGATGTGCTCTTGGCCTTGAGGATCTAAAAATATTAGGGATGAGGAGTTCCACTTATCTCCCACTACAAAGTCAAAAAACAGGAATAAAAATTGCACAAACACACCCATTGTCAAAAACGCTGCTAAAAACCACACATGAACAGAGAGAACCCGAGTGAACCTGAAGTATGAAAATATCCTTGACTAGGTATAACATTATTCAAATCTATTACTAACTTCACACTTCTCCACAAATTTGGTTAGCTCAGATTAAAACAGTGCTTCTTACCTCATCTTGTGGCCTTTCTTGGTGTGAAACTCCCACTGACTAGAAGGGTTTGGGAAATTTTTAATGAATAAGATCTGCTGGACTACCTCTTCTCTTTTTAGTTTCTGGAAGAGGAGGTCTAATTTCTAAAAACTGCTATAAGAGAACATTTTAAAAAATGCATTTCAGTGTCATTTGAAAACAAGCTCTTTGCACAGCTTTATTCTAAGGATTGCTTTTGAGTTTAGATGCACATTGATTAATGATTAATCATTTTTGAAAATTACTAGCACCTGAAACACAGGCCAAGATTGTAAATTCATCCAGCAAACATAACTTAAATAAGATAATTGCAATAAACTAATTATAAACTCAAACCAATTATCACATTTTTAATGCAACCATGCACCAGGTCAGCCAACATTTAAAATCTTTTCCAACAGCAGTAACAGTGAAGCTGGGAACAGTCTGCAACCACATGAACCCCTTCTTTGCAGAACGCACGCAAGCTCAAACCCGCTCTCCTTTGCCCACGAGGAGCTGAACCATGGTCATGATCCATGTCACCGGAGCATGGCCATCTAATGGTGGCCATGAGGATCATTTCCAGTGCCTGTGTGCTCAGGGATCCTAAGAATTTCTGAGAGAAAATGGGGCTTTAGTCTGTCATGGCATTGCATGACTTCTGTCACCAACAAGAGCATGGGGCACGCAGCACAACTCACGTGGTGCTGTGGTAGGATTTTTAGCTATTTGCTTTAATGTATGTTATTCTAACAGTCAGATTCTTTCTTTTCCCCTATAACTAGACAGGGAATTTTAGATTGAAATACAGTGATTTTTGGTCAGAAAACTGTTTCGTCATCCTGAGATTTTACTGATTTTGATGATATGGGGGGAAGCTTTTTAGGCACTGGATCAAATTCATTGTTGATACAGTGAGAGAGAAAAGAAAACCTCCTCCAACCTCCTACCCAGATCGTTACGATTAGGTGGAGTGAGAACTTCTGCCTAAGCCTGCAGTTCTGCAGCAGCATAAAATAATCCAAGGTGGCACTGCCATGGTCCTGCCATCCATCTGCATGTCTGCCACCTCCACTGTGCTGGCACTCGCATTGAGCTCACCCTGTAGTGAGACAATCCAGACACACACAAAGCTACTTGTACAAAAAAAAATAATGAATAATTTTCCACCAGTTTAGCTGCCCAAACCTGCTCACCAAGAATGAGACGAGCATGAATGCTGGCATAAAAGTGGAGGTAGAAATCTGCCTCAGGGAGTCAAGTGAAAAGTGGAATTGAGCAGCTAGGTCAGCTTAAACTGCACACAAAGTCCTAACAGTTTGTGGAAGTAGGGAGAGATGTTGGAGCTATTCTACTTAGCAGAAATAGTCCAGTATTGACTGACCTAAAGCAGTATCTGATGAATGAGGCATTCACCAGGTTCAAGCACATTTCCCAGTGACCAGAGAAAATGGAGTAGCTCTGGGAGGAGAGACTGATCCACCCTGAAACAGGCAGTAACATGTGGGATGTGAGGGAATGACACAGCCAGGACTCTGACCTGGATCCCCCACACCCAGCATGAACATCCCAGCCACCAGACTGCTGTGAGAGAATCACTTATTTGCCTTCCTTTTCCATGACAAACTTGGAAAGCTCTCTGTTTTGTCCCCAAACAGAAAAGCAAGCTTTGGAAAATCCCGACAATTTTTGCAGGACAAAAATATCTCCTTTTTGCTAAATATCATTTTTTACTGCGGTCCCAGAGCGCTGGGAACACTCTGTCACTTCACTTGGGAGAAAAAGTATTTCTCGGGCACTTGTTCTGTTTATGAACGTTCTCTGTATGTCAACATGAAGTATGAGAATAAACCGGGAAAGGAAGAAAGAGCAACATTTTTGAAAGACCAAATTACAATTAAAAAAGAAAAAAGAAAGAATTTCTAAAGGAAGGAAAAGTAGACTATTAGTCATTGCTACACAGTGGAACAGATCTCCGAGACACAAAAATACAAGGTGTAGCTTCCCATGGCCACAGGGGGCATTTCACTCTCAGCTGGTGTTCTCACCTCTTCTTAGCTTCCAACATTTTTATTATCAGTTATTTTCAGTGACATTTTTCAGGTTTTCATCTCAGACCAAAAGTGAAATTATTTTGGAAAATGTGAAGGAAAAAGGAAGACAGGCAGGATCAAATTACCAGACAGTTATGGGATCCTGAAAAGATACTTGCTATTTTTGAATGTTTTTCATTCCATGACCCAGATGCTTTTTCTAAACAGAAATTTCAATTTGCAACAGATTTAACCCTTGGGAGTGAAGCAATGTGAGGCGTTAGAATCTGTTAAACTCTTAATGCATATTTCTGAAAGATTGTGGGTTTTTTTAGTAGATACACCCAAAAGTTAGATATTTACTCCAGCAGCGTCAGCTAAGAGCTCATGCACTGACTTCCCTCTGCATACTAGGGAGAACTCCCCACTGCTCTTGGTCCTTCCCTTTAGAAAATAGTAAACAGCATCCCTGCTTTTCCAGAATTCAAGATAACGAAGAGTTTCAGTACAGTTAATGTCGTCCCTCCCCTTTTCTAAGAAAGAAGCTTTTTAGCTTCCCACCCACTTACTAAAACCCTTGACAATATTCTTGCCCTGGCAGCAAGCCAGCAAAATGTCAGTCATTAGCCAGAGCTTCAGATAAGTCTGTGCCGCTTCATCCCTTCTACATGGTTTTGGCTGCTCCCTCGCTCACCTGTCTCCCCAAACCCCCTAGTCCTAGTGTTTAATGGCTGATAACCCACTTTCATCCCATGTTGACCATCTCCCCCGTGACAATCTCCCCCTGTACAGCCCCAGCTGTCAGGCTCTCCTCCTCCTCTCTAACAGGCTCCAGCTCTCACCCTCACCCTGATTTTCCCTATCGGTTGTCTGGTCCTTCCAGCCTCCCAGTCCAGGACTGGATCTGGGCTGGACTGACAATCTTCTCCGAGTTCTCAAATCCCTCCACCGATATTCCCAGCTGTTTTTCTCTCCTGTTCTGCCTCTTAATGACTTAAAAGACCGAGCTCTCCAGTGTGCCAGATTGAGATCTAGTTCACATAAGCCGGAGGAGTTTTTCTGAATGTACAGTCATGTGCTGATTGGAAGCTATCCTGATCTATCATTTAGCAAAAACAATATAAAGATGATAAAAAGGAAACCATTTTACACATACAGACCAACACACGGATTTTATGTTGTTGCATAAATTACGTTATCATGTACAGAAAAAAACAGGGTTATTTATGCAACAGGGAGAAAGCGAATGCGAAGAATAGCTGAGCGTTTTCTGACTGTTAACTCCTCAATTGCAATGTGGTGCAGATGACGGGTTTTTTTTTTGCTGAGGGTTACTAACGTGTAGGGAAGAGCTGCACCCAACCTGTCCGCAAGCACTCGAACTGATCCGAGGGTGTAACTGCACTCTGAAGCTCCAGAGGATTTATCCCTGAGGCGGAAAAACAATTACCTGAACGAAGACAGATATAGATCATTGAGTACTGAGATACTTACTGCCTAAACGAGACAATATATCCTTATGGAAGTAGCAACGCTAAGGAAGGGGAGACGGGGGAAATGACCGAGCGGGTGCAAAGCCCTGCCAGAGGAGGAGAGAAGGATAGCGGTCGAGCCTGTGGGGTAATCAGGGGTGCAGTTCCCGGCAGGAGGGATTAGGCTGAGTTTCCCAGTTACGTTCCTCCATCTCAGGGTTTCATTCCTGGAGAAGAAACGCACCATATGCACCAGATCTGGAAGCGGTTCAGGAGAGCCCCCCTCTCCCACCCCTTTTTCTCCCTCAAAGCCGGCGCCAGCCGCAGATAGGCAGAGAGGTGCAGGGGATGGCGGGCAGCGCTATGCCCCGGGTCTGAGGGAGGAGAGGTCAGTGCCAGGGCAGGACCCCCCTCCCGCTGTGCATGGAGGAGAGGGGCTGGGGCCCGGGCTGGTGCATGGGGTGGGATGGGGTGTGTGGGTGCTTGCTGTGGGAGGGTGCCTTGCTGGGGAGGGAGGGAGGGAGGGAGGGGATGGAGAAGGGGCTTCCCTGCATCTCAGGAAGGAGCCTCTCTGCAGGAGAGCAGGGGGGATGGAGGTAGGGGTGCCTGTGAAGGTGGGGGGCCCCTGGGGCAGGGATTGCTGCCTTTTGGGGGGGCCCTTGGGGAGGAGGGAGTCAGCCTCCCGGCGGAGGAGGGACCTGCGTTGGAGCGCTGGAGGGGAGCTGGGGGGCTGAGGTCTCTGCGGGCAGGGGTGCTGGGCACGGGGTGGGGGGCTG
>VUYV01000175.1:0-145453 GCA_008711295.1 Anarhynchus alexandrinus | reverse complement strand
GTCCGAAGGGGCTGTGGGGGGCTCTGAGGGAGCGGGGTTGGGGAGCTCTAGCGGGCTCTGAGGGGTCTCAGGAGGGATTTGGGGAAGGCTGAGGGCGCTCGGCGGGGATTTGGCAGAGCTCTGTGTGGCCTTGGAGGAGATCTGGGAACACGGAGAGGGGCTGCCAGGGGCTAGGGGGCTCTGAGGGGCTTGCGGGAGCCCGAGGGGAGGCTCTGAGGGGATTTTGAGGGGTCTCTCTGGGAAGAATCTGGGGGGGTGCCTGAGGGGGTTCTGAGGGGAGGCTCTGAGGGGACTCTGCGGGGATTTTGGGGAGAGAGCCCGAGGGGGTTGGGGAAGGCTCTGAGGAGATTTGGGTGGAGAGCCCCTGAGGGGGGTTCTGAGGAGATTTTCGCTGAGAGCCCCTGGGGGACGCCTGAGGGGGGGTTCTGAGGTGATTTGGGTGGAGGGCTCCTGGGGGTGCCGGGGGTCTGAGGGGAGGCTCTGAGGGGACTCTGTGAGGATTTTGGGGGGAGAGCCTGAGGGGCTGGGGAAGGCTCTGAGGGGATTTGGGTGGAGAGCCCCTGAGGGATGCCTGAGTGGGGTTCTGAGGAGATTTGCAGCGAGAGCCCCTGGGGTACGCCTGAGGGGGGGGTTCTGAGGAGATTTGAGTGGATAGCCCCTGGGGGATACCTGAGGGGGGTCTGAGGAAAGAGTCTCTGAGGGGATTGTGGAGGTTCTGAGGGGGTTTGGGGTCTCGGGGGGCTGCGGGGGCGCCCCGGGGGCGGCCACAGCTCCCCTCTCCCTCCCGCGCAGGCTGCTGCCTTCCTACCCCCGTTACCGTGGCAACCGCCCGGGCTCCCCCAGCCCCGCGCCGCCGCTGCCGCCGCTGCCGCCGCCGGAGCCGCTCGGCAGCCGCCCGCCGCCGCCGGCCATGGAGCTGCTGGCCGCGGCACTCAGCGCCGCCTGCGCCCTCGACCAGGACGGCTCGGCGGGACAGCCCGGCAGGTGAGCGGGGGTGGTGGTGGTGGATACTGAGGGAAGGGGTGTGCGAGGGGCCGCGCCCGGGGGCGGAGGGGGGCGCCCCGCCGCTGCCCCGCCGCCGCGGCTGAGGGTACCTCTCTCCGCCTCCCACAGGGAGCCCCCCGCGGCCGCTGAGGAGAACCCCGCCGCCGGCACGGCCGAGGCGCCGCCGCCCGCCCACCCCATGACGGCCGACTCCTGGAGGAACCTCATCGAGCATATCGGTAAGGAGCCGTCCCCCCGCCTCGGTGGGTGTCCCCCCCCGGCCGGGGCGTCCGGCGGCCGCGCTCTGACACAACTTCGCCGCTTTTCCCGGTTCCCCGCACTCGCGGCAGCACAGCAGCCCCCAGAGGTGCCGCTGCGGCGGGCCGGGTGCCTCACAACGATCCCAGCCGCCCTCTNCAGGAGGGAGGCTCGGGCATGGGTAGGGCGGGGGGTGTGTGTGTTGTGGGAACCCAACTCTCTGACCTTGCTGGGAAAACCTCTCCCTTTCGGTGTAAAACATAACCACGGCCTTGGCGGTGGCTTTTTGCGGTCTTTAGGGGCATCAGGTGTGCACGCTGCCTGGCGGGAGACTTAACGCTGCCGCTGAGCAGCTCTGCCTACATTCAGAGATAACCATTACTTCGTGTAATTTTGAAGCAGTTAATCGTTAAGGCTACTGCCAACTTTGTGCTGAAATCTGGTTTTGCATACTCGAAAAGGCGTAAGACTAAAGTACTGGGTCAACTATCCTGTTCGACGTTAGCTGTACGCACCGGGGTCAGCGTGTATTTGCAGCAGCCACTGGTGTAGCATGTGCAATGGAGGAATAAGTTATTTTCTCATTTTTGGCCTATTTGTAAAGGCAGAGTTGAGGTTATCTGGGTGGCTGGGGAAGAAAGGACTGTTATGCTTTTGCTCTTGTGGGTTTTTGTTGTTTTTTTTCTTTCTTGTGGGATGCAGAGAGGACCCTCACAGCTTGTTTTGTGGTTTCCCACATCTGAATTGTGACATTCCTCAGAGAGATTTGGGCGACTGCAAAGTTAACCCCCAATCCTGAGGCGGATTTTATGGTGGGAATATAGAAGTTTTCATTTTTAAACAGTTCTGTTCAATTTCAGGAAATGAAACTGCAAGGTACTTGAATCTGGAGCGCAGGAATGTAGCACTTTGCATGGGAAAATCAGATAGATAATTCTCATAAGCAGCAAGGCAAACCTTCCTGGCAGGAATGAGGAGGCTTCTCACGCTGTCTCTGGGAGAGGAAGGTGGCTGTAGTTCGGTCTCAGGCCGTGGCAGGCAGGGCTGATTCTTGCAGCACCTGACACCACTGGGACAGTGCTGGGGAAAGAGGCTGGTGTGAAACCAGCAGCCTGCCAGCGTCTGTCAGACAAAACAGCTGAGTTCGGGGCCTTCTGGAGGAAAGTGGTGAACAATTTGCATAGATGTTGCTAGATCTGTTACTTGAGTTTGGCTGTGTCGGTACTAATCTCCCAGGGCAGATGTGTCAGTACGTTGTCAGTTTACTGGGACTGTGCATGATAAAAATACTAAAAACCAGCAGGACTTCAAAGCAACCCAGTTGCGATACTCATATATATTTTTATGTGCTGTATATCAGAGGGAAGCCGTGCGATAGCTCTGCACATGTCAGTGTAACTGCAGGTAGGTCTGTTGCACCTTGCTGGAGGAGACAGGGTTTTGGCAACCAGATGCTATGCTAATCCCCAGCAGAGACATCATTTCAAATGGCTGGAGCACACTTGCTCCCTTCCATCCCTCCTGCCTTTGAGGCATTAACGGACTTTTTGCCTGAAACTGGAGCAGAGAATTTCAGAGAAAACGTCTCTGGACCTCCTGAGATTTTACATAGCTTTCAATGTAATAACGTTTACTTTAAGAGCACTGCAAACTCTCTAAGGCAGGCATTTTCCACAATTAGTAACTAGTTTTTCAATTCCCCTCCCAGTTTTTCAGAGAGCTGGGAAGGGAGACTGTGACAGCAAAATTAAATGGAATAAACACAAAGGGAAAAGTCTATTATGTACTATACAAACTTATGTGAATGCCCCTTAGGAAGATCAGCCTTAACAACTAAAGTCAACAGGCAACATCAAATCCATGCTCTGACCACACGGTTAACCTTTAGCCAGGTCACAGCAGGGACAGTTGGGACATTAAGCACTGAATGGAGCTCATACCGGTCTCTGACATTTTGTACTTGTTCACTCATACCGGTCTCTGACATTTTGTACTTGTTCACTTACTAAATGTAAGCATTTTCTAAATCATCATATCTTCTGAGTCACATTCAACTACTGATCTCAACGTCTTTCTATACATTCAGTCAGTTCCCAGATGCATTGCTCTCCTTTCAACATGTCACAACCCTGTTCCCTGACATTGCATTTGTTACACCACCCATCCTGTGCCGTGACCATCTCCTGCTTCATCTCGAGTAGGCTTTTGCATGGCTTCTCTCCCTCTCTCTCTCATCTAAGCCTTTTCTCTACCCATTTTAACCTCTTTACCGACGTATGGATGGACCTTTTACACTAAGATAGCGAGGATATCTTTAATCCTTGCCAGCACAACCCTCTTTGTTTCTTCCTACCCTTCTTCTGCCTAGATGTCTACCTGTCATTTGTTGTTCTTCTGGTATCACCTTTCTGCTTCCTCCCCGTATTGCTGTCAGTGACAGAGCTTCAGCCAGTCTCTCTTCAGCTCCCTCCTTAAAATGAGTTACCCTGCTGTCGTTTCTGGACAAGTTCTGGTGGTAGGTGCCTTTAGTCAGTCAGATCTCCTGGTGTCCATATTTGCCTTTGCCTGCCACTGAAGGCTCCGTAGGTCTTATCTGTTTGGTTGGTCAGACAGGGAACCTGGAAACAAAATCAAGTTTTGTTGTCTGGATTTTACTTCCTTAAAAGCAAAGGGGAAATTTGTCTTGAGGATCTTTTTTAAAGGGCTTCTCTCCAGCTGTGCACAAAGGACACTAAATCCCCCTTACACAAAATATCCTTAATTGCTGACTTGCAGGGCAGACCCGCTAGCACAACATGGCTGTACAATCAGACACTGCGAGTATAATTATCTCCAGTATGAGTAAAATCGATAGATTATGCTTCAGTTTCCCAGTGTGTTTTCCCTTGATACTTTCCAGCCTGTCCTGCTCTCTGGTGTGCAGTTTGGTGGGGCAGAAAGCACCCAGTGCCCTACTGCACCAGACCCTTCAAGCCTACTGAGCTTACAGATCGGTACCACTGAAAGCAGCTTTGATTTAGCAGGCTTTCCGCTGCATTCCTGAAGGAGCCTTTCCACCCCGCCACATCCTCAGCACCCTTACTGGTGCTGAATAACAGGCAGAAATGCTTAGGAAAGCCATATAAGCCCAGTTGACGCAGAGAGAAATTATATAAGTAGCAGCAGCATGCAAAACTTCAGGGGAAGTCTCCTCTCTTCGGTTATCGTGTAGGAAGCTAACAGAAGACTATATGGTTTCCTAGGCACAGCTACCCTTATTGCTATTTTAATCCGGTGTCGAACGTCTTTCCAGGGAGAACAGATAACAGGATACACTCACAGACTGCGGTAATGCTGTCCTTGTGCCTGCGCTTTTCCCCAGCATATTTCAGATACAGTTTTAACAGTGACTGGTACAGTCACTCGTGAAAACTGGCCCAGACATTCAATAGGCAGTAACATCGACATTTCTGCCCTCCCTGGGCAAACTCCTGACCCAGTTGTCTCTCACCTTATTACATGCGGAATCTGCTTCTGAGATCCAATATCATGAATGCACGTGACCAGATAGATTTTAACCCCTAATGATTCAGACAAAATAAGTTGCGTAGGGTTTGGGGTTTTTTTAACATTGAGGACTTTTCTCTTTATTCATTCATGTTACACTTTGCAATTCAAGTACTAACCGAGTGAGATAATGTAAATTGCACTCCTTCAATTTGAGTAAGTGAGGAGAGTGACTCAGAGCAGGCTCATGCTCTCTTGTCTTTTCATATTTTCTAAATTACATTTTATATTCAAGCAATTAATATTCTGGGTCCTACAGATGGTTCAGAAAGAGAAATGGGACAGTTAGAAAGCCCTGGGAGAGAAAAAGATCTTCTAAAGATGGCCAAAGAATTTCAGAGTTCCTACCTTTTTTGTGCTGTCAGTTGAAATCAGGGATGGGGGCAAATTCAGTGCAATTTCGTCTGCTCCTGAAGTTAGTAATTGAAACGCAGAAGACACATTCTGTGATTGATGTGCCGCAAGATGGTGTGAATTCAGAGCCTTTTCCTTAGTGCTGCGGCATTCAGGGAGCTTTTGAATGTTAATTTCGTGTCTTCAATCATCACAGAAACTGAGAAGGAAAACAGAAGGAAATTAGGCAACATGTCCAACTTAACCACTAAATCAATACCAAAACAAACTAGTAACTGTAACTTCTTGTCCCAAGGCTTCACCTGTCCAATGCCGTAACAGCAGCTCAGTGTTTCCTCCTTAAGGATATTCATGGCCATCAAATTGCTCCTTTAAAGTACTTTCAATGTATGCAGTATTATTTTATGCATACCTATCAATCTACATAACTTGTAACATAATAATATTGCGGAAAAAAATCAAGGTTTAAAAGAAACATTTAAAAGCTTGTCAAATAACAAACTGCTGCTTTCTTCCGATTGATCATGGATTCATCTGACTGTGTTACTAAATGTTTTGTGAGAGCAGATTGTTGACAATGCTTTAGATTTAGAAATGGCCTTCCATTTATAGTTTCCACTTCTGGCTGAAATAGGAATGCCATAATTGGCTTTTTCGCTCAGCACGGAAGGGATCTCTCTCACCTTTGCTAAGGTGAACTAATGCAAAACAAATATCCTTTCCCACAATACATTTCTACTCTTATGTTTAGCCATAGCCTCTCAGACCTGTTAATGTTGCCTCCTAGGGCTCCTGTATCAGGAATATCGAGATAAATCTACACGCCAGGAGATTGAAACCCGACGACTGCAGGATTCACAGACAGACCCTGAGGAGAGTTCACCCAGTGAAGAAACCCCATCTGAAGCAGAACCTACAAGTACAACCGAAAGCAAAGCTCCACCACAAATCAGTTTGCTGAGGAACTCCAACTCCAGGTTCAACTTATGGCAGGATCTTCCTGAGATCCGGAGCAGTGGGGTGCTCAGCATCCTCCAGCCAGATGAGATCAAGCTGCAGGAGGTAATGGGGGAAGGTGGAGTGTTTCTTAACTGGGTTGCTGCTTAAAAGAGTGAGAGTGAATTAAGTCAAATGATTAAGATTGCTATGAAGCTTTTCATTTTTAAGTCACAGACAAGCCTTGCCCTGCTGAGTACTTCTCTGTGTTGCACTGCTGGTACCACTCACTCTTTTTTTGAAACTACAGATGTTGTTCTATGTGCTACTGCTGCTGGAAATTTCTGTAGCAAAACCAAACTTCTTTTCCCTTTTCTGATTCAGTGTTAGGAGCAATTTACAAAGGAAGGGAAGGATAATGAAGAGGCTCTTTCAATAGACCTTTTGGTACCCAGTGCACATTAATCCTCTTCTCAAGTTACTAGCAGAATACATACTTTCTGCCAGAAATCTTACAAGAATTCAACCGTTAACTGTAATCTGTTTTAAATATGATGGCCTTAATGGAAAGGGAAGAGATGGAGGTTGATAAGCTTCCTTGTTTTTAAATGCTATTACTTGGAGTCTTATGCAAAACAGTAAAAAATAATGACAGGTATATTTGCATTTTAGCCATACAGTGCAGTGACATCACTGTTTAAGAGTCATACGCTGTTAATTTATAGGGCTGCATCAAACAGTGAAAGGAGTTGGTGGGGGTAGCTGCTGCAATTAATGAAAACATCAGTCACACGACAATTTACAACTGGTTGCTATTTTGGGTAGCATTGGGAGCACGAGTGCTCTTTGTCAATGCATAGGACTGCATTTGTAGCTGGCAGTGGAGAAAAACAAGCCCTTTTTAGTGTGTGGTGTGCATTGTAATACGAGTGATGGGCCTTCAAAGGCTCGATCCTGTGAGTCCTACTATATTTGTGTGCCAGGATTGCTTCTGGTGAGACCATTGTGGCAGTGTATCTCTTCAGCCCCGGCTCATGAGATTGTAGCCAAAATGCTGAAGAACAGCATCTCAGGGTGTGAGCAGATCCCCCTAAGTTTACCTGGATTTGCACAATCAACATCTATGAATCCTTTGTGTATACAGTGCCACCCTAGTCCTGGCCAAGGCTGTAACTTTACTGTTACACTGGAAAGGCTCGTCTTGGGAACTGCAGGGCTGTGTTACACCCTTAGTGGACGGGACCGATGTTTATACAGGGTGGCTTGGGTTAGCAAGCACTGGCTGTTAGTGTGTCAGGCTTATGGCTGAAGGTGACTAAAATTATTTGTTGCTTTTCCGTGTTCTTCTTCTGCACTGGTTATTTCCGTATCAGATTTGTTCTGTTTACCTGGCAAAACACGGTACTTCTAACTGCCAGCATTACAAATGCAATCTGGCATCTGAAAAATTACAAGCTTTTCTTTTTCTTTCTGCTTCAAAATGAAGAGTCTTTTACAGAGAAACATTAACTTAAAAGTTTGCATTATAGATTTCAAAACCTGCCATTTTTGTTACATTCGTTCCCTGTAGGTGTTTTAAGGAAAAAATCTCTCTACTGCTAAACCCCAGCATTAAGTGTTCTGAATTTTCTTCTCTTGGTCTAAAATAACAAGAGAAATAAAGCAGATGGAGATGGGACAGTTCTGCCTTAAAGAAGTGCTGTGCTTCCCCCTGATGTTAGTTTATCAGAGCTGAAATTTTCTTCCTGTTTGTTCTGGGATTAGCACAGTAAAAGATTATAAAATTGCTCAAAGCCAGAAAGCTGTGAAATTGGCTGAACATTGAATAGATAAAGTGGAGAATTTGCTTTGCGAGGAGAGTCAAGGACAGAAAACAAGGAAGGCTGGAGAAATCACTGAGGCAATTAAAGAGATTATGTTGAATTCAGCCTTGCTATAAGCAAGCACGGCTTGCTCCTGCAGGGCTGGAACTGTACTCATGCTGGATATGAATTGGGAGTGTGAACTGTACATGAGGGCTTGATTAAGTGAATGTAGATTCTTCAGCTTTATGAAGGAGAATTGGAGGAATTTACCTGAAGTACAGGGCAGCAGAAATTCTGGTTTAAATGTCTTAAGGACAAAACCATAGCTTTCTGACCCATTTTATCTTCAAAGCTGTGGTAAACACAGGGACTAGAAGAGCTGTTCAGCCAGCTACAAGAGTATTATTTAGACTGCAGGGAGGAATACCAGTACACAAATGGAAAGAAAGTTGAAGCAAACATCCCTGTTCACAGCAGAGGAAGGGAACACCATCATAGCTGTGATGGAGCAGGGCTTAAAAAGTCAGAGAAAAAGTTGCTCATCTGCAGTAATCTGCAAAATGAAAGAGACAGGAACAAGAAGAGGAACAAGAAGAGGAACAAGTGTTCGTTATTGGCAATGACAGAAAATTACTAAGGAGGTTACAAGATAAAAAACAAGACACAGGTGTTTTTCAAGCATCAAAACAAGAAACTTGACTGGAAGAGCAATGGATGTTTGAAAAGTGTCATGGAAGGCAATTTGTCATTGCCCTCATTGGAACAAATGAGCCAGAAAATGGAGTTTCAGGAAGGAAAAGAAAACACAAAAAAAAACCCCAAACCCACATCCACCCCCCAGCAATTTCAGCAAAAAAAATGTTGCAGCATGGCCCATTAGCCCCGGGAACTCAAACAGAATTCAGACAGCGATGGCCTCTGCGACACCAGCCTTTTTCATCTGAAGCGAATGTGAGAGTAGCAAGATGTAAAACAACAACTGGAGGTGTCACAAAAAATGTGGGTGCAAATGCAGAAAAAGGAAGAACAAAAGAAAAAGCAAAAGACTTGTTACAGACCACAGAGGTCAGGGAAATACCAAAATGATGTGCTACTGGAATACTTATCAGAAATGACTAAGTCATTGATAGGGTAGTTTTAATTATCCAGACATCTGTTGTGCATCAAACACAGCAAAACATGAATCACCAAGGGCTTTCTTTTAACTATCTAGAAAATGTAATCATGCAAGAACAAGCCAAAAGAAATGCTGTTGGGGTTCTGACATGGAGTCAACGTGGAGGAAATGACAGGCAACACGTATGTAGCAGGAGGAACAAGTGACTAGAGACAAAACACACTCCCTGTATTACATGTGATTTAGGTTAAAACAAATTCTGCAGCAGGGTATTGGCTCTGAAGAGGTAGCAATCCAGAGATTAGAAGAAACAACGTTTAATCAGTGAAACTTCTTTCAGCACGAACCTTAAATTAGGTATAGGTATGGCCTTTTTGTGGGGTGGCTCTGCTTTATTCCTCTTTCCTAGTTCAGTTCTCTACCTTTTAGTTTGTCCTTCTTTTATTTACTGCATAGTTACCTCATTTTGTCCTTTTCTGCTTGCTAACTGTATTGATTTTCCTATACTGTCGTCATCTTCTATGTTTTAGGAGATTCTGAGCTGAGTGGAACTTGCCCAAAACAATTTACTAATAAAAATAGTTTAGCAATGTATTCTCAATCTTTGAACTGAACCATTTTTGCTGAGATGTATGAGCTTTGATGAAGTTTTTGCCAGGGATTATTTGGATTCAGGTCACTTTGGTGTTAGAAAAAGGGGCAGAGACAGACTAATCTGCACCATGTGTCATGGTGTGAATTTAGATCAGAGAGCTGCTGCTCTGAAAATATTCTTTGCTCAAGCAAAAGAAGGACTTGAACCTGATTGTGTGCACTGGTGACATGGCTTCTGTGTGGAGGAGTGCATTTGACAGATAGGCAGTCTTTCTCTTTTGTTCTTTCCTTCTTTGAGCAAACCTTAGGTTTCGAACCTCCAAAGAACTCTTGTGCTGGACTTAGTGGGCTTCTAGCAGGTGGATGTCAGACTGGCCCTGTGAAGGCAACCAGGTCTGAGAGCTGGTCATAGCCAATGCTGTGGCATCAGATCAGAGCAACATCCCTCCTAAACTAGACCAGAATTCCTCCTGCGTACTTGGTGGTTTACATGAAGAGAGCAGGGCCATTAGGAACAGATATTTCCGATCTATGCAAAAAAACACCGTATTGTCTCAAGAGGAATTCAGCCTGTAGGATTACTTACTCTTGTCTTTGATGACTCTTAACTTTTCTCCTTTTTTATCTTCTACATTTCCTTCTTCCTTAGGCTTCACTTCTCTTTTCCTTTCTCAATCTCTCTGCCAAAACATAAGCAATGAAAATGATTAGTATAGCTAACCACGACAATGTGACTCAATTTCATGAAGTTAATGACCCAGAGGACTGATGGAATAGTATTGGTCATGTTTCTAAGAGATAGTTTCAGACTATTTGTAGACTCAGGAAGATAGTATTGCTTCAATTGACATTTAGTTCAAATTTTTTTCTAGTTATTTTTGCAATTATGAGACCAGACGCTTATGTTCTTTTTTTCTAGCAACTGCTTAGAGCTAGCAAAGTTCAGTTATTCCACAGAGATCACATCATTGCATCGCGTGGTTGGATGTTTGATGCCAGTTTAGTTTTGCAGCTCATACTTACCATTCAAAGGGAAACAGCTGTTGGCTGCTTGGAGTAGGTACTTTGGGTCTGCAGAGGACCAGCTGGATCTCCAAAGTAAATTAAGAAACTTGTGCCTTGCACATCCTGTGAACTCTACCAGAATCTTGTCCCCACCAGTGGGGATGTTTTCTGTTTTTCCTAGCATCTCCTTTAAATCAGAACCTTGTGCATTGATATTTTCACTATGGATTTCATTATTTCTTTAGCACGGCTTGCACTCTGCGCATGCCTGTGCAGGTATAGCACCCCCCACTACGGTGAACAGCAAACACACACAAATTAATTTTTCCAAACATAGGCAGAGGGGCTTCTGCAGATCAGGAAGCAACCTCCTGGATTAAGCAAGTTGTCTGGGGGTTTAAAGGCTGTGGTACAGTGGCAGGTCTTGATCTTGACTCTCATGGCCATCCTGCAATCAAACCTGGCAGAAAAAAATAATTCTAATTTGGAGTGTCTGGAAAGCTGCAGTGCAAAATGACTGGTGGTATCAATCCCCAGGATATCTGGAAGGGACAGGCTGTCCCAGCATGTCCTGTCTTATTCTTTGTTGTATCTTTATCTGTTTCTGCTTCTCCTCTCATTTATCAAATTAAAAGGTACAGTTAAAGCTGTAAGAGGTGTATTTAGGACCTAGTCCATTGTGCTGAGAGAAATAGGTTCTCTCAGGTTCACCGGATGCCCTGGTGAAGCTGTTGGGAGAAGCTGAGCTGATACTCCTCCACTTTTCTCATTGGGAATCTGGCATCGAAAAAAACAAAACATCCTTTTATTCCTTAAACACCAGCTGTTCCATGTACACTGACCAAGTACGTTTGTTTCTACCCACACTCTTTGCTCTGTCTCCCTTCTGGGGGCTGTGCAGACCCAGCCTCCTTCTCTGGTGCAGGAAAGGACCACCTGTTTGACTTAGCTGCCCACTGGGAATATTTCCTAGGCTACCAACCCTGCAGAGAGCTGAAGCATCACTTCAACTGATATTTTAGCAGCTCTGGATTAAGTAACGGTCCCTCCTTGCTGTGCTCATCCTCTCAGATCTTGGACTGCAGTGTCAGAAATATAACCCACGTCTCTGTACCTCAGGTTCTTCTGTGATGCATAACAATATTTCCAGGAAAAGGCCAAAAACCGATCAGCAGAGAGTTTCAAATAATTTCTTAAAAAAAAAAAAATTAAAAAACAACCCCGAAAAAGAACAACCAAGCCACGAGACAGATCCTCAGCTAATTCGGAAGATATTTTTCCATATGCACAGCACAAAAAAATATTGCACATACCTGCTGCTCCATCGGATCTCCTTGACTCTAGCTGGGTCCCTGCAGCCTGAGAGCTGGCAGAGCTCAGGGACTGACACCCACACTGCCTGGCCAGCTCCCACCCTCACCAGGGTGCAGCAGAGGAGCTGTGGGCAGTAGAGGAGCTTGGGCTGAAGGGTCGAAGTGGCTTTAGGTTCAAGGAAGCGAGACTTTCACTGAGCTGCCAAAAGGTTCCTTTTGCAGTAGTGGCAGCATGGGCCAGCCCCAGGACAAGGAGCCCTTCATCACGAGATGTCTGAAGGATCGAATGATTTTTCACCATGTTGAAGCCTTTGTGAGAATCGTAATTAATCTTCAACTAACGGATTCAGTAGTTGTGTAAATAATCACCTTTTTTATCTACCTCTGAACAAAGACAACAAGCGTTTGCCTGAGCAGTAAGTGAACTCTGTGTGGCAATAGTGGACTGCAGCACCTGCTGTGGTCAGGTTTTACATCCTCGTCTCATTAACTCGTGATTTATCTCTGAACCAAACCATCAATTTGTCTTTCTGCTTCCCCAGACCACATCCCTGGCCTGAGGAGGCCAAGCTTTGCACCAGAGACTTCTCTTTTAACAGGAGTAGCAAGGGCTGGCATTTGGAGATTATTTATGCCTTACAGTAATAATTGAAGACTACTGTGTCTTGTTGCAGTCCTTGGTGAGTTGGGTCAGAAAAGCTTCACTTGGACAGTAACGGCTGTATTTCCTTTGGGTCAGGGAAGACACAGTGGCTTGGAGCACCACAGCTCTGGTGGTGGTATTAGCTCTGCCCTGAGGAGCATGTGGTGCACACTGGGACTGCAGTGTGCTGGGTGTTGTACAGCCCAGCCCCTACACAGTGTTTTTTCTAAAACAGGAGTGTAGATGGTGCAAGGACACCCTCCTGGGTAGCACAGTAAGGCACAACGAGCAGAGCAACAAGCCAGTGCAGTGGTGATCAGCAGGGGGTTGGAGGGTGTATGGGGACTGCCAAGGGGAACTCCCCAAAAGGGAGATGAAAGTGCAGGACTGTGACAAGTGGACATAGAGGGGGCTGGTGCCTGGAGCAGCCTCAGGTCAAGACTGAGTAACGCTAGGAAGGAAGGAAGGAGCTGTTGAAGTGCTGTTATGTGTGCACATGCACAAAATCAGACTGCTTATATATAATGAGAAAAAGAGATAATTCTTCTGGAGAGATTCAATGGAAAGAAATGTAGTCAAACAACTTAGGAGAAAGACAGAAGGAGCCAGGGCTGATGAGGTAGGAAATCTCACCGGTTCAAGGCACTATTCTGTGTAACACATGGCAAATGTCATTGCGTGCTTACCTCTCCCCGTACGCCAGGCCTGGAGGGGGTGGGGGGTGCAAGGTCTGTGACTGCAGTGCAGCACAGATGTTCTCATTAATGTTATGCATGCCTCTCTATAGAATTGGAAGGTATCTGCTGATTTCCTTCTTTGGGATTCTCCCCCAGGCCATGTTTGAGCTGGTTACTTCCGAAGCCTCATATTACAAGAGTCTGAATCTGCTGGTGTCTCACTTCATGGAAAACGAACGTCTGAAAAAGATCTTACACCAGTCTGAGGCACACATCCTCTTCTCCAATGTCCTGGATGTCATGGCTGTTAGTGAGCGGTAAGACAACTGCTGCTGGATTTTTGTCCGGCTGAATGGCATCGCTTGAGCTAACCTCATTTGTAGGGGGATGGAGGAGCTGACTAGGGGCAGTCTGTTACCCACTGACTTTTCAAAGAGCCTGTGGACACATTCATTGCTTTGAACCCCAAGGGCTGCTTCTGGGAACTACCTGGGACAGACAGGTCACAATTAACATGAGTGCTGGGTTTCTCATCTAGCTTCCTGCTGGACCTGG
Source organism: Anarhynchus alexandrinus (assembly GCA_008711295.1). Lineage (NCBI taxonomy): Eukaryota > Metazoa > Chordata > Aves > Charadriiformes > Charadriidae > Anarhynchus > Anarhynchus alexandrinus. The sequence goes on along the minus strand of VUYV01000175.1, from coordinate 131,666 downwards.
AGCAGCGGGTGGAGGAGAATATTGTGATCTCGGATGTGTGCGATATTGTCTACCAGCATACAGTTAATCACTTCTCTGTGTACATCACCTACGTCTCCAACCAGACCTACCAGGAGAGAGCTTACAAGCAGCTTCTGTGAGTTCCAGTGCTTGATGCTAAATTATTTTGATAATTGTATAGGCCACAGATTTAGCTGTAATTTTGATATTTATGAGAAAGGGCTGGATAGCACAGAAACAGGATTTCCCACTTCACTGATTTTTCACTGCACCTCTAAAAAGAAAACACAATTAAAAGGCTTTATAGTAAGGGTGGTATGATATAGTATGCAAGTAACATACCAAGTAAATTCAGAGTCAGCAGCTCCCAACTGTGGGAAATATTTATGGTCCACACTGGGGGACACACTTGTGAAATGTATGTTTTTTTAAACTGTAGGTAGAGGCAAGAGCCTGAAAGGCCAAGAATATGATACAGCTCTTTGATGACAAGAACAGCCACTACTTTTCCTGAGCTTCTCAGCAAGGCATTTGACCTACCGAAATTTGAGAATTTTTTTTTTTCAGAACAACAAAATTTTCTTAAAAGGAAAAAAAAAAAGCCATTTTCTTTGCATTCTGGTGTTACACACACAGATGTTACCTCAGGATATAATTGAAGATATTTTTGCAGTATTTTTCAAGTTTAGCAAATCTTTTGGCCTGGTAGGAATACTCTTACACTAGCTCAAAACAAAGAGTGCCCTACAAGCTTGTCTTTGAGCAGGAGAATTAATTTTTCTTTAGTTACAATGTCCTGGATTCTTTCAGGACAGCCCATTGCACATGCTGCACTGTATTTCCTCCCCATAGCAGCATCTGGTTCAGGGCAATGTAACAAGCCCTAATCCTTTCCTTTCTCTACGCTCCAGCTTTTGAGGCAAAAAAACACTTTAAGGGGCCTCTGTTGAGCTTGGCCAACTGTTCTCTCCAAAAGGAGGGTACCGCAGGGTTTCCTTCAGTCAGAATTGATCAGTATAGCTGCAGAATATAAACAGTTTGCCTAGAGCTGTTAGCTAAACACTCAGAAGCAAAGCAGCAATAGGCTGGATTACTTGAGCTTGAAAAGGACCTGTTGGAGATAGAGGTATTCTTAGATATTAATTTAGAGGGTAGCATTTATTTTTTTTGTCTGCAGGAGAACCTAAAGCATATTGAAAAGAATAGTCTCCCTTCCACAGGCTCCTAGTTAGCACAAGAATTTTGCAGCACTTGGCTGAACTTGAAGCCTGAGGTGTGCCACAGTTCTCCCCATTTGGCTGTTCCTCAGACGCACGCAGGTCCATTCTGATGTGGCTCTGGTGAGTCACACCCATCACACAAGTACCTGCTGCAGCAGGGGGAAATACTTACAATGACTTCTCTTGGATCATTGCGAGTCACACACAGTAAAGACAGGTTTTGCATAGTTAGCAATGTCTTCTCATCCATGCTGTTTCTGCCAGCCAGGGCTCCAGCAGTGTAAGTCTTTCTCAGGGCCCTGCAGTTGCCAAGAGGCATTGTCTTTGACTATGGCAGCTGGGGCTTGTGAGGCTGGGCTGTGCAGCTGTGTCCATGGCTCAGCAATGCCCTCATCTGCTGCAGACGCCACCAGGGAAGGCCCGAGCATGGCCCATGCCCTTCTCTGGCCATGTAACAATTTCCGTCCTCCGGCTAAGCAGGCAGGAGTAGCCAAGCTTGAGCTGTTTTGTGGCTTGTCTTGTTCTTACGACTGTGTGAATTTCACCTTGTCACAGAGTTCCAACTGTGTAAAAAATATATAATTATGCCTCTGACTCATCTACTTGGACACACACCCCATTCACACACACCTACGCACGCAGCGTATGCCGCTGAGCTAGATGTGCTAACACATGTGAACACTACCATGGCTTGTACATTAAAAGTCTATTTTTTCCCTCCCCCAACACTATAAATAGTTCTAGATTTAAACTAAAATACACCTAGAAGCATTCAGTCCCCTCCTCCCCTCTTTTCTCTTATTGGGAGAGGCCAGGCAGATACTGTCTCTGGGACCAAGCTGCTTTTGGGTCACCAGCCACATACCAGAGTCACAGGCAGGGTAGCACTCAAAGCCCTCACCTTCTCTCTCTCTCCTCTCAGCCAGGACAAGCCAGCTTTCCGGGAATTGATCTCACAGCTGGAGCTGGATCCCAAGTGCAAAGGCCTGTCGTTTTCTTCCTTCCTGATTCTGCCGTTTCAAAGGATCACTCGGCTCAAGCTGCTGGTGCAGGTAGAGTTTTGCTTTTCTATCTCTCCCCGAGGTCTTCTGGATCACTCCTGGAATCTTCCTTTCCAGCAGTTGCGAATGAGGCTTAGATACAGCCATGATCAGGACTCAAGGTGGAGGAATCAGACATTCTCAATAACTGTAGTAAAAAGATGTCAGTCATTCAGAAACCATCCCCAAATTAGTGTTGAATTTGCCAGATAGCTTTTCCTTAGCAAGAGAGTTGAGGAGGAACTTTGTCGAGCTGCTAGGAGTAGCAATAGTCCATCAATCCAGCTGCCTGATGGTTAGGATGGTGACATGCAGCTGCACGGTGCAGAACAGCTGCAGAACATGGAAATGCTCCATGTGTAATTCTCTATATAATGGTGGCTTGGACCAGACTCTCTCAGCCATCTTCCCCCTGTGCTTTGCCAGCTTGTCTAAACACCGTGCTAGAGGACATACTTCTAGGGATGAGGAAACAGCTCAGTCCCAAATGGTCTTATCCCACTGGGATTACCAATAGCACTGTCTGTTAGTGCCAGCTCTAGCTATATTTATTTATTCATTCATATGTATGAAATAGGAGTCTGCCTACTATATTTCTTTTAGATATAAAGTCAGATAGGAGCAGGTTTTAATGAAAAAGAGGAGCTAAGAGGTGAGAGTCACTGTACTCTATCACCTACCCTGTAATTAGGCTGATGGCCAGAAATAACTCTGAGGCTAGCAAAGACTTTTCTATGCCGTCAGGTTGGGATCAGAGTTAACACAGCCTTTCCTCCCCTGCAGAACATTTTGAAGAAAGTGGAAGAGAAGTCTGACAGGGAAACCACTGCCCTGGACGCACATAAAGAGCTGGAAACAGTAAGTTTGAATGAGCTAACTGAAGGCCATTAAGATTAAACCATCGTGCTCAGTTCCCCCCTCCAGAAAAGACCTACAAACTATATTGACTCCTGGAGCTGTCCCTTTGAATCCTGTCATTGTGTTTCAAGAGTAATTTTTTTTCTTAAGTCTTCCTTGCTCTCAAAGATGGACTAATCTAGCAGCACTTAGATGTCAGCGACGAGGAATCCCTTGCTAACAACAGATGTGTATGTTTCCGCTGTAGGAAAGGGCAGAGAGAATGTTTTCCCTTAGGGTCTTCACAAATACAAACTGTTTTTGCAGATACCTGAAGGTGACGGATCCCAGTGAGACATGTAATTAGCTACAACAGGCAGTAGAGTACAACTGTGTCAGGTTTCCTTCAGTACAGCACACCACTTCTTCTGACCTAGAATAACAGTTTCTTAATGAAGTACTCAAGCCTGCTTTTAGCCCTCTTCCCTGAAGCTGGTGGGTAGGTGTGTTCAGTTGTGCTAGTTACTGCTGTGTACAAAGCACCAGGAAGGCATCAGGGTGTTTTCCATCTGGGCTGTTCCTGACACAGTCAGACAGGGTGATGCCACCTCCTGGCTACGTATCTGAATGGTCTGGACATAGTGGGCAGCTATGTGGGCTGGGACAGAGTGTTTGAACCCTTCTCCATCAGAAGCTTGGAACATCTCTTGAATCCTGCAGATCAATATAAGTATTTGAAGTTGAAAACTGTGCTAGAACATCGACTTGAGGATATGGTTGCACCTTCTGACTGAAATACTAGAATAAAATGGGCTCTTGGATTTGCCCTGAACTAGTCTAGGAGGTGTACACCTTGCAGATCGCTAGGGATAAAGACAGAGACCTTAGCAATGAAGAGTGTTCTGCATTAGTATTTGCAGAATCCGTCATGGTGTATCTGCTAGCCAAGTGTTTTTCCATTGGTCAAAAGCCTGAGGAAAGCTGTTCCTGTAGTATGCAGATGACTACAACTGTTGATTGAAAAATGCTCTTTTTATATTCAGCTGTCAGTGACTCATGTGATCAATTTCATAACTCCCTTTGCATGGTTTGTTTTGCATGAAAATGTTTAAGTTTAGATGCCTATGTCCAGCTAGGTGCAGGCATCACAGCAGAGACCGTCTGGTTCTTATTTTCTTTGTAGGTATCCTACTTGATAGGATAGGAGGATCAGCTCAGTAGGAGCTGATCACGGTTTCAGTTGCTGATGTTCTGATGGATTTTGAGTAGCAGAAACAGAGCACAAAGCAGCTCTTGTTCTCCAATGTAATTTTTCTACCTAGCCAGTTCTCAAGAGAGTTGCTCCTTATGAAACAGGCAATGGCATCTAGGTTAAGGTCCCTGTAATAGGGTAGTGCCTGCACGTTGGTTGTGGTTTTTCAGTTAAAAGTTTGTACTTGGAACACAGTTGGGCTCTGTATGATGAATGTCTCTTTCCCTGGGACATTTCATAGCCTTGGCGTCTGGTGCTGCTTGGCAGAACCACAGCTTTTGCATCTTTGAAGTGAGGATATTTGGCTTTATTATCTTCTTGAAGATGATACTGCATGTGTACCTTGTTTCAAGGGTTGAGGACAAGAAAGATGAGATACATGGTGTGTCAGGATCTGGCAAATGAGCTGTTCCCTTCGCTGTGCAACCAGGAATGTTGCTTAATATTGTCTGGTTCAGTAACAATGCAGCCATTTAACATGTTCTCTGATAGTCAGTTTCCAGCTATAACATCTTCTGGGTGTTTGGGGTTTTTTGTTGTTTTTTCTTTCTTTCTTTTTTTCTTTTCTTTGTCATGCGAATACAACACAGATAGAAGAGCTTGGCTTGGTCAATTCCTGTTACAGCAGGGCGCTTACCCTGTCACGGTCAGGCCTTTCTGTGCAGTCTGTCATTATTTACCTGATTAAGGCCAGTGGAGGCAAATCTTTCTACTCTCTTTTTCCCAGGTGGTGAAAGCATGTAATGAAGGAGTCAGAAAGATGAGCCGAACAGAGCAGATGATCAGCATCCAGAAGAAATTGGAATTCAAGATCAAGGTATAAGCATAGGCTGGTAACCCTTTGCAGACAGCGAACCAACAGCATCCAGGTGTTGTGCGCACATACATGGCAGCAGTAACCCAGTTGCGCTCCTTTTAGTGAGTGTTCGGTGGTGGCCTGGTCCACACTGTCCCCCTCCAAAGCCTTTGAAGAGCTTGCTGCTGCTGCAGGCACTGCATCTGTGCATGTTATCTCCGTGCACGTGTGCTGCAGAGGCCGGGGGCAGCACTGAGGCCAACGTGTTGTGCACATGCACAGATATGACACGCTGGCATCAAACCGCCTGTGCGCAGTGGGTGGCTCCTGCTCCACCACTCAGTTCTGGCTCTTCCCTCTCACCTCTCCAAAATGCAGGCCAGCTTTCAGCTATTATTTTATATTACAAGTGACATTAAAGGAAAATGAAAGCTACAAAGCAAAACACTTCAAAGCTGGAAAATACCAAAATGAAGAGTGTCCCACTATTTTAATTAATCCCTACATTTATGCATTATGTACAGTCTCTAATTACCTGCTGATGATGTATTTTAGCTCCAGTCAGGGAATGAGTGAATCAATATTTAGGGGTGTCTGACCAGATCTCATTTAATGTATGCCATGAAACCCCAGCGCTGAGTGTAACGTTGCCAATACTTTTCTCAAGTGCTACAGAGATGCTTCTCAGATCTGTCAGCTTCACAAACTTTAAGGAGGATATTTAAGCTTCCCAGCAACCTTTTTATGTACCTGGACAACTGAAGAAAAATTTAGAGACCATTTGTTTGGAAAGCCACACTAGGCGCCTGAGAATTTGATTTTCCAGAGCACTTTATCAGTGTGTCGGGGCTAGACCACAGTCCACAGGACAGCAGTAGATTGGGGTAGCCACAAGGCTGCCTTCATCTCTTGTAAAGCTGAGGCTGTGCTGGTAGGCAGGAGCTGGTTCATCCCTGGAGCAGGTCTGCCTTGGGCACTGGTGCAGGCAGGGCGCTCTGGTGAAAAACATGCAAGAGTGTGGAAAGAAAGACTGTGCCACCGTGCACATGACAGGCACAGGGAGGGAGTGAAGGTAGAAAGAGGAGCAGTTACGCAGATATTTTCCAATATTTCAGTCATTTGACTGGAAGCGTCATGTTCTTCTAATGTAAGATGTGCTTTGTTATGGGCTTCTTGTTTATAACACAATGTATGGTAAAACTCTAGCAAAAGTGCTGTTGTGGCTGTGTGGGCAGTATCTTCTCCTGACTGGGACAGACCCAACCAGTGAGAACCTGTTTAACCTGGGGTTTTTGTAGCCAGAAGGCCAAATACACATTTTTGAAAGTCAGTCTCCCTGGCCAGAAAGGCTCAGCCTAGGTGATGAGACGTGGGATCCCCCAGAGACAGATCAGGCTGTGCAGGGCGTAGCCTGGTGTTTAAAATCCAGCACTTGGCACTCCAGCATCGCCGTCCTTCAGTATTTGTTCATTCTCGGGCCCCTGCCATGTCCCCATCTGAGCTCTGTTACACTCTGTGCCAGGCTGCAGTGTGGATGGCAGAGCCGCACTGCCCTCTCTGTCCAGCTCTGCTCCATCCTCTGCAGTGCAAGTTGTGGTGATGGGAGCTCACTGTGCTTCCTTCTGCATATCCTGTTGCTTTCAGCATCTTGACCACATAAGTCCATGGGTTTTTGCTGCTCTCCTGATCTTTGCCATCTTTTCCTCACTTCTAGTCTGTGCCCATCATCTCTCACTCCCGTTGGCTGCTGAAACAGGGGGAATTGCAGCAAATGAATGGTCCAAAGACGTCACGAACGCTTCGCACCAAGAAACTCTTCAGAGAAATCTACTTGTTCCTATTCAATGATCTGCTGGTAATTTGCCGACAAATTCCTGGGTGAGTGCAAAATCCGGGTAGTATGTGGGGTACTTCATTAGTCCTATTTGCCCCTGGTTTTATCCAAGTGTGATGCTGTGCCCCTGTCCTGTCCCTGAGGCACAGGGAGGGAATCCTGGCCTGGCCTGTACACCCCCCTCCAGCAGTCACCTTGCCTTTGAGCGCAGTTGACTCTTCGTGGGTGGCACAGCTCTCTCCATCTGAAAATTTATGGCAGACAGGACTTGAACAGATTCTAGGCCAGGTCGCCCAGCAGGGTGAGTGAGCATGTATCCACCGGTTTCTGCAGAGTGGCAGTGAGCAACATCCACTGGTAGGCTGACCCAGGAGGCCCATCTTCCTTTCAAGAAGTGATTTTTGACTCATCCCTGCCTGAAACCCAGCTCAGACCTGGTCAGTTAAACTTCTAAGAAAGCAGGCTAGAAAATTTGAGCAGCAGGGAGGAGTATAAATTTAGGCCTGAGGCTAGCAGTTATATTTGACATGGTGTAACCTGCCTCAGGAGGAGCAGAATGTCATCATGCTTAGTACTATGTCTTGTGCAACTAGACACTAGTGAAATACAGCAGCACAAACAGACGGGTCCCAGAGAACAGCGCGTTCTTTGTAGCATTAACTAGACTCACCGGTAGAGAGCATCTCGCTAGTCCAACATTTCTAATAAACATGTCGCCGCAGTGTCTGTACGCCTGGAAATATTTTGCTTCTGCGGCAGCTTGTATCCAGAAAACACAGAAGCATTTTACAAATAGGAATGAATTAAGCCTCACAGTCCCCTTTGAGGGAGCACTGTCTGTGTTTTGTACATGGGGAGCTCAGACAGAACAAGCAACTTGTTCTAGGCCACGCAGGATGCCTGAGGCAGAGCAAGGAGAGGGTCTCTTGCTTTGCGGTGCATTTTCATAGCCACCCGCTCATTCCTTCCCTCAGTACAGCATCTTCTATCCTCCTGCCATGCAGAGGTTCCTAGTTTGTGTCCCCAGTACAGTTCTGGGTGGCTGAAGCCAAAGTCTCCTGGGATAACTGCCGTTTTCCCTAATCTTCTAATCTCTCCCAGGGACAAGTACCAAGTGTTTGACTCGGCTCCCCGGGGGCTTCTTCGAGTAGAGGAGTTAGAAGACCAAGGGCAGAGTTTGGCCAATGTCTTCATCTTGAGGCTGCTGGAGAATGCGGATGACCGGGAGGCCAGCTACATGCTGAAGGCATCATCCCAGTAAGTACAACAGTCACCCTGCCAGCGCTCAGCACTGCTCTCTCCCTACACCCATGCAAGGGCAGCACCCTGCCTGCATGGGGACCAGCTCTCCGGGATTAGCAGGGGCAGGCAGAGGTCCCACTGCTGCAGCTGGGCTGGCCCTACAAACTTCTGCCCAGCATCGGTCTCCTGAGTCCGCCTTCAGTCTCTCCTACTGAAAGGCACTTGTGAAAATAGGCAGGTTTCTCTCCTGTATGGTGTATTTGTAGTATCCGGGGTGGAAGATGGATGGGTACTTTGCATTCTGAGACAGAGAGGTCAGAAATCAGCCCCAGCACAGGAGTCTAACTGATTTACAGTCTGCAGCGTATTCAGAAAGTAAAAGCAAGTAGGATGTATGCTGTGCACACTCCAGCGGCTCGGCTGGCTCACTCGCAAAGATCAAGGCCATGCCTGATCAGTGCTGTGAAGCAAAGCAGCTCCTGCTTGTAGGCAAAGGTGGAGAAGAGTCCTCTTCCTCAGCACCTTCCACAGTCGGTGCCAATCTTGCGCAGCCCTTCTGCGGCTCAGGGCCTCCTTGTCTCCCTGGATACAGGTTTTTTTGGCTCGCTGATTTTTCACTTTAGGCTCCAACAAGCTCAGACTGGGCAAATGATTCAGCTGCGCTAACACAGACCTGGTTGTTTGGGAGCTCAGAGCACGGCTTTCTCATTGACCCAAGCCTTACCAGGCACACGTTTTCTAGGCACAGCGTCTGTACTATTATAGGTGTATGTGTACCACCAGCTAAACAGCTACCAGAGATGATGAGCAGCCCCAGCTTGATGTTACTTCGCTGTCAGTAGTCCGGCTTTCAACATCCATGTCCCTTAACAAAGACCAGCCCCAGCTGGGACCACATCCTGCTGCAGCCCTGGGGGCTGCACCCTGACCCCCCCAGCACAGTGCAGCTCCGGCATCAGGAAGACGAGCCCCCTGCACAGCAAGCAACTGCACCTTCTCCCGGACACGTGACTGCAGCTTTGCTGTACTGAAAATAGAGATGTCAGTCACGTTATGCAGGGCAAACGCACATTTGACGTCTGTGAGACTGAGCGGTGCAGAGAACAATAAACCAGGCCAGGGTTTGCCTCAGCTCAGGGGAGGCAATTGCAGTTCTGTGCTTCTGCAGCCTGTCCCATCTTCTAGATGGCCACAGTGAGTGTGTGATCCAGCACACGGCTTGCCAACAGGTCTTATGCAATGAGATGTGATGTAGCAACTGCTGAAGGATGCTTTTCCAGAGCTGCAGGGATGATCAGGGCTGTACCGGGCACAAACTGGAAAACTGAAGAATTAGAAGAGATAAGTGGGTGCCAAACAGACTGGTGCGTCTGTTCCACAGCTCTTGCAGCATTTCCCAGCTCTGAACCCATACAGCAATGATGACCTGCTTGGTGGCAGCTTGCAGCTAATGCCCTGGGTGGGCTCCACAGGGAGCTGGCAGTACGTTTGGACACAGCTGGTCGCAGGGGCAGGACTGGAGCGCAGGTGGGCGCCTCACAGGCTGAGAGGAGCTGGGGTCTGTGGGCAGGATCCAAAGAGCCCTGCAAGGAGCTCTGTGCAAGGCCAGCCTGCAGATAGGACCACAAGCAAGGTGTAACCTTTGGTTTGAGCTTTGTTCCAACTCCTCAGTGCAGAGGGCCCTCATCTGCACATCTTCAGCAGGTGAGGGGCTGCACTCGACCTGCAGCTGCAGGTGTTTTCACTGGTTCTTGGCATCATGCTTCAGCCCTGAAGCACAAGGTAGTCCCAGCCCTGCAGATCAGCCTGCCAGCACTCGTCCTTCATGTCTCCCTTTTAGGCTTCTCCCCTCCCAGAAGAGACTCTGGTGGCTTTAGATGTGTGTCAAGTTCAGGCTTTAAAACTACCATCTGAGAAGGTAGAAAGTTCTGGCTCCCTTGGGGCTGGGAGTACAGCTACTCCTCCAGGCAGGAGCTGGAGCCTGTGAAGATGAACTGCCCCGTTTCCAAGCAGGGCTGAGGGAAGCCTCAAGGGAGCGCCAGGCCTGGGGCTTCTCCAGCACCTGTGAGATCTTCACCCTCCTGCTGCAGGCCCAGGTTTTGCATAACAGCGTGCTGGATCTGGCAGCATGTTCACACGGGTCTGTTGTCTCATCCGCTGCCAAGCGAGCGGTACCCTTGGTATGCCGCAGCGTTCATCTGCAAGTGAATTAATCAGCTCTGCCCTTTAAACGTTCCTGCACAGCAGCTGCGGGAATAAATGGTTCCTCTAACTGCTTTTCTGCAGGAAGAACTGCTCCTGTTGACCCAGCTGAGCCAGGAGCTGCCTTTGGTTGTTAGAGCTCAGGGGGTGCCAGGCCCCCCTCCGCTGCTGCTGGCTCTCTGAAGCCATGCTGCTCCTCAAAGGGGGATCCTGCTGCTTGTGGGGACAGCCTGGGGGCCCTGCAGCAAGCCAGGCCTGTGCGGCAGGGCCCAGGGCACTGTGGCACGTGTGACATCCCAGTGAGTGCGTGTGAGAGGAGGGGCTCAGCATCACCAGTGAATCCAGGACCCCGGGGGGGGCAGGCAGGAAAGGGCTACAAGAGGAGGAATTAGGAGCCCAGGGCTAGCTGGGCAGGAGAGCAGGGGTCCCTACGACTTTTGCATGCTCACGACCTCGGTTTGTCTCCCCTATCCAGGAGCGAAATGAAGCGCTGGATGATTTCGCTGGCCCCAAACCGGAGAACCAAGTTCGTTTCGTTTACATCCAGACTTGTTGGTAAGAGACACAGCATGGGAGCCAGGAGCTCTTCACCCCTATCCCAGAGTACCTTCTTCCACCCTGATCTCAGTCCAGCCCCAGGCCTGGGGCCTCTGCCAAACCCTCTCCCTGGGCTCTCCTTGTATTTCCACCATTGATACCCACTTATCTCTGGGCCTGGCCCTCAGTTTGCTCCCCTCCAACCTGGGCTGGGCTGCACCAGCACTCTCCCTCCCACCCAAGCTGCTCATGGGGTGGCACTGTGGTGGTGGTGTGCACCCAGCTCTCTTCCCCCCAAAGATGCTCCCTGGGTCCCTGTGGCTGGGGCACCCCTTGGCCTCTGCGGGGTTTCTTACTGGATCAGATCTCACGGTGCTGTACTCACCCGAGCCGTGCTGTCCTGCAGCGGGCTGCATCCCAGGCCATCCCTCACTCCCACCCTGTTCCCCTGCAGACTGTCCACAGATCCAGTGTGTCCACCCATACGTGGCCCAGCAGCCGGATGAGCTGTCCTTAGAACTGGCTGATGTCCTCAACATCCTGGACAAGACAGACGACGGTACGAGGGATGGGTTGGGGCTGAGCTGGGAGTCCCGTGTAAAGGTTGGCAACACTGTAGGACAGGTGACTGTTGAGCAGACAGGAGGGGGTCCTCCTGCCAGGGAGAGACCCTGGCATTGGCATTACAGCCAACAGAGCTACTGCTGCCTCCTAAAATTCAGCAAATCCAGGCTTCTCTGAGCTATGGCAGGGCTGGCAGAGCCACCCCAGATGTAACCTAGAACTGTTCTTACCTTGATGATGCTTCAGAGCCATCCAGTCCTGGTCTCTGGGGCACACTTGTAGCTGGTGAACTGAGTCACATTGGGTCTCTGCTGTGGACCGCTCCTGTAGCATCAGGGGCAGCGGAGAGCACTCAGTGGCAGCAGTGCTTGCTTTCGGCTGGCATCCCTTGAGCCAGTTGTCCAAACACAGTGCTGCTCAGGTGAGCGGGCCTCCTTGGCTGGAGTTACAAACTGGGTCCGCTCCAGCACAGGCCTCTGAGCAGCTTCCAGAAAGCACTGCCAACTCCGTACTCTTTCCAGCACAACTGTCCCGGTGCAGGACCAAGGGCCAGTCCTTCCCCATTTACACCTCTCTCTGTCTCTGCTCAGGCTGGATATTTGGGGAGCGTCTTCACGACCAGGAGAGGGGCTGGTTCCCCAGTTCTATGGGGGAGGAGATCCTGAACCCCAAAATCCGAGCCCAGAACTTGAAGGAGTGTTTCCGGGTGCACAAGTCGGATGACAGTCAGCGGAGGAAACTGGGCAGCAGAAACCGCCAATGACTGCTGTCGTCCCCGAGTGTCTGGAGTGCCTCTGGGAGAGGGGCAGAGGACAGAGGCTGCCAGCTGGGAGGACGTGGCGGTGGTGCCATGGGCCGTGGTGCAGGGCCTGGCGTGCCGGACCAGGCACACGCACCCCTGAACAAACAGACTGTAGTTCCTGGGCTCCCCACCACACTTCCCGCAGCACTAATCCTTCCATGGAGATCAGTGCCTCGAACTGGCTAAAATACCCCCTTTCCAGGTATTCTGTAAAGCCCCAAAGAGCACGAGCCAAACGGACACAGCCCAAAGGCCACCGGATGCCGGCCAGCTGACCCCTGTTCCCTGCACACATGCTGGCTGGGGCTGGGACAGGCTGCTTGGGAAATGCCCCTGGCCACAAACGTAACTAAGCAATTAATGTTGCCCAGTTTGAGCCCTTACAGCTCATCACTACCTTTTGAGTTTGTGGCTCTCCTGCAACTGTTTCAGTTTCTACCCCTGTAAGATGCAGAGGAGCTGTCTCGCCACCTCTCACAGAGCCTGTTAGCTGTTCCTGGGACAAGCCCCAGGAACTCCCCCTCCCCAGTTCTGCTGTGAAGCTGGTGGGCCCATTCCCACCAGCAGACCCTCGATCTGCTTCCACTCAAAGGGTCGAAAATGCTCCATGCCCAGCCCCACTCCACCAGCAGCCCAACCGTGCCAGCCCTGACCCCTGTCTCTGCCTGTCTGATGGCACGTCTGGGCTGTGCCCCATGGCTCACCCCCTCTTCCACAGCCTGCATCCCTCCGCAGAGGTGCTGCAGAAGCCTGGTATCACGGCCTTTCCCGGTTGATCGGGCACTCAGTCTCCACTACTCGCTGCTGCTGAGGCACAGAGCAGGGTGGCTGTGGCAGTGCCTCCCCACACACCACCACGTACGATGGGAGCACCGGCAGACCCCAGCTGCCACGCAGCAGGACAGTGACGTTACCCCAGGAGCTGTTGTCCCACGATCGCTGCCTGCATGCTTGTAACCCATACCACCCAGTTGCACGCACAACCTGTGTGCACAAAACCCCTGTACAGGCTCATCTCTGTGTATATATGCAAGTCCTCCGTCGCCAGCAGAGACGGATCATCACTTCCTTCCAGCTGTGGCACTGAGCATCGCATGAAGCCCAGGGCACAGCAGTGAGACCGACCAGGGGATGGACCCACGGCAGCTGCCTGTTGTTCAACTGCCTTGCTCTGAACAGTCCCACACGTGGCCACAGCCGAGGGCTTCTTAGCCACAGGCTGTTCCTGATGTGCAGCCAGCATCCATCAGGGAAATCAATTATTTGGCATCATTCCGTAACACTGCAAAGGAGAGTCTTCCAGGCGCTGTGGGCTGCGCTGCTGTATGTTCCAGCGGTGCCACGGGGATGGAGAGCAGCTGCCTGCCGACAGAGCCACGCACAGAGCAGCGGAGCACAGCCACGCCGGTGGCAGCATGGGGAGGAAGCCGGACACCGGGGAGCTTTGGAGCTGGTCTTTGGGCCATGTGGGGCCCAGGTTACACGTGGGGTATGTGGCATGAGGCCAGACCCAGACCCAGCTGAGGGAGGGCTGGGGCTGTCCTCAGGGCTGCCTGTACTGTCACCGCAGCCCTGGAACAGCCAGCCCAGAGTCAGCCCTGCACTGGTGAGGCTGCAGCCAGCCCCCAGGGCCAAACTAGTGGGAGCTGCAGCAGTGAAGGGAGAGTGAAGGTGTCCCTCCCCTCAGGCTCAGCTCAGTACCACCACATTAGTACATGATGACAGCCAGCAGGGCTGTGCCTGCCTCGGCCACCCGTAGCACCCCAGGGAGAGGGCTTCTGGGCAGCTCGCACCAGCCAGAGCCTCCCGGCAACCTGCCAGTGCCCAGCCCAGAGCTGGGGGCCGGGAAGGGAGCACAGCCTCCAGTCTGGTGCGTTGGGCTCACTTGGGACATCCCAAGTCAGGCCCCCCACAAGAGCACCCCACAGTCAACTCTGAATCCAACCAAACCTCCCTCCAGCTCAGGGTCTAGACCTTGCAGCAGCCACAAATTCTCTAATGCAAAAAACAGAGGAGCTCCAGCTCTAGAAAGTCTTTAAAATTGCCTGAGAAATTGCCACATCCCAAATTCTCCAGCTTCGCAGCCCAGCAGCCAGCCCAGCCCAGCCCAGCCCACACTACAGCACCACACACCCACCTGGGATGTTCCTCATAGCACAAAGATGCTCCTTTACCCATCAGAAACAGCTCCTTCACTAGTGGAGGGGCTGACCCAGGTTCCCCAGTGCCAGGATGGCAGTTCCTCACTGCATTTCTCCAGGGGAGAGGGGCTCAGGGCTGCTGGGCACTGTCCCACAACCCACCACCAAGCCCTGGGACTCGCTCTGGCCCTTCTTGCTGTGTTGTGACTTTTTAGGACTCCACACCCTAGGCACAGGCTGTGCCATTTTCAGGCACCACGTGACATCCAGTGTTATTTCCTCAGACCCAGCCCTGCACGCCTCCGTTTCAGTGGTCTCCAGTGTTGTTCAGGGCCAGGCCTGGGGCCCACAAGCACGGGCCGGAGCCCCCCCGGCCCCTGTCGGGCTGCCCCAGCGAACTGAGGGGAACTTCTCGTTGTCTCGTTTTTCTGTGTGATGAAATATAGCTGAGCGAGCCAGCGCCAAAGCAACACGCGTGTCTTCTTCCCCCCCGCCCCCGACCGCTCGCCTCCTCAGCAGTCCCCTCCAGTGTGACTGGTGGGGAGCAACTGGCCCAAATGCAGGGGGTGAAAGTGGGGCAAGACCAGGCAAGTGTTGGGGTGGTTGACACCAACTGATCAACCCTTCCCAAAGCTGTGTAAGGCGATACCCAACACCATTACCGCCACCCAGGCTAGACCAAGAGAGCTGCTGCCAGCCCAAAGCCACTCACTGCCGCAGGTCCCTCCTGACTGGGGGGGTGACACTGCCAGGTCTGTGTGCACCCAGGAGATCTGCACGCTAAGAGCAAAGAGCATTTTGGGGTGCAGCTTTGCTGCCCAGCGCAGAGGCCGGGGTGCCCTTTGCCACATCTGCAGCAGCATTTGTCCCCAGGGGGACCCGGGCAGAGGGGGAGTGGGAGGAGTTGAGGGCAGGAGACGGGCTGGTTGTTACAGGAAAATCTTTTATTGAGTTCAGGAGGCAGAGAACTTTCTCAGCGTGATGACGACCAAGGCCACAAGCACAGATGTACCCAGGAGGGAGGCGATGACAATGGCACCAATAGCTCCGGGCCCCAGCGAGCCTGCAGGGACAGAGAACAAGGTGGTGAGAGGTCAGCAGAGCCGGTGGGTCCCACAGTGGGGAGGGCTATGGGGATCGCCCCCACACCCAGCACATCCCCAGCGATCGGGCCACACTCCTGCTACTGGCCATGGTGGCCCTGTCCCCATGTAGCCGAGGTGTGGTCCTGTGCCCCAGCAGCACTGTGCCCTTAAGCAGGGGGCTGGAGCCAGCCACTCGCCCCTTAGCCAGCTCCTGGTGACAGGACAGCTGCCATAAAGCAGGTCTTTGGCCCTCAGCTTTCCTGTTAAACACCCACACCGAGAGTTGCTTCGCTTGTTGCAGAACCAGATCACAACAGGCGTCTGCTGTAGTTCAGGAGCCAGGAAAGGTGCTCACGCTCCCTGTTTGAAGAGTTTCTTGCGCTGGAGCCTACCTGGGCTCGAGGCACTTCTTGCTGGTGCCTGCTGTGACGTGTCAGACTCAGGGCAGGAGGAAAGGCCTCAGCAGCCCCCCTCGCGACTCCCTGAGCAGTGTGGCTTGGGACAGGCCACCTCTAGTGGCTCAAACACCTCCTGGGAGGTGACAGGGCTCTAAAGAACAACTCCACAGCGAGGACATCCCAAGCCGCTATGGGAGCAACCCACAGGCAGCCCATTGCACAGCCACATACCGTCCCCGGCGTCCAGCCGGTGCAGGTGGGTGGTGTCCTCGGGCTCCAGCTCGGAGGTGTATGGGGGGAAGGCGGTGGCATCTGAGAGCCGGGCTGTGGTGGTGGCGGTGTCGAAGGGGCCAGCTCCAGAGGGCAGCTCGGGTGGCTCGTTCCAGAGGGTGGGGACCGGGCCCTGTGGGTACTCTGCTGGGAGAGAAGCAGACCCACCGTCACTCACAGGCATGGGTGGCCCTGGCCAGGCTGCTGGTGACAGCCACAGCTCAGGACAGCAGCACCTCAGCAGGGCCCTGGGCTCCAGCTGCCCGCTGAGTGCCCCCGGGTGGATGGAGGGTGACCCGATGGGGCAGAGCCCTCCTCCAGGAGGGCACCACCTCTGCACAGCACCAACACCCGGAGCAGGCGAAGGCAATGCCTGTGCCCTGGGGTGAAACCACACTGCCACCGGCTTTTGTGGCAACCTGCTGGACACATGGGACAACAGTGAGCTGCCTGCAACCGTGCAACTTCTGCTCGTGCACAAACGGGCCCTGCATGAACATCCACAGCCAGTTTGCTCATGGATGCCCACGGGACTGGGCTGGGAGGGGCTGTCACATTCCCGCAACAGGCAGAGGCCACCTGTGCTGGCCACATCCACAGCATCTCAGGGCCCTCTGTCCTGCACCACCAGCCTACGCAGTGTAGGATGCCAGAGGCGCTGGCACTGCACGGGACACTGCTCCCCCAGATGGAAGCCCCAGAGCCTCGACTTCCCGCTGTGCCACCTCCACGCCGTGCCGGGGGGATGAAAGCCAGGCCGGGCTCTGTTTGATGTTACCATTCACCTCCTGTTATTTCTTCCCGCTGTGGGGTCAGGGACCGAACCAGAGAGCCCTCCCTGTCTGTGTGTGGCTGAGCCGAGCGCTCCCTGTCAATACCCGTCTTGTTCAGGTGGGCCCCGGCGGGAGCGAGAGACATTCCACAGCTCCCTGCTGAAACCGCTGGGAATGTTGCGCTGGGATGGGGAAAAAAAGTGGAGGCGGAGGGAGGGGGAAGAAAACGAACAGCATCCAACCTGAACCAACACGATGGTTATTTGGGCTGGTAAAGAGGGCAGAGGAGCCGAAGCCAGCAGCCTGGGCTCCCTGGGGCAAGGCACAGAGGTATCCCTGGGCACCCCGGCTTTGGCAGTGTCCTTCACTCCACCAGGTGCACTTGAAGACTTGTCCCAGGCTCTCCCTGGCCCAGCAAGAGAGGAGGCAGCAGCACATCTTGGCAGCGCCAACCCCAGACTGAAGTACCTGGAGCCCTCCTTGCGCCCCCGTGGGCAGCTGGCACTTTGTGGGAGGAGAGCGAGCTGAAGAATCAGCCCTAATGTGCTCCACCACAATTTGTTCTCCCGTAGGAGCCCTGCATCAAAAAGAACAGGAGGACAAACACCAAAACACTCACCTTTGCTGCCTGTACAAACCTACAAACCATCAAAGAGTAGTTCCCACCATCGCCAGAGCTATAGGTGGCTCCCTGCAGACTCGGGAACACAACAGGGTTCTAGACTAGCTTTGGAAAGTCCTTTCTACAGCCATAAAAGCTGCAGGATTTTCAACGAGACAGCTGCCAGGTTTAACTCTGGCCCAATGAGCAATGACAGAGACGAGTAAGCCCCCAGTTTGAGTCCTGTGCCAGTTAAGCCAGGCTGCGACACCAGCACGCTCGGGCTGGCTGACCCACCCAGGGACCAGCAGCGAATACCACGTCCTCACATGCTTGGTACGTCTGTGGTCACTGCATCAGAGGTGGCATCTCAGGTCCCTGGTGTGAGTACACAAGAGGTTTGTGCTCCATGACGGCTCCCCAGAGACACCCAAGCCCTTTGCAGAGCTCCTCCCAACCTGTCCTGCAAAACCAACAGCAGAGCTGAAGACTCCCATCCCATCCACGGGCTCTTCCAGAAAGTGCCATTTCCAGTGCACCTCTATTCTGTAAATCCTGTGGTTTGACTACCAGAGGACAGATCAGGAGGAAACACAGAATTTAGCAGGTAAATATAATTAAAACAACAGGGAAAGGAACCGAGCAGAGCCGGGCTATTTAGTTAACAATGGTGGCATTAGGAAGCTGTTGGTTTAGGCACAAACCAAATGTACGTAACACTTTTGAAGCCCTGGTTGCAGGCCGCTTTGGCAAGCGGAGAAACTCCACACAGAAGAGCTACACTCCAGCTACGACCTTCCTGACTGTGTCAACACCACCAGGGCCAGCACCAACACTGCAGCCGTTCCCATCTGGCAAGAGAACGCCGTACTGGGAGGATGTCATTGTTGTGTTTCCCAAGAATGTTTTTCTCTCCGAAGCCAAGCAATCTGGGTGTACCCCTCGCATCTGACTGGGGGAAAAGGCGTTAGCTCAGACGATGCGGGCACCGTCCAGGGAGGCTGTAGGACCTGGACAGGGTCTTCCAACTCCCCGTTGTCAAATTGACAAGGAAGGAGCGTTACCCCTTCCAACTGTAGCGCAAAGGCTCTTTTTCTAACCAGACCCACAGGTCCCAGAAAGCCTCTCCCGTCCCCGGCACATCTAATTCCTGAAAAATTTATTGCAGCTCGCCTAAAGCAGGGCACAGAGTTTATTTTTGACAGCCAAATAGAGAGGAAACTGTCTAATTTGTTTATGATATCGGTGATTTTTTTAAGACCTGGATAGAGTCCTGGATGGCTTCTGGATATGTATTTTGTTAATTCCCCTGCTCTGATTAAAACATGTTTTCAGTTCACCCTCACAGAAGGGGCAGAGTGTGCTAAACATGAGTTTTCTGTCCCGAGTCCTTGTGGTTTTACCTTAACGGCGCTTCAACCAAGGGAAACACAACTCCTTTCAGTCGGGTTTAGTGCCTCTCTAACAGGAGATGTCAGCTCAGAAGCAGCAGCAGAGTCGTGCACATGCATAAAGTGAAATACCTGCGCCTTAACATCAAGAGCCAGGGCTTACCGCTGGGCCTCCTCTTCGGTTCCTGCACCTCGACGCTGCTAGAGCCGATGCCGAGAGCCCTGCAGCAGGCACACGGGGTAGGGGAACACAAAACCCAACGCAAGCACCGTCCCCAGAGGAAGCTGCCAGCAGACAGGTCTCTCCAGAGCAAACTGCTACAGCCCGGGGGAGCGCCCCTTTGTAACCAGCACTTCTCTTTCCAAGACTCACCTTTGATTTTCCCTCCCAAACTAACAGCTCGTGTCGTCACATGCTGCCATTCCCACCCATTTAAGAAGAAGCCCAACCACCCATCCAGCCATCCCCACACATCCATCTGGTTTCTTCAACAACCACAGAAGTCATGCCTGCTCCCCTCCGCAGCACCCCAACAGTCCCAGCGAGCGTCGGCCACACTGCCGCTGACTGAGCGCGACAGAACTCTAACAGAGCAGCACCAAGTGCCACGCTCCCGTTTCAGTCCTCCAGTAAAAGCAAGAAAGGCGAAGGGGAAGGACAGAGCTTGTGTCAGGAGCCAAAACCCAACACACGCACTATTAATAAGGTGTGCTCCTGTCCAAGCGAGACACGAGGGCCTCTTTCAGTCGCCTGTTGGATACAGTCTGACAGGACAGGCTGGGAGTACAGGCGTGGAACCCAATTCAGGAGGACTGCTCTGCTGCTGATGTTTTGTGTGACTATCACATGTCCTTCTCCCTCCTGGGCTCAATTTCTCTGCACATGAGCAGAAGTCCAGACTCTAAACATGATCTACAAGAGAAGAAGCACCCTGCCCACCTGCACGGGTACTGCCATCCTGCCTGCGACAAGGATGACACAGTCTGTGCACCTGAACGAATGCCTTCGAGTGACAGCTCCAGACCCAGCAGCAGCTCTTCACAGGGAAAGGCCAAGTTAGATGGGACCTGCAAGGCCCTGGGGCAGGGCACAGCATTTTTCACTCGTGCAAAAAACCCAAACACATTGCAATCTTAAGTGGGGGGTGCAATCGAGGATTGGAAGCGAAGGTAGCGATGGCTTTTCCTGTTCACCCAAGAACTTTGTCGAAATAAAGAACTACCAAGAAACAAGCTCAAAACACATCATCCATCACAAGACCAGATGTTTAACATCTGGGTGAGAGCACCGTGCATGAGCTGTGCTGGCATCAGTCTTAGGACCCGTCCTATCTCTAAGAAAACCTGCCTGGTGCACTTGTGTGGTTGGTTTGCCCTGGAGCAACTCAGCAGGGGCAGCAGGTGGGCACACGGAGGGGGCCACCAGGCTGCTGACACACACAGGTAACCCCACCACTGCCGAGGCTTCGAGCCTCAGTGCTGGCTGCTCTGAAGGGAGAGGAACCTCGACCCCATGGCACAAACGAGCTCACCCCCAGCATTAACCCCATCTCAGCACTGCGGCACAGACCGAGGGCAACTGTTGCTCCACAGGCTACCAGTGACACCCACATGGTAAAAATACAGATTGAGAGCACTTAAGAGAAAGATATGGAATAATCTTAGTAATTGAGGTTTTACTGGGCGGAGATGGAACCCAGAAAAAAAATGGACTAAAAGTATTCCAGTGTTTTACAACAGCCCAGGTGGAGGATGGCACCTCTTCCTTCCCACATGTTGACACTACAAATTGCCTTATTTCAGGGAAATATCTCTACTGCACTGCGTCTTCTCCCTCTCTACAGCACAGATTGGCTACAACTGAGGCCAGGGACAGGGAAGAAAATATCAGAGTTACCAGACTATAAAGAAATACACTGAGTTTTCTGAATAATGTAGAGACACCGCAGGACTTCAGCTACATGGACCGTGGTGAGATCTAGAAGGGATGACACCAAAGGCAACTTGACAAAACCGCTATTTCCATGCTCAGCAAGAAGGAACCTCTCCACAGGCAGACTGCAAGACCTCAAGGCAGGCAGATGTGGCCACCTAACATCTTCATCCCTGGAGATCACTCACCAGTGACCAATACCCTTCCTCATACAAGCTGGTTTCAGCACCTCATCATCCTCACTCTCCACCTCCAACCCAGCAGCCTTAGTCAGGAGTTGATACTACTGTCAATAATTTGTAAGGAGTGTTAGTGCAGAGCAAAGTTGAGTAATGGTCTACGAAGACTTGCTGTAAGACTGGATGAACCCGTTGGAACAACCGCATCTTTTTAAGATTTTGCCTGACAAAACCTATTTGCTACTTCTCACACTCCAGCACTTGAACTTTAAAGACTTCCTAATAATCTTTTATTCTCCTGTTGTTGAGCATGAAGACCCACAAGTTGCTACAGAAAGATGTCTTTGGACAAGGTCTTCTCCTGTATGTTTTCCTTTAGCACATCATCTCCCGGTCTGCTGCTTTCCCCCCCCTATACACATTCTGATGTGCTACTGCAGTATAATGTATTTCCACATTAGCTCAAAACAGGGAAATTCATGACCCCACATGATAGGTACCAAATAAATACATGATTCAGAAGCCAAAGCCTTGCAAAGGCTTTTTATTAACCTCCACTTCGCTTGGAGCTCTGAATCCATTATATGAATCGAAACTGGTTTTGCTGATAGGAGAAAAAGTAAAATCCAACTCTTCACAATCCTCCTGTGCTCTGGGCATAAGTGCCACTTGGGTTTGGCGGAAGCAAAGAAGATTTGGGTGCGCAGAAAGCCCTCGAACTGGCTCTGTTTCATGTTGCACCTGGATGACGTGGACAAAGAGGGTTAAAGACTCGGTCAGTTGTTTCCCCATCTTTGAGAAATGGGATATTGGAAAGAGCTCAGGAACTCGGGAGCAGAAATTCACACTTTCTCCAGTCGCAGAGCCCTGACCACACTGTCCAGGAAAACAGACTGGCTGGGGAAGAAGCCAGATCAAGGTACACAACCCACCAGCACCCCAAAAGCGTTCTGACTGCTATGTCCAGATGGGAACCTCAGCTGCCAGCGAGATCCTTCACATATCACTGAACTCCTGAGCACTGACCCAAGGGTTTTGGTACTGGGTAGCTCTAAGTCACCACTGAGATAAAATTAAATCCAGCAAGGAGGGGAAGACTCGTTTGGGACCTCGGGTCTGCATGGACAGCATCACTTCAGCCCTGTCCAAGGCAGACTCTGCTTCTGCCCACCATGGAGGGCTTTGCTACGGAAAGTACGAGGTGGTGAGACGGGAGGGCAGGGGCTGGGTGAACTCTGAGGCCAGCAACGGGCTGTCCAGCCCCAGGTAGTCACAGCGGGCACAGGGCCAGTGCAGGGATGAAAAGAGGCCTTCATTGGGAGCACAAAGGGCAGCCTGTGATGACCCCGCGCCGGGAGCTCCAGCGTGGAGCAGCGCGGAGTGCTGCGGTTCTGATGAATGTTAAATAAACTTGTTTACAGAAAGGCAGGGCTGCATGTGTACGCACGGAGACCAGAGGGCTGCCTGTGTGCCCTTCCCTTCTTTGTCTGCACAAGGCAGGAAATTTCCTTTTCTAATGGGGTGAAAAGCAGAAAAAAATTCCACTGTGCACTAAAAGCTCCTGTACTGGGGGGAACCACCTCTCCACCTCTAGCGCAGCAGAAAATACTTCTGTTCCTGGGAAGGTTTACCATACAAGCTGGTTCCTTCATGTCCTGCTTTGAGGTAGCAGAGAAGAACAAACTTCTTAAGAGGCCTCAAGCCTCTAAAATGCGACAGAGAAAGCATGGAGTCTCTCCTGCAGCCCAGGATCCGAATGTTGCATTCATCAGCACAAAGCTCTTCGAGAGCCACTGGCCTCGCTGTGCAAGTGCGACTCACCCAGTAAAGGGATCAAGCGAATTTGGGGTATTTCACAGGAGCAAAGTGACACAGGGAGGCAGCGACAGGTACAAACCATAGCTGCAACGCTGAGCCGAGAGCTCAGGAAAGCTGGCAAGGCAGGGCACAGAGCAAATACGCACCCAATATTGGAAACTTAAAATGGTGTAAAAGAAATCCTAGCTCAGAGAGGAAGCAGATCAGTTTTTCACTGGAAATTAATCAGTTTCTGCAGAGTGAAATACTCTTAACAGTTAAGAAAAGACCTTACCTGGTTTTGGGGAAGAGCACTGCCGCTGCTTCTGGGAGCACGAGAAAGCTACAAACTGAAACTGTGCTTAAGTGATTAATGTTCCACTATACCAAAAAAAAATAAATAATCAAATCTCAGGGTTTGAGAAGGAAAACATCCACTTTTTAGTGCTCATTTCTTAGTTTCTTTAAAGGTTTCCCAGCAAGGTGTCTTGCGAGGGGAGGATCTGTGGGGGAAATACCAGCTACAGTAATTCTGTTCTTGCACCCACAGATGTTCCAGCTAGGCACAGCGATAAATTCCCCTACCCATATGAAAGCTCCTTTAAAAAGAAAGAATCTCATCTGCTAGAAGGCTGGCCGGGATCTCCCTGCTAGGCAAGATGCTCAGAACAAACTGGGAGGGAACTGTGATCCAGCCTTGCTCCAGGTCTTGGAAGGCAGGACAAGAATTTAGGAAAACAAGCGCTCTGCTCTTGCCTGTTACCTTGGCCTGAGCCATCCCTCCGCAGCCTCGCCTGCGCTTAAAGAAAGAGGCTTTGAGGGAAGCCGTTCCTCATAGGAGTTTCCACCTGCGTGCTCAGAGCCCGTCTATGGAGTCAGTCTGGAAGTCAGTTCTCCCTCATTTGTAAAACCCACCTCAGACCAGGCAGCCTCTGAGCTGACTGTGCACTCGCTTCCCCTCAGCCCGCGTAGCTGTGCTGAAAGCGGGAGCAGATAAGGCTGGAATTACTAACCACCTCCTTAAAAACCAGCGCCTCACGGAATAGGTGTCTCACACCGACCATCCCCATCACCTCGCTGAACGTGTGGCAGCCACGTACCTTCCCAGCGCTGCCGCCTGCCACGGGACACCCAGCTCGAGACAGAAACTCAAACAGTTTAGCTGCACACCTCAGCTTTTGACTGAGCTAAACGTTTCCATAGACACCTCCATAGTTCTACTTAGAGCAGCTGTTGTGAAGTGCTCTGCTGTAGCAGAAAGCATAGAAGGAACCAGAAATTGTCACACAGGCTTTAGCCAGAGAAAAGTGGTTCTTTTCATGACTGTAACTTCTTCCTACCGTGAAAAGCTGACGGATAACCTGTCCCATCAGCTGCTGAGAGCACCCATCTACCGTTGGCTGATCCGACTACTCATCTACTGTCACTAATGCTCACGGAGGCACTACTGCTGTCCGGCTTGGAGAAATTACAAAGGATTTTCTCTGTCTTCCCCAACAGACACCTGGTCTCAAGACAGAGAATATATTCTTACCGCCAGCCACCAATTCCAAAGCTAGTTTCCCGTTACTCAATTATAATTCAATAAATACTTAGGGATGTTTTTAGGGGAGGGAGAAGAGGTATGCAGGGAGAGGAGACGGAGAGGCAGGTTAGTAAAAGACCTCACATGCTTTTGGGCTTTAAATGCAAACAAAGCTCCTTACCTGCCAGCACAGCAGGGACCAGGATGCCGCACAGCGTTAGCAGGACCAGGCGAAGGACTCTGTGGTAGGGCATGGCTTCCCTCAGGAAAAACGTCGGCAGGAATTCTTAAAACTCTTCGAAACAACTTGGAAACGTCACTGGTATAGTAAAAACTTTGTCCAGTCAGGTTAAAAAAAAAAAAATTTCCTTCACAACAGCAAGTGGATAGAAAGAGTGCAAAGCCCAGCAGAGACTCTCTCTCTCTGACTTGCAGAGCACACCTCCTCCTGAAGGCAGCTCCACCCTCTAAAATTTGTGCCTAAAACCCCATAGGCAGCCGAGCCGTTAGGCATCCGTCACCCTGCCAGGCCAGCGCACACACGAGCAGTTGTTGGTGAGCCCTTCCCAGAGGACGCAGGGATGCTCCTGGAATGCCTTCCCTCCGGCCGGCCATCCCGCAGCACGGGAAATAACACAGGAGCCATTGGGACAGCTAACCCCAAAACCAAGCAGACCACTGGAGGGCTTTGCTCTCCCCTCGGTGTGCAGGGTGGCGGCGGTGGTCTTTCCAGGGTGGGCACAGCGAAGAACAAGGGCCTCAATCTTTTGAGGCTAAAATGCTCTGAAACAGAGCCAGAGTGGCTCCGTGGCATCCTTGTTTTCGGGGTGTAATACTTACAGAGGTGGACTAGGAGCCATGTGTGGTCTCCGCTGGCAGAACTGCCTGTTAAAACTTGGTAAGTCTTCCAGGAGAGTCGC
Organism: Anarhynchus alexandrinus; assembly: GCA_008711295.1. NCBI lineage: Eukaryota > Metazoa > Chordata > Aves > Charadriiformes > Charadriidae > Anarhynchus > Anarhynchus alexandrinus. The sequence goes on along the minus strand of VUYV01000175.1, from coordinate 106,327 downwards.
CTTTGCCAGGCAAGGCCAGCATCCTCCTCGGATTTGAACTGCACAGGCACTACCTCTTCCTGCAACCCTCTGCCGCTCTGTCCCTCCCCTCCAAGTGGGCTCGTGAAAAGTTCACAGCAGAAAAAACTGAGGTTTGTTTCAAATCACGTTTGCACCAATAGAGACTGGGGAAAGGATGAAGTGTTTTAAAAGGGGAACACTCCAGCTTATTGTCAGAGGACAGAAGAATTTCATCAGGATTTTTTTTTTTTTAAGTTAATATGAGGATGAAACACTTCACAGTTTCTGTTCAGAAAAAGATGTAGTAGTAAAATACATAAACGTCCCCCAATGTCAGTTCTTTATATTCTGAAAATACGACACAAGTAGTTTTGTCTTAAATTTCAGATTTGAATTTTTCTGGTAAAGACCTGTTTGCTTTTTGGCTTTCTCCGACAGTCAGCCAGACACGGTTCAGCTGTCCTTTTACATCATTCCGCTCGGTGCGGTTCTTTGCAAAAGCACCTGGCTGCGAGGGGAAGCAGGAAAAACAAAGAGGACCGAGCACTGTCCCTGCAGCGAAATGAGCAGTTCGGAAGTAACCTGGTGAAGTGTGCTCAAAAGAAACCTCAGGCATCTCTAGCATCAAATCAACATCATCTTTCAAACTCGGATCAAAGCCCCATTAGCTTTCCAGGTTCATGTTCTGTCTGAAAAGACGCCGGAAGGGCATAAATACATACCCAGCAACAGACACACAGCTGTAGCTCCTATTTTTCCCCCCAGTGACCTTTGCTACAGAAACGGGTCCTCTGTTTGTCACAGAAGGTGACAGGGCAGTCACTTGAGGATACAATCTGAACACACCAGCACCTTACCTGTGTACTAAACACAGAAGCCAGATATTATTAAGATATTAAGAGCATGATCTTCCCCACTGGTCCATTATCTACTAACTCTCAGGAGCCGAGCAAGGTCCTCTGGGTTCGACAAATTATTGCGCACTCTCCCTGCTTGCATTTCTGCATGTTCATTTAGCAATGGGCGAGTTGTTCCTTTCCCGCTCCCCAGCCGAGCCGGAAATTAACAGACTTTTGCTTATTTGTTACACCGTAGAGAGTAGTCCAAAATTAGCTTGCAGAAATTAGATCATACCATTAAAAAACAGAAAGTACTTACGAACCAGACATCTTACACACCAAAAAACCCAAAGATATTAAAACAAAGTCAAATTATCAGCCTAAACACGTACCGTTCTCTCCAAGACATCAGCTAAACATAATGCAAAGCTACTGTATAAGTCAGGTGTTAGTATACGGACTTCATATTCTTTGTGGTCATGTGAATGGTAGAAGGACCTTTATCATTAACTTCTACTGGGATTTTCCACCCAAAACCAAGCAGCAAGTAGGAAAAAAAAAAAGGAAAATAAGATTTTGTCTAAAAAGGGAAGTCTACAAGGTGTCCGTGTGGACTTTACGCTGAGGGGAGAAAGAAACCTCCTCATTTAGGGAAGGGAATTGGAAAGGGTGGGGTGGTTACCAACTGGGGAAAAAAAAAAAAGGCTCCATGGCCAAGTGTTTGTAGTAACAGAAAACCAGCCGCGGGTTGATCTCTCCTGCATAAACAACATGAGCGTGAATGCACGTGTTTCTGTACAGAGAAATTAAAGCTTTCTTGTCAGAATTTTCAAATCTCAACTTACTGGTGTTTATTTGAACTCTAAAATTATCAAGTAGAAAAAAACCACCGGTATTCCTCACCAGGGACGAAATAAAGCAGCAGTTGTTGTTCCACATCCTGTGTATTTGCTTGTTGTTTCTCGATGAAAACTGATGCGAGTCGAGTTTGGGGTCAGTTTAGCACCAGGAATTATCTCAAAACTCAGCTTTGACAAAAGCAAGCAGAAAGTTTTCTCTCAGATATAATACAACCAGGTTTTATTTAAGTTCTCTCTTTTTCCCCCCCACACTGGCAAAAGTTCAGAGGGAGTTTAAAGTTTTGTAAACATTTTAACTACCCCTCTTCCCCCTTTTATGAATTTACAAAGCAAAGGAGACAGGGAGACCAGATTTGCAACAGTTCCAAGTCTCTCCATGCTATTGGATCCAAAAACTATATACAAGTCTGCAGCAGTCTCTGTATAGTTACTGTACATGTCTGGGGGCAGGGGGAAGAGAGAGGAGGAGGAGGAAGAGGAGGAGGAGGGGAAGGTGACCCCAAAAAATGAATAAACCAAACAAAATAAAATCCAAAGCCAAACTGCTCTTGAGCAACTCGAACTGTTTTCTTTAGGCAGTGATGACAGAACGACAGACACCTTTACACAACTCCACCAAAACTGTAGCGTATCTCCCTCTGCAGGTTATAACCCTCTGGGAATGGGAGATGGGACCAGGGGGTTGAAACTAAGTGCATTTGGCAGTTTCCGTTTTCTTTCTTTTGTGGTGCGTGCATGTGGGTGGGTGGAGAAGGGAAGGTGGTGTTAATCTTTATCGGTGAAAGAGGAAGGTGATGATTCCATAAATACTTAAAGATTATGGATCCCAGTGAAGGTGCGTGGAATAGTTTAAGGTGTAGAAGATAAGCAGGGCCGTTCATTGCACATCGCTTCGCCCTCCACAGTCTCTCTTCATGACAAAAGGGCATCTCTGCTCGTTAACCTAAGCACTGCTTGAAATGACAACTAGCTAAGACTGCTGGGGTACATATCTGAAAGCCAGCGTTCACCCTCACCAAAGACTAAAGATCCACACGGTAAATATCCTACTGTCTCTTAAACGAGACAAATTTGCAGGAAAAGAGCTCAAAATAAACTGGTCCTAAACCTCCGAAGGTAGCATTTAAGGGATAAATTCAACCTGAAAGAAGAGATGCCACCCCACTTTTTTTCCCCAGAGTAGAAGTCCCCACTTGTCCAGGAAGGCTGGAATATGCCGACAGGGAACTCCACCAGCTTCAGCATCACCACCTAATGAAGACAGACTCGAGCTTTCCCTCCGAAAATAATGTGCTGAGAAGGGCTGGCAGGGGGTGTGCAACTTCAAACCAACCCAAGCTAAACTGCGCCCGCCACCGCCCCTCTCCTGCTGTTGCCAGTTCTAAGGTTAGCTTATGAATGCAACTCCTGGCCTGGGAGAGCACCTCTTGCCCTGATGGAGCGCGGAAGTCAGTATCTGTGTGGCATTTTGGTTTTGACCAACATCTGTTAACCACAAACTCTCTCTCTTTCTCTCTCTCTCCGTGACTGCACGTGTTGGATGTGGTAAGAGTAACCAGGAGAGGGAAGCAATGGTTTGCAGAATCCCAATTGATTTTTTTTTTTCCATGTATGTCAGCAGAAGAAATCACAGCACAGTGAAAGCTTGCTGCCCAAATCAGCCTTGTTGTGAACGAATCCTATCTCCCACCCTCCCAGGACTCGGAACAAAGTCCACTTGACTCTAGGCTGACAGTAGGAACGACGCCTGTGCAGTCCTGGGCAGAAAGGGTTTGCTGGGGCTAGAGGAAGCAGCCTGAGATGATTGATTCTGTGATTCACTGCAAGGCGAAGAACGCATGGTGGAGAGTACTGTGTCCAAAACGGAGAATCCATGGTTAACAGATGCAGGAAAAGCCAGTTGATTTGCACATGCTCAGTAGTCTTCCAAAGTCTCTATTTCTCCCATATTGAGCCGCTCTGATGAGGCATTCACTGAAAACCCTGTGAACCAAAAAAGACTTGTGTTAAAAGTCTGGATGTGGTATGTTGTATTTGAAGCAATACGCCTGTTACATGCAGTAGCATGCGTAAGATAAAGTAAACAATACATATCAAATAAGAACTCGGGGGGAAATTCAGTAACGCTAGAGATACAATTACCCAAACTGTTTGGTTTTTTCCTTAATAAATCAAAGATAATCAATTGTACATTTAAGTAAGTATCACTCGGTCTTTAAAAACAGACCAGTAGAACACTGGTTTCAAACTTTCATTTAAAAGACGTCGTCTGCAGAGCTCGTACAAGGCACGTCTAGGCACAGTGGCAACGTGGCCCAGCAACGTCCTGGAAGGGAGCGCGTTTGAGTCACCTGGTACTTGGAAGCGCCTGTCAACGCTGTACTTACACGGTCCAAGAGGCAGAGATACACATTTTGTGAACTTGGAATCTGAGTGTGGAATCATGCTCAACACTTCAGGGAGGTGTGAGCAATTCTACCCTTTATTTAAAGCCTAAATACATGTATCTATGAAATCTAGTGGCAATCCCATGCACTTCCATGCTTTTTTTACAATCTTCTGTCTCAGGAGTACAATGTGAAAATGTACAAAGTTATGTAGGGATATGCAGATGGCTCAAGATGCACCTAAAATTCTACCCAACCTTTTAACCGTAAGTGCTGAAGATGTGATGCACGTGATGAAAGTGTGAGAAAAAGCAAAAACATCTTCTACAAGGAAAAAGTCCAAACTTTCCTACTGAAATCCAATTTTTATGGTTGTACCAACCCCATATGGAGTATGAGAAAAAGGAAAGTTTTCCTGTGTAAGGCTGCTAAACACAAACCTGACATTTCATTGTCTTGAGACTGCTACGTCGGGCTGCTCTGTGCTAGAAAAACTGCTTTTCACAGTCATTATCTTCAACAGATAAAACATGCTCTGTTCAGCAGGTTTAAGAAAATTGTTTTGGCTCCCTCTCGTGGCAGTATGTTACCTAGAAGTTTTTGGAATTATTTTGTAATAGAGCGTACTGATTTTTAAGAAGCTGCATGTGCTACTTCTCTTACAGTTGCAACTTCTTAATTGTATTTACTGATTTCTTCTTCTTCACATTACATGAACAGGTTTTTAAACTATTAAACTGAAGACCCAGATCAGACTCCCTGGATTGGCATCCGGGGTGGCGTTCAGGATTCCACTGAAAAGTTCAGTATACTGCAATGCAGAAATCAGTTTAATTGAAGAGTATTGATTTTGTTGAGAATAAAAAGGGAAGATAAAAAACAAAAGGCGGTTAGAACCTTAAAAAAGCAGTGACTTCCAGGTGGCTGATACCAGGCTGCTTTACACAAATACGAGCTAAGTAGCACCAGCACAACAAGTACTGGCCCAGTGCCGTGCCCTACTTTCCTTTAATCACACGGCAGCACAAACGTGGACACATTTATTCTCCAAGAATACCTCAGCGACACATTACATCCCACAACGCTCACTACTCATGTACTGACAGGACACCCCTGTATCTTGAAGGCCACTTTAAAGAAAGCTTTCCACCAATGCTATAGGGGCTGGTTAACTACCACCCTCGCATAAGAATTCAGATAGAGAAAATGGGGGGATCATGTCACCATCTCCGCTACCTCCAATTGAAAAAAAGTGACCACTTTTCAGTATTTTTTTTTTTGCTTAAGATCTTTGCTATCTTTTCTGACTAGGGTGGTTAGCTCATGTAAAAAGGTAGGAAGGGATAAAGCCTCAAAAGGCTGTTCCCGATGAAGAAACAGAAAACGTGCTTTTCTTAAAAGAATGAATTAGCATTAATTCTATAAAATAGACATAGGTCAACTCAAAAGAGGAAAGGCAGTTTAACTGACATCCCTGAACCACTGGAAGGTTTCCGGGTTATAACCAAGGCACTGAAGAAGCCTTTTCACGAGGGAAACTTTGACAAAAGTTTTCCATTAAACCAATACAGATTTTTTTAATCATTAAATAATAATACTGAAACAAATTCTAAAGACACTTCAACAACTACCTTTTCTGTTGAAATTCAATACTCGCATTTAAGGTTAACAAGAATTCTGCATGCCGCAAGGCTTTTCCCCAAATTAAACATTAATTTCTAAAAATTAAAACTGACCTAACAAGCTGGGATCTGCGCGAACCATTTTCTGTTTCTTCTTTTTCTTCCCGCTCTGCACAGCCTCAAAATTGGATTGCTGGTTGTTGCTCTGATTGGTCTGAAAGACCGAATGTAGCGAACTGTGGTTCATCCCCCACACGGAATCCTAGAAAACAAAGCCAAGTACAAGATTATAAAGTGCAATTAAGTTTGGTTTATTTATACTGAAAACATTCAGAGAGCTTAAAGAGGCACTTTCTACCTCACGTGTGGCAGCACTTGCCACTGATGCATCCATCCAAAACACCTTTCTAAAGCATACCCTGGACCAGCACACCAAGACGCTATTTGATCTACAGTTGGCCTCAACTGTAGTTATAAAGGATACTTGATTCTGCAGTAAACGTCTGAAGACTGCTTTATTGTCTGCATTTCACATGACCTGTAAAATCCTGCTCATCCTCCTACCAATCCAGCAGAAATGCGGACTCTTCCAACTCAAATATAGTCTCTATACACTCATAAGGACTGTAGCGAGTAAGATTTACCTGTTGCTGCTGCTGTTGTCGCTGCTGACTGGCTTTCTGTTTGGCACGGCGCTCAAGAAACTGCTTGGCAAACTCCTTGGCCTCAGGAGTATCTCCAAGATAGGCTCGGATGTAATCATGGACCTCATAGGGAGACTCCACTTCCTTCAGGAAAGAAACAAACGTGGGAACTGCAAGAAGAAGGCAGACCATGAGAGAATGAGTGTTGATGTGTGAACACGTGCATGCAATAAGCACAAACTTTGGATTTCTGTTTCAAATATTTGCTAATCTAATAGCAATTGCAAACAGCTTGCCCTTCTAAGTTCCTTACAGTAAAGCCCTACAGTGCAATGTTGCATCTATTCCGCAGTCAAAGCAAGGATAACAAAGCCAGCTAATGTGACGAGAAGGAAAAATAAACTGACAAGCCTAAGGGCGTGTCAGCCCATCAGCTTTAGTCACTGCCAGCTTTAAAGCTCAAATTTAATGCCAGGCCCAAATGGCATTACATTTGGCACAGCACTCTCCTCAGTCCTGTCACCAGTACAGTCTCTTTTTGGCTGAAGCACAACAGATCACACTCCACAGTGGCTGGCCTGACCTGCAAGCACCTGAAGGTCAACAGCTAGCTCCTTTGCAAGCCTTCTTTACCATCTTTATTTTTCCTTAGACTAACTTTGTTGCACTGAGTTTTACAATAATGTGTAGACGGACAAAGCAAATCACAAGCCAGGAAGACACCAGGACAACAGGCTGCCACCTGTGGCACAAAGTAGCCTTGGAAGCATGGAAGCTCACTGTGGATGTAGGACCCACGGTGGCACTGCAGGGCCACAGCCTCTCCTCAGACACCACATGCGACAAGTCAGTATATCACAGATGGGGACAAGTTACTTCTAGTCTCTCTCCTCTGGGAGAGAAGCTGAGGCACTGCAGTTGTGTGAGGTGTGATCCTGGCTCTTGGGGCAGCGCTGGTTCCCCAGTCAGGTTCAAGGGTCCCACAGAACCACAGCTTTGCAGCATGCAGATGCTGGAGCACAAGGATTTGCACAGGTCCACGCTGGAGGCAGGAGGAAGCCTGCAGTGTTCTGCTACAAGGAGGTATCACTTTGTGATCTCAGACTGGGAGTTCCTTTATGTGCCCTCCAGCAGAATTAGTATAAACCAACCAGTTTCACACCAAAACATGTTCTGCACAGAGGTGTATAATTTGGCCTGTGCTTAAATGTGAACCAGATCCTCATCCATCTGCCTGATAATGCTTCCATGACCACCTAAAATCCTCAGCAGAGCTCTGGGTGGCACTTTAAAACTGTTTCCAATCCCCACTGATTTGCTATAGTTAGCCCAATGAAAACCATGAAGAAAATGATACAGCCAGTTCTTCAGACCACTATTTAATGATTTAATTTGCTGACTGCATTAAAAACATTACTTTGATGTCATTACTTTCCCTCAGAACTATCTGGTCAGGAAACAAACTGGATATTGTTTCTCAGAGTGGATCACTTACATTCCTCCCCACCTCTTACCATCTAAGTTGTTGGCTGTGTTGAGTGCATGAAGCATCTGTTCACACCACTGAGTGAATCCATCCTGGGCTTTATTAACCCCCTGGAACAATTTCAACAGCTTCTCCTCTTCTTCCACCTTCTTGTTTTGTCTACTTGTAATACCTACAGATTTACTGAGATAAAGAAAACACATATAATAAGTTATAAATTACCAGACTTATCAACAGTATAGTATACAGTACAGTGTTACAAGACTCACTAGTTTACAAGATGCAAATGTTGTTTAAGAACCAACTAATTTTCCTAGTAGATGACAAAATAAATTGTGAACGGTCACCTATTAGCTGTTTTTGTTGTCAAAACAGATCCTGAGTGACACAGAAAAAAAGGAAAAACATAGGAAGATGTCATAACTGCTAAGTGATCATCTCAGGAGTGGTAGCCTTTCTTTACAAAAGCTCCTTCCCCAATTCCTACCTGAGGCTGGCATTGCTTTTGTTTTTATTGGTCGAGTTACGAGGTCCCACTTCCTTCACTGCATCATCCCAGAAACCCATGTTTGAGTTTTTGGTATCAGCATTACTCCAGATGCTACTGACTAGGTCAGATGCCCACTGGTTGCTGGGATTAGTGTTTAGGGAGCCCCACACTGAATTCCCAATGCTGGTGTGCAGGTTAGAGTGCTGTTGAAACATAACAAAGAGATCCTGGTTATTAGCACCAGACCTGGCAGAACAGTAATGAACACACATGGAGAACTGTCACGTACTGTTTCCCTCCACTTATTAGATAAATACCGTACGTACCGTAGTATTTCTGACTCTGTTCGGCTGCTGGTGCTGCTGTTGCTGCTGTTTCTGCATCTGCCTTGCCTCTTCCTGCTGTATCTCCAGCAGGGACTTGGTGGTGCCCGTCGGTTTGGTGACATTACCCCAGCCTGACAATTTTTGCTGCTGTTGCTGCTGCTGTTGCTGGAGGGCCTTCATTAGTTCACGCTGCTGACGCCTTTGCTGTTGCATGCAAGACAGAAGCGTTTGTCCGTACTTTCAGAAGATCATTACTGTTCAAAAGTCTAGCTGGGAAACTGGTTTTAAACTGCCTTCACCCTCTTCTGGAAGAGTCTGGCTGACCTATTATTTTTTCCAGCCATTACAGTTCCTCCAAAAAGGGAGACACTAAGTAACTAGTAAATACAAATTGCTCATTAGCCTAGGACAGAATAAATTTGCCTAATCATGATTGCAGCCAGCTAAGCATTTGGGGTCTTGGAGGAATACCTTCTCTCCTACCACCACTTGCTCCCCTGCCCCTTAAAATGCCATCTTGTGCATAAATGCAAACAAATTATAGAATAGATGTGAAATAATTTTATATTGTACTGTGAACACATTATACTCCTAGGATTAAAAGAGTACAGTTTCCCCTCCTCTCACATATTTATATTAAGAAGCAATAAAAACCTTCAAACAAGTACTTATTGAACCTATGCCTGAAAGATAGGATTTTACCTGAGCTATGCTGATATTTCAAGTAAACATTCCTCATCCGCGTTATTCCCTCTAATTACTTAATCAACAGTTAAGCACTCACACTATTGAGTCTGTTAGTGTACTGTTAGTGTACTTACCTCTTCTCGAAGCTGCCGTTCTCGTTCTTCTTCTAACTTTTGGATTTCTGCCAACGACAGTGTGGTCTGGGATTGACAAGCTCCTGAATTTGATTGCTGACCCCATGTTGATGATGAAGGGAGCTGGGCCAAAAAACATATCAAGAATTACAAAATGTTTTAGAGAATACTTCTGAAGTATAATAATGAAAAATCAGCGTAAGCCCACAGCACAGGGGAAAAGAAAGGACAGCTTTAAACTTTAGCAAAACATTGGAAAGTATAATATGGCATAATTAAGTATTAAACAGTACACAAAATATAAATTATATGTTTCTTTCAATTGCCCTCTGATGTATTATAGTGTCAAAGAGACGGCGTATCAAGAATAAGGTAACACATAACTGCCTGACAAATAGCAATCCATTTTGATTTAAGAAACTTTGCATTGGCCCTTGCTCATTGCAGCAGAATAAACATCTGTACTCAGGAACCCCTTTCCAGTACTTTTCTATCAACTGAACCTTTTTCTTTTGGGTTTTGCAACTTCGCTTCCTCTTGTTTCTGCCATCACTTTTAAAGTCAACTATTCACCCTCTTCCCCCTCCAGACAGTTCATCCCTCCCTGCTCTGTTCAAGCCAGTCTATAGACAACCCTGAATCCAGCTGTGGCTTTAACTTACTACACTGAACTGAAGGAGGAAGTTAAACTGTAGAAACCAGTTACCTTCATTTGTGCAAGTTGCTGCTGTTGCTGCTGTTGTTGCAGCCGTCGTAAAGCCTCCTGCTGCTGCTGCCTCTGTCTCATTATTTCTTTCTGGCGCTGGAGTTCCAGCTCCTTGCGCTTTCGCTCTTCTTCTTCAAGCCGCTGTCTGGCTGCCTCTTCTTCCATGCGTAGCCGACTTTCTTCAAGTCGCCGTTGAGCTTCCTCCTCTTCACGTGCCCACTTGGCAGCCTCCTCTTCCTTCCCAGGACATAAAGAAGAGTAAAGTCTAAGCAGACTTAGAAAATCTAAATTACTTCCGCTCTCTGGTATTGAGACCCCGACAGAACAGAGAGAGGCCTTTATATCTGTAATCTGTGCTGTTTAGGTTGCTCGTTTAGCTTTACATTTCTCAGACAAGAAAGCCCAATAATATAGTCTATATCCTCTCAAACTGTAACTTTCCCATTGCTCCATCAAGGGACTTGGAAGAGAATGACATCTCCCTAGTTCAGACTAGCTAATTTCACACCACTTTCCTTCCAGGAGTTATGCACCTTGCAAATCTGAGCTGCTTCCATCTCCTTATACTACTTACAGTCCAGCACCGCTATACTTTCAATGGAATAAAACTTGACGGGCATAAAGGCAGAAGAGGTGTTGACGTGACAGAAGAAAACAGATGATAAAGATGGTGATGTTTACTGTTTTTACTGAATACTGGAGTTGCAAAGCAAAAAATGCTTCTGCTAAAAAAGGAGATGACTCTGTGGTGGGACAGAAATGGTGATGAACGTCTTATAACGAAGGGCCCTGACAAAGAATTTTTAAATAACTGGCAATTCTGAAATGGACCTGGAAGCTAATGTGAAGCCAATCGTGTTTCAAGATGAGTTTGATTTAGGGACTGTGACAGTATCAACTAGGGCTGGAAGCTCAAGTCCCCCAATATGGACTTCTAAAGCTGATCCCAAGAGAAAAAAAAAACTGTTAATAGTAAGATAAGAAAAGGAAAGAAAAAAGCTGAAACTTTGATAGTGGGTATAGTCTTGGCACAGTACAGAAAGACCAGCAAAAGTGATCATCTCAGATGATGTAGATAACAGTTCTATAGTAAAGGCTCAGAGAGTGACAATTGAAAACAAATGATTATTCTGGTACCGTACTCTACCTTTGTTTTGAAGAAAGGAGTAGAAATACCATGCTGCAAAGCCATTCTTAAGGCTCAAGCATGAAGGAAAAGACTCATTCAACACAAATTTATTTTCCAAAGAGCAGATCAGATTCTGATTATTTTGTCTGAACTCAAGATACAGGTAAACAACCTATTTTTCACTCACTTGATACTGTCTACAAGCTTTGCCTTCCTCCACTAAAACTGATGGTCTCTCAGGCACACATGCAAGTTTCAAAGCTTGTTCGTTCTGGCAGCCTCCATAATTAAATGTAATAGGTCCCTTTTACCATTCACCTGTTTACGAATTAACTCCTCTCGCTGCCGTCTTTCCTCCTCTTCTCTTCTTCTCTCTTCCAATCTTCTAAGTGCTTCCTCCTGTTGTTGCCGCTCCTCTTCCTCCCGCTGCCGCCTTAGTGCAATTTCCTGCTCTCGTTGTCGCCTCAGGGCTTCCTCCTGGAGTTGGGAATAAAATATCAATCTATAAATGCCATTTTATTGATGGACCACATCAGAATACAGACTACAACATGGTCTGGCCAGATAAATGGCCTCAAGAAAAGCTCCTTAGCTCCAAGCTAAGCACTACTACAACAACTACATTAAAGACTACAGACCCACATGTTTAACAAGTTTTTTGATCCAATGTGCATCTCATACATAAATGAATTATTTTAATGAAGAAACAAACACATGAAATCATTGCCTATCTTTGGTTTTAAAAAGAATGGTGGTGAGAATGAAAACAAAGGGTGAGACTACTCTTTCCAAGATGTACTAACTGTACTTGAAGATATATATTTTAATGTGTGGGTATCAATAATTCCCTTTTTTGGGTGTCAGCTATAAGGTGGAAGCTTTTCCTACTTATAGGAGTTTCTAAACACTGACTACTCAAGTGCACTACAAAACTCAAACCACATCTCCAGACACCAGAAATAAGCTGAAGCAGCCCAGTGCACTTAAGGACACTGTAACCTTTGGAAGTCCCAGAGATGTGGAACTCAATGAGGCTTTGACTGGGCTATTCCTATACTGTTTAAACATTATGGGCAACAAAAGGTCTCTTGAGGGCTTTGATTTTTTGGCTTTCCCCAAGTTATTTAAATAGCTTCCAATAAATTACGTTTTGCTTTGCAAGTAGCAAAATTATTTACTTAACTCAAAAATAAACATCAGCACCTTTTCCTACTGCTCTGAAGATTTAACATAAAGAGAAGTTTTTCCATTCTGCTACTTGCTTTTTAGAGGAACAGGGCACAACCAGCCTTCTGCTGGCTTCCTGTGTATTGTTAAACAGGAGCACATCCGTGCAATTTTTCCTCCAGTTCTAACTTTCCCTTGCATAAAATACCCTTGGTTTTTGCTGCCTTTTCTTATCTCTGAAGTCCAGCAACTGTGTTAAGGCCACCCTGCTTCTCATCCCTTCTATTCTTCTCTCCACTTACTGACTTATCCTATCAGCTCAGCCTAAAGATCCTACTTTTTAGACAAGAATTTCTTTAAGCTCTCATAAATACATTTTCCTTTTGAATGGTCAGTACTGTGCAATCGTACTCTTACAAGCTTTTTATAAGCAATACATTATTCACAGGATGAAGGGAGACTAATCGTGCAGCATGGATATAAATTCTGAACTCTGGTAAATCAAGGAAGTTAATTTTGAAATCTAAGACCCTTTTACTAAATCTGATACCAAACCTTTATATACATACAGCGTAGATAAACTGCAATACAGTTCACTGAATCACTGGACCAGGTTCCTCTCTGACAACAGCTAACTTCAGATGTCTACAATATAACTGTCAGTAGACAGAACATTTTTTATAAGCAATCCTATGGCACTAAAGAGCTGCTGGCTGCAAGCCAAGAAGTAATTAATATTCCTGTATGTCACTTAAGTGGTTTAGTGCTAAATATAAGTGCAAAAAGTGTTTTTCTTCCACTAGCTGGACATAAACAGTAGCCTGTGAATCATTTTCTCATTAATCAAGTCATTGATTTGTCATATTCACAAAAGCTTCAAGCGCAACACACAACACCTAGACCATTTTGTTCCTTGGGCCTGTAACTGAATTAACTGGACACATGCAGTCAAGTCACATTAATCAAGTGTCCCCAATACAAGTGCTGAAAAATTTCTGCTTGTTTCTTTTGCTGAAAAGTCTACTGAGGAGGCTGGAGGTGTGCCAGTCTGTTTTGTTTGACTAGAGACCACACACCAGGATCTCAGCTCAGGATGCCCAGCTGCCAGCCAGGCCGGGGGGATGTTCGGCACTAGTCACTGACATAACACATAGTACCTGAGAGAGATGAACAATGTCACCAAGTCCTCCTTTATAGCAGCAGTCCATTGAGATCTCTGCCCTACTTTCCCTTTGGGAAATGAGGCTAGAATTGCCATTAATAAAACTGTAGGGATCTCTTTCTTGCTCAGGCATGCCAGGAGAGACACTGTTGAATGATAGCAATTTTCCAAAAAAAAAACCAAACCCACAAAAAAAAACCTTCTCTCCCCTAGAGAACTAAAGATGAACAGTGTTGTAACAACACAAGGAAAAAAATCTGCAAGATTATGAAAAGCTGGGAACCACATGGCTGATGTAATTCTTTTTTCCTACTCTTCACAGATACAGAAAAAGTTGTCTTAATATTTACTTCTGTATCTTATTATTCAATGTTTTTGTTTGAGCATGTGACCAAAAACATTCAAAGCTCTCCAGCTTTCTGTCACTGACTTGCATAGGAAACAAACTCAGTCTTTTGGCTCTTACTTCTCCCGTATTCATGGCTTCCTGCTCCAAGAGAATCCCAATATTCTTGAGCATCTTTTCTAATAATTGTTTTCAAGCACACATATCTTACTGTATAGACAACTTATTTTGGATCTTTTAAAATATCTGTAATATTGCAGAAAATCCTTAAGTAATAAGCCTCATTTCAGTAGACTCTGGATTCTTAAATAAAATATTACAGAATTTTTTGCAGTTAGTAACACCGGCAATTCTGCTCGTCTGTTACTAGGGCTTACAAGTCTCTTAGTTTTGTGGATCTCATCTTTGAACCAGGTACTTTAAATGGAGCACTAAAGATATAATTCAGAGAAAACAATTATTAGCTAATTATTAAACCTCAAATTTTGTTCCTGAAAGTGAGCAATCATTACAAAATAGAAAATACCAGACCAGAAACAAAAAAGAAATATAGAAGCTACACAAGCTGGGCATTACTGTTTGCAATTCCACAGTGCAAGTAATTGATGAAAACTATGAACAGAACTGGATTCAACATTTGGTATGACATTTCATCCTACAGAATTGAATTTCTATTAGTTATTTTTTTTTATTTAGAATTCACCATCAACAGCATATTTACTAACCTTATATACTAGTCTTTTATGCAGTATTACATCAAAAGCCTTCCTGAAGTCCAGGCAGATTAAGTCTACTGCTTCACCCCTCTCAGCTCTCACTGTCATCTCCTCAAAAGAAGTTAATCAAATTTGTTAAGCATCATCTCCTCTGTATAAATCCATGCTAATAAATCAGTTCATCCCTGATTCTACAATGCCTTCCAGTACAGAAGTCAGATTCAAATATTAGACCAGTTGTTGTTTTTTTTTTTTAAATACAGAATACAATATTATTTTCTCTTTCCAGAGAAGTGCTTAAACTCTTTCGTTACCTTTTCAAGACCATTACTGCTCAGAATTAAGCATTGTGGCAATTATTCCATTGGTAATGAACTAAGATACTTGCTGTTACTGCTTTTCAACCGCATTCTGCTTCCTCCTTGTAAATAATTATTTCCCATGACATCTCAGAAAGGGAGAAACAGATTGTTTACTGTACAAATCCAAAGTGGACAAAACACTTTGGAATTTAATAAACATTTCTAAGAAGTTATACACAGTAGCAAAACTGTTAGTCTGAAAAAAACAACCCAAGTCTATTTACTTCAAGCCACCATGGATGAAACACATTGAGTTACCAGGTGATCAGCTGAAAAGTTAGTTATTATTAAAACAGATCTAAAGCAACTTAACTCAAAAGTTAAAACTTTTGAGTATATTATTGCTTTAGTACTGCAGTAAAGCTTGAACTCGAGCATCAAAGGATGCTTTTCCACTGTATACCGTAATGACTTGCTGTACACAAAGCAGATATATTAAAGCAAGGAGCCATTCATTTATAGACTTGATTCTTAAAGATACCATGAAAGCTAACTACATATCACACAGTAGTCTATTAAAAGAGATGTTCAGTGACAAAACCCAAACACTGAGTGAACTGAGGTCTATGACTAACCTACAAATAAAACTAAAGATTCTAGAGGCTTCCTCAGAAATGTCTGATCCTTAAACCTGGAAATGCGCTTTACAACTGCCTACCCAAGCATGTAGAAAATATTATAAAGGACAAAATTATTTACTTTCACCTATTATTCATGTGCTACTTTACAGGGCATTTATTGACTAACTCCTTAGTGAATAAGCTCAATGTGCTCACCCTTATCCTTCACATGCAGAGTGAAAACTAACTTTCCCTGTCTTTCCCTCCTATGACNAGCTCAATGTGCTCACCCTTATCCTTCACAACTTTCCCTGTCTTTCCCTCCTATGATGCTTAAGGAACAGTTAATCTTTTTTTCCTTACAGAATTCAGAAGTGCTAGAAACGTCAAGCTAATAATGTCTCCATCCTGTATTCTTGTAAGATTAAGAACATACTACAACTCCTACATTCATTCTCCTACTTTAACACAGATCACATCATTCATTTTAACAAATCTGCTTGTCCAAACTACATCTCTTCCCTTCCCAATATCAACTCAAGAAAATAAAGCTAACAGACTCTACAATATAACCCAGATAGTAAGTAACTTTTTTTGAGTAAATGATTAAGTCAAAAAAACCACAGGGGGGAAAAAAGCTAAATATTACTCACTTTTTCCACTATAGTGCTCTACATTTTATTCATTTGAAACAGCTGCTCAAGCTCCAGTCTACTCCAGAACATGCCCTTATCAAAACACTAGACTGCATAAATGGTGAATAAAAATTGAACATATAATAACTGGGCAACTAACTAAAGTCTAATATGGACACTAAGAAGTTGGGAGGGAATATTCCACACGGAATAAAGCCTCTCAGCTCACAAACAGGAACCTATCTTGAAGTGAACCAAAGCCCATTTCTCAGATCGCAATTTGGGCTCTTAAAAAATCAAGAACAGAAGAATCATTTCATATACTCACATGAAAAATATTAGAACTGTCTTCATACACACCTACCAAAGATTAATTAGACCCCACAGGATTCTTAAAGTGAGTTTTACAAAGTATTACAATTAATTAGAGATGAACTACATTGAGGAAACTCACTTGCTTCCTGCGGGCCAGTTCTTCTTCTTCCCGTCGTTTCCTCTCATCTTCCTGCTGCCTCCTAAGTAGCTCTTCTTGTTGCCTCCGAAGCTCCTCCTGCCTTTTCCTCTCCTCTTCCTCTCGTTTGGCCCTCATTTCCACTTCTCTCCTCTCTTGCTCTAGCTACAATTCACATAAAACTATACTCAGATGCAGGTAACGTATTCCTACACCATTTCTTAGGGCAACTCTGCTGAGATTACAGTAACAACGTAACAGATGAAGCCTCTGACAGATGCTCTCCCTTAATTGTAATTTTACCTATCAGCTGGCTGCCTACTGGGGTCAGATTGCTGAAAGAGTCTAGAACAATTTCTGACAATTTCTGTTCTGTAACGAACACCAGTTCTCTAGTCAGACTTTCTACATCAGCTCCTTAAAATAACCTCTGACTTTAGACGCTAGTAGCGAGTTGCTTTGCAGATGTCATAAAATAATCAGTTTCAGGAAATGTACGAGAATCATACAGGTTCAAACTTACAAAAATAATTTAATACTAGAGTAAGTGTGAAACAACCCTGAAGAACAGGACTCTTACAATTCCCCAAACCAACTCTGGTGAAAAGATGTAAGGATTAAGAGAACGACTACCTGCTCCTACTCAGGGTTTGGCATGACAGCTCATGATGATCCCATTTTAAAACAGAGGTGGCTACTGAAGAGTTTTTAATCACAAGTGCAAAAAATATAACCCCTACTTTAGAGGTGAGTAGTACCGCCACAGCAATGGTTTCCAAACAGCAGTCCACAAGGATTTCGTAACTGGTTTCTATAACCCATATTCTCTTTATGGTGTTTTCCATGAAAATCTAATCAAAATGGTACAGAGTGGCCTGAAGATTGAAGAGCTAATAGTCTTCCATTGGCTCAAGAAACACAGCTACATTGCAGAACAGCAATCCCAACTTCTTACAGCACAAAACAGTTTCTGACCTTTGCAGCTTTGGCCTTCTCCAGCTGCTGAAGTTGTTCTAGAGCTGGTCCCTGAGCTGCAGTATCAATGGGGAGATCCCAGACACTGCTTCCTTCCCAGACTAGATAGTGAAGAAAACAAACATTGACAAGCAAAAATAAGCACATCAACAAAAACCAACTAAAAGGGGAAAATCTTGTGTATGCGATTACTATATTTTATGAACTAAAATCATGACAATACATTAGTCTTAGTCAGTAGAGGGCCACTTTATCTTCCTGTAGAAAAAGACTTGTCCATTACTGAAGCAAGGCAGGGTTTCCTACAGAATTCCACACAAGAACCAGCTACTCAAACTCCTCCCGTCAAAGCAGAACACCTTTATAATGTAACACTCAATCCCTTTGGATCAAGGCTTCCTATAACCACAGGAAAAATTAACGTATTATTCACAGCTCTCAAATGGAATTTAAGCTGCAAGGGAAAGTAGCCTGAACCAGTTAAAAAATACTGATACGGAAACACTTTCCCCTAGCATTAAAAAGGGAGTGATCATCTCAAAGATGCTGGCTCTTAATCGACGAACTTTTCTCAACATATCTGACACATGCTAAGCATCTTACCTGTAGGTTGTGAAGCTGACTGAAGTTCCCATATTGAGCCAGTGTCCGGCACTGACACAGACCTTGTAACAGGTGGGATCATGTTCTGTTCAGATATTCTGCAATACCAACAGGAAGAGTCAACATGCCACTTCCAGGGACAGGAGTGCTCTGAACACGCATGAGATTCAGTAACTTGTAACATACTCCTTTCCTTCCACACCTCTATTTAAAACAAAAATATGATGTGGACAATACTACTTGCTTGCAGAGTTCTTGCTCATCTCATCCCTGCGCCAAGTCAAGGGCTAAGCCAGATACTGCTACAGTTTTGCATTTGCTGCGTATGGGCTAGTTTGAGGAACAAGCATACAGTACTGCAGAACTCAACTGGCAAAGCCATTCTGTTACCAGCACAACAGATCTGTCCAAAAGGTATGATTTCAACTATAAGATTTTCCTCCTCATTTTCATAAACATTCTCTGAGGTGAAGGCTACGTATATAAAGAAGAATTCAACATCCTGCAACTGTTTCATATTCACACAGTCTTTAAAACATGTAATGCTCAAATATGAGCAAACTTGAATAGGATGGACCCCTGCCAAGATTATAATTATTATTATATACAAGTTAGAGTATAGGAAGAATGGTATTCAGTTCAAGTCTGGGCTAACTCACCTCATCTTCAGCGCCTGGAACTGTTGCAAGAGAATAGCGAGCTGCTGCTGCTGCTGGGATGAGAGGGCTGCCTTTTGCTGCTGAGCCAGCACCTGTGCATATTGTTGTCTTCAAAAGAGAAGCAGAGAATCACTGGTATTTGTTCACTTGCTTATTTATATAATGCCCAAGTTGCAGAAGTTGCGTACAGATTCATTCTCCAGGACTAAAGCCCACTGACCTACATAACGTACATGCTAAATACTAGAGGAAACCACAGAATGCGGCCTCGGACAGAATAAGAATACAACAAACTGGCCCACATGAGCAGAACCAAATTTCTCTTCACCCTCAACTATGTCAACTGGTTATCGCTGTCCAATGTTACTCTTGTAAGCTATGCAACACTACTTCCTTTTTTTCTATAAATTACATACAGATCGCTCTAATTAATCTGCCTTTGATGACTGCCCACCTATACAAATCAACCTCTTCCCCAGTATGCCAAGGCATCCCCTAGTACAGGGGCAGGCTCTCACCTTATCAAACCTTAAGATCAGTATCCAAAACTCATAACTGTGGCACATGCTTTCAGGACCCCTTGAACAAGTATACCTGATTGCTTTCTTTCCTCCAAGCTCCTACAACACAAGTTGTTAGGAACTGGCCAGAACCGAACAACTGTCAACTTCAGCAAAAATGGATGACAAACTGCTTTCTCCAGCAGTTACCTTCCACTGATGTTCAAAAAGCTGAGCAAGCAGACCAAAAATAAGTTCTGCCTTCTCCATCTCTAGTTCAAAAGACATATAAGCCTTCCCCTGACTCCAAAACATCCGAACTGCATTACAAGGATAGCTGGGATTCAGTTTCACCATAACAGCTACCTATATAGCAGGTCTCACCAAAGTAGCTATGCATGACACCAAAAAATACTCTGAAAAGTGTGCCTGAGGTAGCCACGCTCTGTCCTAATCCTGTAGACTATCGAGCCTCCGGTGTTTGTGGAAGCAGGCTATTGCTGTAGGAGGTAAAGCACTCCCAGCCCCATTGCCCAAGGAAACAATGACAAGAAGCTGAACCCAGATGATTAAAAATGCAGAGCAGAACACAGCCACTGGAAGATCTCTGGGACTGGCAGTCTTACTGTATTAAAAGATGCTGATACTGGAGGTGCTGCATTTGGATCAGGGCCAACTCTTGTTGTCTAGTCAGCCGCTCTTGGTCCAGCTCACCCTGTGTTTAGGAATAAAACATTCTATTTTAATAACATATAATAACAGTAGTAGTACATTGCAAATGTAAACAATGTAAAAGTTGCATTCTGAACTGAAAAGACAAAGAAAGTAGAAAAATACCTAGACAGAGATCAACATTTACAAACAAAGCCTGTAGTATGGTGACTGTGAAATACACAGCACTTGTATGTATCACAGGACCAAGTCTTCCAGCCACAAACATGGCAAAACAAATGTTTTTAAACTGAGTGTCTTTTCTCTTCTTAAAAAGGTAATTTAACACAGGGTTCAACTTTGGTGCTTGGAACAACTGCAACTCCAAGACAGAGCAGTTGACACGAAAATGGTTCACTTTCCATTTGTTACAGGACTATTTGAATACTGTAACTGTCACATAATTACCAGATGTGGAAGCGGTGCTGGACCTGGAGTGAAGGGAACCCTGCCCCACATTTTCATGATGTCTCCCAGCGGCTGGAAAGTCTCATCACAGGCTCTCTTAACCAACAGCGACATAGTGAAGTATCCAGCCTGGAACCACTCTGCCATCTCCTGATTACTGAAAGGACCTGAAATAACACCAACCAACACACACGGGGGAAGGGGAAGTAAGGCCAAGTTGAGCATTCTGGAAACAAAGAGCACGGTGCTTGTTAAAGTAATGCAATACCTCGTGTTCCTGTCCATCGCATCCACTTGTCTGGACAGACAGTACATTCAAGACTGGAGTGTCAATGCACATATCTAGATGTTTTACAGTGGCAAAAACATTCCCCCAGATAGCTTTTACTGAAAAGCGCATGACTGCTTTCAGCATGCATTGGAGGGAGACGAGCAAAGCAGTCACGGTGGTGTGGAGCTTGGTCCAGCTGATACGCATCCTGCCTTCCAGCAAAGCTCGCTGCTTCAGGATCAGCATCAGATTGACAACAGTTGCAATTTCCAGTTGGACCTCAGCAGTATCCGCTAGCTGATAGTGCTAAAAGCACAAGCGCTACTTTCCCCACGTATACTGCACAGATAATTAAACAATCTTAGCCTGTTTCAACTCTTGCCTTCAAATCAGAGGAATTCATATCTTTTGTAGAAGTTTTGTTTCTGGATGAGCGGATCCACCTCTGAGTACAAGATTACGTTTTTTAAGACAATGAGGAAACCAGTTTCTCTTTTCCTTTCTCAAAAAGCAGCGCTACTTCTTCCTTCCTCTTTTTCCTAAGATTTCAGTCACTTCCTTCAAAGGAAGACTCCTATACTCATTTTACATATCCAAATGGAAACAAAGCCAGTATAAATAAAATAGGTTATTTAACAGAGTAAGAACCACATAAATACATTTTTTTGCAAAAATATCTTCTGAAAAGCAAGAATGTCCAGCAATTCTTGCCTTCTCTGTAAAAGTATCTTTACAGTAATGCCGCCCAGAGAATATGAAACCACAAAAGATATCCCAGGAAAAAAAAAATACGTGGGAGTGTTTAATTCTGGAGATCACATTCAAGGAAGTACTTACTCCAATGAAAAACTGTCAGACCCTCACTGAGCAAGACACCCAGCAGTGACTAGCATACAGTTTGAAGCACACTGTGCAAATAAAAACGCTTTATGGTTACCGTCCTTTAAGTTTAAAGGGATAAGAAAAACCTAAAGATATGTAATACCTGCAGACAAGAGACTGGCACGGATCCCACAAATAACACCTCCATAAATCCTATCTAGGGTTGATAGGTGAGGAAGTCATTAACACTAAACAGCATTAGCAACTACTTAGTGAAGTACAGCAAGTAAGGAACTCTCTGCTCAACTGCATTTTTGGGAGGCAGCTAAGCAGCTGCTAAAACACAGCCCTGAGACCTCCAAAAGAAAAGTACCTTCTGAACACAAAGATGCGACTATCTATACGAAAGGCCTGTTCCAATTTCCATTAAAAAAAAAAAGATTACTTAAGTGAAAACTGCAAGCAGGAAACAGTTGATATTACATGAGCTGATAATGCACTGCTGCAAGTACAATTTAATCTGAGATTATGTGTGAGCACTGGCTTGTGAAAACTTGCTTCCTCTTTGCTCTAGATTCTAAACAAATTACCCTTCCCTGAATACTCAATGTCTTCAGGCTGACACTAGAAAACTGATTTCAACGTTTCTCATGGATTCTTCAACAACCTACTGAATGGTCACATTCTTGTTTTGTTTCTACCATTATCTGGAAATCTGAGTAACCACTGGCATGAAAAACAGGTTTTAGTCTAACCTCAATTTACACAAACATGAAGTGATGACAAACCTTAGCTATGATAAAGTCTAATTCTGGACATTAGGCATGCTGAGCTGATGGGGGCAGTGATGAGCAGAAGATTTATTTTCAAAACCTAATTCTGGAATGGTAAATTCCCCATGCTGCTTTTGTAAAGACAAGCATCAGTATCTGTCGGCAGTAACTTTGTGAAGAACTCTAACAGTTCTGTGAAACAAAAGAGGAAGTGTAAAGGGCACAGACCTACCCTGAATTTCTCCTTGTGGATCTTTGTAGTACCATTTCTGCATGGCTTCATGGAACAATGGCATAGAGGAACCCTTTGCTCTGTGCTCTTGAATTTTTGCTGCTAGTCTTTCATCATCAAGGGCACTGTCCTGCAGGTATGCCACCATTTTCTCTGCTTGCTACAGGAGACATCAAAACCAGCAAGGAATACAAGAGTTAGATGTGTGCTTACAGATTTGAAAATGAGCGTGCCAAATACAACCACCTTGTACTACCCAGTGCTCAAGAACGTACCAGTAATTACAGGCAACTCAAGGACTAGTGTAACCGCACCACAAACCCTGAGCTCAGTCTACCACCTTGTCAGAATCATGAACAAGCATGGTTCACCTGCATAAGCAAAGCTTTAAAACAGCTTGCCCAGAAGGTCCTGCACAGTATCATGGTGAAAAATACAGCAGGTATGGGAGCACTCGCATGAAGAATGCTCAACATGCCAGCAGTCACTAAACTTTCATGAACACAGTCTGCGCTTCATTTATGTATGTCGGGGGGGGGGTGGTGTTTTGTTTTTTAAACGTATTTGGCATACTGTTTTATGGTTTCTCAAGGCAAACTGTAAGGCTACTTGACAGTGGTCATAAGTGCTAGTATCTGTAGCTCTTAACACTGGGTATAGTACCCTTATTCATAAAAATATTACATTGAATTATTCTCAAAAAAATAATGGAGGGAAGAAAAGTAGCTTTCAGTATACACTGTGGAGTATAAAGTTTCAGCTGCTTTTCTGTTTATTTCAAATATTTTTTGCATTCCGCATTCCTCCAGTCTCACGATTGTCAACAACAAAGGAATTTGAGAAATTTTACCTGCTCTAGGTGTTTGAGGCCCTCTTCATCATCTGGGTCAGTGGGAATGTTGCCCATGCCTGGAGCAGCTGTGACAGGTGTCTGAACTGGCCGCAGAGCAGGATTTGAATTGGAAACAGGAGGAGAAAGATGAGCAGGAGAAGCTGTGTCTGCAGAAATCTGTGGCAAAGGTTGAGCAACAGAAGCCAAATCTAAAGAAAAACGTTAAAATTAATTCAGTATCTTTAACACGAAAATATATGAAAATTACTTTTAAGAACTTACTGTAGAAACCATTCAACAGCTCAAAATTAGCACCAAAGCAAAAGTATTTTCAGATCTTCTGTATGTATGACTGCACATTGGTACTGTTTACAGCACAGGCACCCAACCTAACTTCAAGGAACAAACAGTTTAGTTCTAACAGTGCAGAACTCAGCACATTTCAGCATATGCCACTCCCTGGCCATATACATTTTTCCAGACTGATCTGCTCTACCACAATGAGACACATCCACAGCTAGCTCATGTTTCTCTAAACCGCATCGCAATGTGAAGTACCAGTGAACTGCAAGCATTTGAGATAGCATATCCAACAAATCCTGTATTTATAAAAACAGTTGGTGAATTCCGGCTTTTCATCACCATAATCCAGTCCTCATCTCTTAAGAGACCAAGACTAATCACAAGTACTGGAAACTTACTAAATTTATCTACCAAGTTTATTACCTTCACCTCTGTTGGACATTTTGGCTGGCGGTGTATTCTCTGTTCGATTCTCTTTATCTTCTGTTTTTTCTGTTCTTTCTGGCACAGACTCTTCCTTCCTTTCAAAAAGGCTTGTCTGCAGCGGGTCTGGAGGCTGGGATTTCGGTGGGGTATCTGACCTGGCAGCCGGTGAAGATGTTTGGACTGCTTCTTCCACTGCTTCTGTAACATTGCACGGTTCTACGTAACTGAATTAACGGAAATTCTACACTGCAGCATAGAACAGATGCATGAGAAGTCCTCCTTACCTGCCACTACTCTATCTGTTTTCTCCCCCTCTTTCTTGGTGGTCTTTTCATGATCTTTGGCTTCTTCATTGTGGCTCCCTTCAGAGTCAGATCTTTCTTCCCCTTCCTCCACAGGTCGGAAGTCCATCTCCTGTTCCTCAGGGATTGGCTCCTTCTGCACCTTCTACAAAGTCAACATAATCATCCATAATCCACCCGACATAGCAGGACATTTGCTCAAAGTGAACAAAAGGCCCAAGACAGCTTTTCACCTTTAAAGAGAGAAATGCTCCAGAGGAGTCAAATGTTCCCATTTCTTCTTCTGCATCTTCTAAGCACCACTCAGGGAGACTGTCTCTGTCATCATCCATGCTGCCACTCCCACACCGTACTCGTCGATAACCCCGTTCATCATCTCGTTCCCGGAAATCGAATTCAAACCTCCGCCGTCGCTCCATGTGTTCTCGCCAGCCTGCAGAACGAGGGCCGTCTAAGGTGGGGGGAAAGTAACTTTACAAGACAGTCCCGGGGGTAGTAGCTTACTTGGAAGGGTGAAGGGGTGGGTGAAGAGAGGACAAACAGTGACAGAAATTCAGAAAGCCCCTACAGGGTACAATCTGCCTATGAACAGGCATCTTAAACGACAAGGGAAAGAAAAGGTGTATCTTACCATTGAGCAGGAGACTTTCAAATATTATCCACTGTATATCTCCACATCATAAATTGTATTATGAGCATTAAAAAAAACACATAAGGCTAAGAAAGCTGGGCTACATAATCTTAAACACGATAGAACATCAAAATAAGACAAGTGACACTAAATGCTGATTTAATTTACTAGCCATCATTGTCTTAAGTCTTTTTTTTGCATCCTTGTATGTATAAGATTTTATATTTTCTTTCAGGCAATCTGCGAAAGTCACCCCCTCAACAAGCCACCCATGCTTTTTTCCTCTTCCCCTCAGAGACGCTTTTGCGCACATACACAAAAAGTGGACTGATGACTGTTCAAATACCTTTGAAAGGACTGTTACATCTCTTGAATGGTAATTTTTTAGCCATGGAATACCGAAACTTGGAATGGTAATAAGAAAAGAGGGACAGCTTTCCAAAGTCAAGTATAAATTTTACTTCACTTTTCTTTCTAATCTATTCAGAAGACATCTTCATTCAACGAAGCTTAAAATCCTCTGACTGCAATAATGCTATTTAAACTGTAAAGAACCTGCTGCTAAGGAAAACAAATTGGGCATGAAAGGATTGTAAACAGCTTTCCATACAATAGAAGCTGTCTTTACCAGAAAGGTGCAAAGTAAAAATGAAAGCACTTTAGTTTTTAGTGCTTTTAGTGGTGGCTGTATTCTTTTCTGGAGAAAACAGAAAAATTCTTTCTTCGGTCTCAGAATTAGTGCTATCAGTGCAGTCTCAATGTTTATCAAATGGCTACCAAAAAAATCACAGAAAAGAGGAGAAACATCGTCCTCGGTTCCATTTGCTTCATACAAGTGAGGAATGTTTCTACATCAACCCTAATATCCTAAGTATTAATACTAACCATGTAAAAATCCACCTTTGCCTCACAAATACAGGAAATCTTAAAACAAGCTCCTTCTAGAAACACTATGAATTTTAAGATTATATTTTATCAACGAAACACAAAAGGTTAGACTTTAACAAGGCCTTCACTATACCATCTGTGCTTATTTGCTAATAATTCCACTGTTTAACTTAATATATGCTTCTAGTCATGCTTTGGAAACCAAATAAGTAACATTTTTGGTATGCAAAACCGTCAGATCAATGTTCTGAAGCAACCTTTTTAATGTCATTAAGGAAAGAAAGAAGGCACTCTAAGCTTGCACTTATCCCATCTTTTCTGCCTGCTTTAAAGCAGTTCTTAACATCTTAGGCCTGTTATGTCAGCCTCTTGTTCATCAAGACCTTCTTGAAAAATATGTAAGCAAAGACAAAGGCTCACTGAAGACGCACTAATGGAGCAAGTACTCTGGAGAGCTCAAGGAATAACCATTTCTCATCTTCTTCAGAAGAGGATGCCTGCATTATGCCCCCTGCACCTCTGTCCACAGCGCCCTGGGCTCCAGCTCAGTGCGCACTCAGGAGGTGCAGGTTTCCAAGGGCCTTCTTTTCAAGCAAGTCATGCATATGAACGTCTCATTAAAATGCTGCTCAATTTTAAAAGAACAAAAGCATCTCTGGGAGCAACCAGCAACTAAGCAGGACAACACAGCCTCCCTGAAAGAAAAGGCCTGACACGAAAATTCCACCGACACAGCATGAGAAGCAGTGTTAAGTTTACTTTCCCTGTCCCCGTCAGAAATATCAATATATCAAACCCAGGACTTCCTTTGAAATCGGAGGGCTTTTTCCAAGGTTTAAGTGTGCGAGGTTGCTGACAACCAGACTGCATTTTTGATTAAAACCACAGGCAGACATCTCCTCCGTACACCCAGCAATGTCCACGTCAGGTTTCCCAATATATGGAAAACCAGAACTATGGCCTGAACCTGGCAATGCTGTATCCTACAAACAAATTACTATCTCTGCCTGTGCACTATCCTCCTTGCAAAGAGCCAAGTATCTCTTCTTCAGCTCTCTTTTCTATAGAGAAGGAAAATTTGGTATTAAGTACTTTCAGTGCAGCCATAAATGGGCCATCTTGAGACCATGCACTGAGGAGCCTCAATTATTTTTACACGGCTCACATCCCTACACCAGCAGCACAGGCTCTTCATAGTGGGACTCAGAAACATGGTTTTTGAAGGTGAATTCTGAGCATTGTGTTATTCCCAGGTATTTTCAAAATTCGAGTTAAGATTTTGTCTACCATGTGGTCTGCTTGCAAAGATTTAGTCACACAACCTCCTTTTACATCCCATCCATTTTCAGAGCCAGGTGGACAGGCAAAAAGGAGAGTAAGTAGAGCAGATTCATGCCCTTGTTTCTTAATAACAACAAAAGTTTATAAAAGCCTAGTTAGGTGCAACTTAGCAGCAGCAACTTAGGTGTGAAGTACAGAGCTGCCTATCTTGAAAGCAAGCCAAAGTAAAGGCAAACCCTAAATTCTTACCTAAAGCTTTTTAAGCAACAGTTAGGACACAAACATAGCTTTAAATTCATTCCTGTATCATCATTAGACACCAGTTATATGATCAAGATTCCAAGGTTAAAAAATAATTTTAAGCTAAATTTATCCCTTGCAATTTATGGTGACGTTATAGGCGAAAGAAAGGACTACTGACTGCTTCAGAAAATCCAAGTACACTTTAGTCTCAATTACTAATAGCTATTTATCTCTTAAAAGTTATATTCTCTAATTCAGCAAAGAAATTGCTAGTGTATACTAAAACAATACTAAATACTAAACTAAACAATACTAAATATTAAACAAAAGCAAGAATAGTACACATTTTACTTTTCTTGGCATATATCATATATGAACCTCCTTTTTATTTTGCTCAATTTTAGAGCAAGATGTACTTAAGCTGTTTTAAGATATTCAGGAAACACAAAGCACAATGGCCAAAAAAATAAGCAGTCTACTTCATTCACAGCAGTTGATTCTGAAAATGGAGTGAACCAAGATGAATTTTAAAACCTTTTCAAAAAAAGCAGCAACAAAAGGCCTCTTTAAAATACTTTTCAGGAAAATAGAGCAGCTTAAGCAAAGACAAAAAATCATATCAAAAAAATATTAGGCAAGAAGAGATGATTCCTATTCTTTAAGAATGACTTAGTAACAAAAAAATAAAACCAAAAACATCTATACATCATTCACTAGTTTGGGGACCAAAAAGGTTTGTATATATCTGATAAAATGGACTTGCTCTGCAAATTTAAAGGGCAATCATTGTATGACTGCAAGAACTGGAACAACAGAAAGAAGCGGCTTTTTAGGTAAGCAGTCATTGAATCATTAAAAAAAGATGGCTAAAAAAAAAAAATCAAGAGAACTTTGAAGCTGCCAGTGAATTTAAAGCTATGGTCACATTCTTCTTACATATAGTTAACCCAGTCTAAAGATCCTATTTCATATCTACAATAGCAGCAGTACCACATTTAACTAGCAAAACAACTTTTCCATTGTATAAGCCAAGGAAAGACGTTTTCTCATCAGACTTCAAGTCCTAGTGCACATACAGTAGTAGAAAACGTAGAAAACCCCATAAACTGACTGGGGAACCCTAGTGATGCAATCCAGACAGTTTTCATGCTGCAAAACTACACAAGTTTACATCCTCATGAATTAAGTAGTAGAAGGAAAAAGGCGTTAGGCTTGTCTATTTTAAGAAGAAGCCTGACTGATTTGCCTCTTCACTTTATTACCAATATTCAGAAGATCCCTCACTTCCTATGAGGCATAGCCATGTGAGAGGAGAACAGTTTAATCGCAGCACGGACACATGACAAATCTCTTCAACTATGTCAAGGGAGTTAACTTTAGCTACAATAAATCAGACCACAGAATCTGGCAAACTGTACTCAGGGGCACAAGACTGCTTCAGTAGAAGCAGCCCATTCTCTTCCTCCTTTGTACCTATTGAAAAAGCACAAAATGAGCAGATTTAGGTCAGCCATCCGGCAGTAAACACAGCTGAAGGAGCAAGAGGCATTCAAAAGCTAGAAAAACAGTGGTCTGTGGGAATCAAAGTATCCTTTGCTTAACAACAGAAGACGACAAACTCAAGCCTGACAATTGCTACATTCTTCTAAACTGTTCTCACCCAAAAGAAAAAAAAAACAAGCAGCATACAATCTAGCAGGGAGTACGCAGAGCCAAGTCAAAGGAAGGTCCAGCTAAACAAATGACGACAGTACTCTGAAGACATTTCTCTATTTTTAGCAGGACACATGATTAGTACTATTACCTAACATCAGAATAAGTACAAAGAAGCAGTTTAAGCCATGCCAATTTGAGTTAAACTAATTGTTTAAAGCAAGAATGTGATTTAAACTGTTTTGATGGTCCTGTGGCTACTACTACCAGGAGAATTCAAATACAGCTCTGACCAAAGCTGAGAGACTAGTACAACACAGCTGTCAACTCAGTCTATCTCAAAATTAGCAACTTCCATACAGATTCACAGAATTCTTAGAACAGGCTTTTTATTATATCTGAGAAAACTGACTTGTAAGTGAAATTAAGTTAGTTGACTCCTACAGTGAAAATTCAAATAAGCAGTAATATTTCCTATGATGGAAGTAAGAAGAATTTTCAAAACCTTTCCTCAGAAGATCTTCAAAAAAAGTTCAAGACATGAACGAACTTCTGAACTTTGAGGTCTATGCTTCCTTTTCAGCCAAAGTATGCAGGCTTGTACTTGCAAAACACTCCACTCCTGAGTATCATGCTGCATCTGATCATCATGAGGTACTATCGTAGCTGGCTCGATGTCATCTGAACTATATTACAAAGCAGCAGTGTCTAATGAACAATCATGACCAAACATTGGGGAAAAGAAAATTACATTCTTCAAAATTTGCCCCTTAGCCCTGCTCTAAATAGAAAAATCTGATAATAAGTCTAGCCTTGGTCTCGCTGCTGAATTTTAGTACAAGTTAACAGTTGTTTGAGGGCAGAGTACCATGTAGCTGTGGAGAGGGTTAGGAACAGAGGTAATGGTTGCTCACAACTATTATAGTACCAAAAGTCCTTCGGGATGTTGAAAAAAAAATGATGGACCCATTGTAAGAGCAAGTGTGACTTTTCTCCAATTAAAAAGAGTTGTCCACCTCAGCCCCAAAAACATCCCATGCCTCCTTTGTTTCCCTGTGAAAATGTGACATGCAGAAGAACCACAATCCTCCCACAGTTTCCCCAGAAGCCTTCTGCAGCCAAAAGACACCCGAAACTAAGATCCCACAACAGGTATGACTGGCTAGATCTTTCAAATAGTATTAAAAAAAATTATATATACACGTTTCAGCCATACTACTCAAATAACAAGCTCCACTTTGTATTTCTCCTGCAACTCTGGCAATGCAATGTTGGAAAGTAAGTGAACAAGATTGACTTTTTCAGGCCAGCGAAAGGGAGAGTGACACCAAGCAGATGCCCGAAATTTAGTGAGACAAGACATCCTGTAACTAACTACAAAATGCATAGAGCAACATATTTTGAGATTTTCCAAGGATGCCTCTTGGCATTGCAAACACATTTGGAAAACTGGAAAGATGCCAACAACCTGAATGGTTTACTGTCAGCGTGACTCCGCAGCCTTAGATATGCCACCTGACGTGGGTAACTTCTCTCCTCTCAGCACCACAGCCACAGAGGAACAGTACTATTAAAAAAAACCCTGATTTTACCAGGCACATACACAGCGGGAGCACAACACAGACAAGTGCACGCCTGAAAAATATTGTTCCCTTAAATACGTTAGTATACGGAAGACATTAAAAAGAAAACAAAAGGCAAATAATTTTGTGAACAAGAGCACCCTGTATGCCAAAACAGTATTTAATGACCAAAACTGCATGAACCTTACCTAGTTTTGTTCCAAACTTCATGCCACCTGGCATTCCTCTGCTTTCCCCATGTCCTGATTCACCCACTGCCCCTTCCCCTAGAAGCATTTTTCCCTCCAGATCTCTCACCTGGACTGTGAGGGCGCCACCTCTCACCATCTCTCCGTGACCCAGCCAGTCGCCAGCCTCCATCATCATCTTCCCCATTTTGTTCCTCCCTGAAGATGCGCCAGTTCTCGCTCTCAGAGCGTATAAACTCATGCTTCCTCCCCGTTGTTGCTGTCCCACCTTCCTCAAAGTTTGGTCTCACTGTAAAGAAAACACATGCCAGTGAACATGCATCCCGTCTTTAGGAACCTAGAAACAAAAGGGGGTAAATCTTGCTCCTTTAGAGGCAAAAATGCACCAGAAGTAAGTGGTGATACGAACCTAGGAGAAGAATGGAAGTTCATGGAAGGAAACACATGACAGAGACAGATTTAGGAAATCCCTCCACAACCCTATGAACCTTGGGATGGAAAGACTGAGGAAAACAACAAGATGAAAGTAAAGCATACAAGAAATCATGGCATGGATAGGAAAGACAGAGGAGGAAAAGATGAGTTTGAGACATAGGGAAGCATAAGAAGAAGCCAAAGTATGCAGAGAGAAAGAATAAACTGCTGTAGCATGAAAAGTCTCACGTTAAAGGAAAATGGGAATACAATAAATCATAAACATTACACATATTTTATGTAAACTAAACATATTCCTTTTATTACAGAAATAGCAAATATGAGATCTATATATTTAATCCAATATGATGTACAGCATACTTGCAATGTTTTAGGAAAGATTGAAGTTTAAAGTAGGATTAAGGATTAAACAAGAAAAACATAGTAGTAACATGATCCTGCGAATCCATCTTCTGGACAGCCAAGGTCAGCATATTAAGTGTTAGAAGCAAGTATGCTCGAGCTCAAGGACGAGTCTACCAAAAATTCAGGAGATAGGATAGTCTTTTAGTTCCTAATTTACATTAAGTTATATTTAAAATAAAACATGTAAAATCCTCAAGTACTTAAAGAGCAACACTGTCACAAAAGAATGACACAAGTATTTTTATAGAAATAATCCACATTCTACACCAGTAACTCAGGTTAGACATAGATGCTGCTTTTACTATTGACTCATCCCGACAAGGATACACCACCACCGAAATAAATGGAAGTACTAGCTTCAGGACTGTGTATTTCTTTAAATACGTTTAGCTGTGTAGCACCAGAATTCTCACAGGAACCATGGTGGTGCTACTTCTTCGCTGATACTGTTAACCAGTGTTAACCTGGAATTGTGTGGTTATCTATAAAAAAACCTAAACACATTCAAGTACTAACGAAAGGTATGCTTAATTTTCCTTCTTCGAGTCTTAAAATCCAAAAATATAAGATGATATTTAGTGAAGATTGTATAGTATGCCTGCTTGCTTAGACGGGAAAAACAAAAGCATGATTACACACTAAGATTCCTGGGGTGGAAAGGGACGTTTTTAAGAATTTAGTTTAGGAAGGACAGGAGATTGTGTTCCCTTTTCTTCACATTGTGCAGCTTTTTCAGTTAATGAAAAAAATGAGGAAACAGTACCTGGAATTCTATGGCATATCAAACCTCCATTTAGAACTCAGAAATTCTTCCTATGTAGAGATATTGCACTCTGGAGACAGGAAACACACTGTCTTTGGACTTTGCATATATCTTGGAGAAAAAACAACATCTTTTCTCCACCATCTCAAAACACCAGAGGAAAAAAACCTTTTCCTTTCTCCAGCTCAACATTTACCACTGTATATTGTTTTAGGGAGGGACTATAGTGAGAAAGTACAGGTGGAGTTCAATCCAGAGTACAAAATTCCCCATGTTTCCAGTTTCCCATACTCCAGGTTCATATGAAATCCTTTTACCACTGTCACAGGAAGAAGCTTCTCTAATATGGCAGGACCCTTGACCTATCAAGCAGACAAGAGGCAGGAAACACCACAATGTTTAAGATGCAAGAGTTCTTCCACCCTGATGACTACTTGAGAGACTACAAGTGACTACTTGAGGACCTCAGAAAAGTACTTGGAGTGTCTTCCTCTTATGTTGTTTCTATATAAAGAAAGAGCTAAAGTACATTGGCCAATTTAAAGTACATCATCAGTATCAACAGGCAACCTCAGCTATGAAGCTTAATATAACCCAGATACACATTTATTTCATTGAAGGGGACATCTGGCTAAAGACCACTTCTGTACTTGTTGGGCTGAGAACAAAAATTTTAAAAGTGTATTTTGGGAAGTCTCTGGTGATACTGGCTCCGAATTGCTGGAGACGCTCCCTTAATTTGATAGGTGCAATGCTGGCAAATGTACTTATCTGGAATGGATAAGTCTTTGCAGACAAAATCAACAACATTCTGTTTTCCCATGCTTCACAGAAAATAAAGGAAGACAACAGAAAATCTAACTCTGGAAAATACAGGTTTGGTTTGTTGCTTGGGTTTTGGGTTTTTTTTTAATTTAGGCCTCTGAAAAATGTCATGCAGAAGAACGTAACAGGAAGTGCAGGGAAGCTTCTCAGTATTGCTCCTGGGATGGGCTTCACATAGTAGAAAACTAGGAGACACAGCTACAGAACCACGTCAGCTGAAAATTAAACACAGAGAGATAGTGGCCCAGGAGAGAACTGCAATCCAACAGACCAGACAAGCCTAAGACCCAGATGACAAGGAATATGCCTTACTCTTTCTGAACTTATTTTTAAAATGCTAGAAGAAAGAAGAA
This sequence comes from Anarhynchus alexandrinus, assembly GCA_008711295.1. Taxonomy (NCBI): domain Eukaryota; kingdom Metazoa; phylum Chordata; class Aves; order Charadriiformes; family Charadriidae; genus Anarhynchus; species Anarhynchus alexandrinus. The sequence continues at coordinate 72,553 of VUYV01000175.1, read as the reverse complement.
AAATGTTTTTTTTTTTCTATTCTGCAGCACAAGACACTAATTTTTCCTCATTAAACAGTTACTGACAGAAAAAAAGTTACTCAATTTGCTATTCTGAGACTAGAAAGATATTATTTTTAGACATGTATCTATTCTTTTCATCAAAATTCACAGCTATTACCTGACACTCATTCAGTAACATTAATTTGAGAGTTTTTAGACTCTACCAATTAAGAAAAAAAGATGTTGGTGGTGACATGGACAGTGGGATCGAGTGCACCCTCAGCAAGTTTGCCGATGATACCAAGCTGTTTGGCGAGGTAGACACGCTGGACAGGAGGGATGCCATCAAGAGGGGCCTGGACAGGCTGGAGAGGTGGGCCCACACCAAGCTCACGCAGTTCAACAAGGCCAAGTGCAAGGTCTTACATCTGGGTCGGGGCAATCCCAAGCACAAATACAGCGGGGGCGGAGAATGGATGGAGAGCAGCCCTGAGGAGAAGGGCCTGGAGGTGCCAATTGATGAGAAGCTCAACACGAGCCGGCAATGCACGATCGCAGCCCAGAAGGCCAACCATATCCTGGGCTGCATCAGAAGAAGTGTGGCCAGATCAAGGGAGGCGATTCTGCCCCTCTACTCTACTCTGGTGAGACTCCACCTGGAGTACTGCGTCCAGCTCTGGAGTCCCCAGCACAGGAAAGACAGGTACCTGCTGGACCGGGTCCAGAGGAGGGCCACAAAGATGATCAGAGGGCTGGAGCACCTCTGCTGTTAGGACAGCCTGAGAGAGTTGGGGCTGTTCAGTCTGTAGAAGAGAAGGCTCTGGGGAGACCTTATAGTGGCATTCCAGTACCTAAAGGTGGCCTACAGGAAAGCTGGGGAGGGACTTTTTACAAGGGCATGTAGTGATAGGACGAGGGGGAATGGCCTTAAACTGGAAGAGAGGAGATTTAGATTAGATATTAGGAAGAAATTTCTCACTCTGAGGGTGGTAAGGCAGGTTGCCCCAAGAAACTGGGGAAGCTCCACCCCTGGAGGTGTTTAAGGCCAGGCTGGATGAGGCTTTGAGCAACCCGGTCTAGTGGAAAGTGTCCCTGCCTATGGTAGGGGGGGGTTGGAACGAGATGATTTTCAAGGTCCCTTCCAACCTAAGCCATTCTATGATTCTATGTTATTTCTTTCCATTGTTATGAAGTTAAGATTCTGGAGACTGCTCTGTAACACTGGCAAGCTATCAGCCCACAGGCTCAGTTCTGCTGCTCCAAAAACACTTGGGGAAAAAAAAAGAGTCACCTAAAGAATGTTGTGAAGTCTACTTTGCCACTGAATATCTGTATATTCTTAGCCTCTCTGCAGATATATACATGCTATAGGCATACCTAAGGCAACTCAGGTTTTCTTCGTTCTTAAGACAGCTCGTTTTGCTCCCAGGAACTGAAGCACTGAAGTCAGGTTTTGTATTCTGAACTCACAGAAAATGGCACCCCCATTTGCTGCTGTGGGGTTTAAAACACGCATCTCTACAGAGGTGACAAAATATCAAAAGCATCAAGCATCAAAAACCAAGATCAGACACAAGTGGGATCCTACCCCTCCTCTAATTTTAAATTAGATGACCTGGCATTAGATGGTCTTGAACAGTAGATAGACCAGCCAAGAAACTAGTTCTTCACAAATACAAACCAGTCACAAGTTAAGGACCAGAAAAAAAATCAAGCTACCAAAGTGACAGAAAGACTGTAACAAAATTGTATGCAGGAATACTCCTATAGCTTACATGTAAATTCGTAACTTCTAAAGTCCTAACATACTGTCTCTGCAAACTGTTCCTAGACTTGAGAACACTCACTTCAGCTGAAAAGACTTAGGTCAGAGAGGCAGTATTTGGCAACGTTTTAAGGATGAAAAAAACTAAAACACAGTCTATGGTTTTGCCTTGGACTAATTGACTGGACTTCCTGAAGAGAAGGAGCAGTAAAAGGGCACCTCTGTTCAAGTCTGTCACAAAGCCAGCAATGGTGTTTACAGAAAACTTCAGATAGAGCCTAGTGGTATCCAGCCAAAAAAGCCTACAGCTGTGCAACACTGGGTTGAAGCGAGACTCACCACGAAGAACAAGACTAGGATTCTGGGACATAGCCCCACGGCAACACATTTATGAAGGGGACTCACTAACAGAACGGCAAATAACTTCTGTTCTCCATGCTGTCAGTCCACATTTCCTATGACATGCTCACTGTTTGGAAAGAATAAACAGGAAAGCAACAATTGACAACAATACTGTTTCCTCTAAAGAGCGGAAAAACTAGGAGAGTCTAAGTGCTTTGACTTGCTCTCTTCTTTCTGCTGCATGCTACACACTTCCTAAAGAAAAAGATAAAAAGAAAAACCTTTGCAGCTAGTGTTTTTAAAGGAATTCAGATAACTTTGCCTAGATGTGTAATTTTGTAGCTCATTTTACAGAAGAATAAAACAAATGGCCTTAAGATGATATTTCTAAAGGACTGCCTTCTCATTAAAACAGTATTTGACATGCTAGGGACACTATAGGAATACATACATAATGAAGTGACTCACTTATAACCAAAGTCAGTGACAGAGATCAGAAGTTCCGATGCCCATTTCTAGCTTCACGTTTTCTCTCTCTCCAATTAAAATCTCTATCTCAACAGTAGGTCTCAAACACATACTACTCAAATATCACTCCATATTTTTTTCACTAAATTGTCCACTCTCATAGGTATGGGTGAACCAGCAAATTCAAAGGAACTAACAACAGAGTTTAATTCCACAACAACACCTGGAAATCACATACTGTAGCTATTTCATCTGCTGTACAATTGTGTTAGATTTTCAATCCATTCAGTTGAATCAGATTAGAAAACATGTGACTGGACACCATACGCCTTCTACAGTACAAAATATGGTTTGTAAGAAAATACTGCTTGTAAAAAAAAAATAATAAAATCCTATTTCTGAATAAGAGAGGCTGTCTATAGTGGAAGTTCAACTTTGCAGCAGTATAGAGGGAAGGGTGAAGGGCAAGTCACATTGTCCTATAGGCTTGCCACAGTGGTGGGAGTCCCCTTGCACTACATTATTTGCCCTGGTTCTGAAGGTCAGACTATGCCTATCACAATTTTCGGTGCTGTGCCTGAACATGTATTAATATGTTCCGTACTAATGAACCAAAGAATTAATGTTTTGCAATTTAGGGTTGGGGGGAAGGTTAAAGAGAAAAAAAAAAAAAGAGGGAGGATTTTGTTTCCTAAGCAGGAAAGTCTACATTAATAATTTTCCCAGCAGGCCTTCAGTAGTTTTCCTGCAAACAACCACAGCCTTTGTTTCTCAGATCCTCTTACATCTGACGTTCGATCAAAGCCCTCACATCAGCAGCTCACCAAGGGGGGGAAAAAAAAAGTGTGAAATACTACTGCATTACAAAGCTGTCCTCACAGTTCAGTTCAGTAGTGCAGCGAGCTGACCGCTCTGTGTGGTTGTTCAGCTAAAACATCTTCCATAAATAACTCTTCTCATTTGATAAGCGAGAGAGAAAACAGCTTAAGTGAAAGTGGTTTCGTTTGATGTATGGAATCAGCAACCCACCTAATCTGCATTGTTTCATTCCTAGGCTTTAGCAAAATCCTGTGATTAATTCCATGTTTTCACAAAGGAGCACTGTGGAGATGGAAGAGAAGTGGCCAGATCTACATCTTCTGACCAGCATTAAGCTACAGTTCAGCAACACCCTTCAGAGACCACAGGCTGTACCATTAGCTGCAGCCCACCCTTCTGTTAACACCAACACTCAGGAGCTCGGGACCTCATGAGAAGAAGTGGCACTGGACAAGCAGCAGTGAGACACGAGTTTCCCTTTTCAGCTAAAAAAAAACCCAACCAGTAGACGACACTGGTGAGGGAGAAAGTATCAGAGAACAGTGTGTGTTTTCCAGCAGCAATACGGGAACATTTCTCATTCTGCTTTTCCAGGGGAATTTTGGCCTTTTCAACTTTTACGTAAAACTTTAAGATTATACAAACCTAAAAAAATTATCTTTATTAAGGTGGTGAGGGGGAAGGCACCCCTTCTCCATGTAAGTGTTTGAGGATTTCTCCTTGGCTGCTAAGGGTTTGTGTTGGGTAAGGAACTGCTCCTAACAAACCAGCATTCTTTTCCACATGATCAGAGCTAACCAGCCCCCCTGCAGGCAAAATGACCAATCGAATCAGCTTCAGATGAAAACCAACCCCCCCTCAACACTATAAACACAGGAATGAGACATACAAACCCATTTTTTTTACTTTTTTTTTTTTAAAAAAAAAAAAAAAAAAAGACCTCTACAAACCACTTGTGGGAAGTTTCTTGCCAGTGCTGGGACCAATACACAAGACCAGCCCAATTCCTCTCCTGGAGCCCAGGTTTCCCCTTCTCCTGCACGCAAACCCTTCAAAGACCGGTAAGTACACAAAACAATCTTAATTTTTTCTTTTTTCTTATTGTGCGATTAGAATTTTTTCTGTCGTTCTGTAATCAAAGAAATCAAAGTTGTTTTCAGGGCAGAGTTTTATTCCTAACACTTACTCAACTAAGTATCACCTTAAACAAAATGGTTTCTGATTTCCCCCCCTCCAAAAAGAAGATGCGCTCTCAGGTGACCATAGACCTAGCAGCAAAACCAAAGTCATCATGCAATGTTTTTTCAGAAAGCTTTCAAGATAAACAGTGCTGGAAAGACTCTGCAACTCTCTGCAAACAGGGAGCACTTGCAAGCCTACAGCCAAGGTAGCCGGGTGTTACCCGGCCAAGTGTTACGAAAGAGCCATCCTCACCTTCTCGCTGTGTTTATTGTAACTCAGCATTTAACTTCAACTCCATCACAAATTAAAGAAGTTAGCTTCACCTCTTTGAGCCTGCTATTACCATTTCTAATTATATCTCGTGCCTTCAATCATTTTCAATCAATGCATTCTGACTGTGCTTATGAACACGTTGTTGTGAGCTAGCACCGCTGCTCAGGAAAACATGCATTGGCATCGAGCGCAAACTACGACATCCTAGAAAACTCATTCTAGGCAAGCCATTAGGAAGCTTCCATCATATAGGGCAGGACTGCTCTTCAAAAACAGCAAGTTCTAAAAAAAAATAGATGGGAGCAGATTTCTATTACTACAGCCTGACATCAAATATCCTCCGCCTTAACTCTAAATTTATTCCTCCATTAACAATACTTAATTTTACATTCAAGCTTCTCTGTAAGGATTTAATATATACTAACATATTTTAAAACCTTTAACAACATTTAAGCAAAGTCTTGCTAAAGTTTTTCTACTTCTCTAAAGGTGGCCAGCCTAGCTGGTCCACTCAGATGCTACCTCATAATCAACAATTAGGGTTCATATGGATCCTCACAGTATTTTCAGCATGCTGTATTATGTGAAAATACATTATACATAAGATGGAGCATTACAGATGTCCCCCAAAAGCAAGTATATAAGCAGCTTTGCTTTCTGTGCTATAAAAAAAGACATACTCTCCCATTTTACCAAAATTTTGGGGGGTTCGGTTGTAGGTTTTTTTTTTAAAGTGCATTCTGTCACAGAAGGTCAAAAGTACGAGCTCTTGCATCCTCTACTTTGTGGCACCTGCTTTGAAAAGTGTGACTTGGGCTTAACAAATTAAAGTTCCTGTTTTTACAAGACTGACTTACATATGTAACAGTTTCCAGGACCTGTTATCTTAATTCCGCAGACTGCTTGGAAAAAACAGTTTTGTCACAAACTACTCCCATTCATCTCAATGAGACACTAGCTACAAAACCCAAAGGACAAACATGTTTGCAATTTTAGCTATCCTACTAACAACTGCAGCATAAGCTTTCAACCAAAGCAGTTATTCTAACCGAATTACTTCCTATATTTCTAAGATTATCCCCTAATGTAGATTATATGATCCAGTGATGTCATCAATACTAAAAAACCCCTTCATTTCCTAATATCAATGTCAGGGCATCTCAAGAATTGCCATTCAATCTAAAAATAACAATATTGAGATTTTAATAGCAGGAAAGTGCCTATCAAAAGAAAAAGATAAACTTAGTTTGTTCTTGTTGCAAAGTGCAGAGGCAGCAACACATCTGAATGATCACAGCTTACACTACAGAGATGATGTTTAAATCTGAAACTAGTACAAGATTATGTGGACCCAGGTCAAGTAAAGAGGGAATGCACACATTCCCAGAGGGGCATGCCAGCACCACCTGGGTTCTAATAAATCTTCAAATTATGCTACAGTTGTAAGCAGTTTTTGCAGTTAGTCCCAGCAAACAGCAGGTTCTCTTGACTACTTTGCTGTCATAACGAGGCAGTGCACTATAAACTGCCTCAACTCCCTTCCAAGGTCAATTAGAACAGATTTTGTTAAGAGTAGAAGTTGGGCAGGTAGGGCAACACTGCAGAAGTCTCCCCTGAACACAGCTCCACATAAAGGCATTCAGGCTCCTAGAAGGGTTGCAGGTGCATTAGCATACTGAGCTGAAAACAGGCTGGAAGTGTCACTTCAAACACCTTCAACAGAGAAGTCAAAATAAGAAAATGAAGACATTGCTACAACTGAGTCCCCGTGCAATCCTACCAGAGTTTTAACAGCTGAGCTCCTGCTGTCAAGAGAAAAGCTAACCAAGAGGAAAGAAACATGGTGGCATGAAGCAGCAAAGCAACAAAGAGCTGTTACAACACAAGCAAGATGATCTCAATCAAAAAGGCAAAGCGTGGGAGATCAGCGTGCTGGATCGTGAATTTCAGAAATGCAAGCAATATCCTAGAGCTGCAAGGCAAAGTTTTATTACACATAAATCATTAGCAAGCCAGGTCAGTTTAGAACCTGTCTGACTGCTAGGAAAAGGGAAACCGTGACTTTGATTTAAGAAGGTAGTACTCACCCTACCTTGGCTTATCTTAGAAGAATGTACAGAAGCAGCCAGAATGAAGGACAATGGTGATAAAGAGATTAAAATAAAAAAAGCTAAGAACTGACACACGCACTGGAGTTGGCGATAACCATTTAATTTTCAAGAGACTGGAAATAGGAAGGATTAGACACACTGAATGCATGATAAAAGACTGGTCAGCATGCCAAAAGAGGTTTAGAAAAGTACTGACAGTTCCTGTCTTTCCAGCCAAGGGCTATCAGCTGGGAGATGAAGGGAGAAGGAACACCCCAAAGCTACAACAGTTTCACAAGTCAGGAACCAGGAAAAGCAAAACCAGACAAACAGCATAACATAAAAGGTTAAGAGATGACATTAGACAAATCTGGGTTAGAAACACAGTATGCATTTAGCAGTGGAGACAAGTATTCTCCAACAAACACTGCAGAATTTTTCTTTTCAAGTCAAAGTCGAATGTCTTTCCTACAACATACACTGTTTGAAACTGGGATTAACGTGGGGATGTCGAGGACCGTGCTGGGCAGGGGATCAGATCAGATGACCTAAATTGTACTTTACAACTTCATTAATTTATCACTAATGAGGAAAGAAGGTATTTATATTTTTTACTACAGCAGACAAGGAAAGGAGTAGACAGAAGACAATAATTCTTTTTAAATTCAAAGTCAGATCTACTTTTAAGTTGACTCTACTTTTGACAATACAGAGGACCAATCTTCCAGCCCGACTAAACTATTTCTCACAGGGCAGCTCTTTCACCTCTTATTCTGAACCAACGGCATCGCTCTCAGAGCCTATCTGCAATTTTTTTTACCCATTTTTCCCCACCCCAAGAAGTTGAGACTTGTGGCTTTTGCAAAAAAAAAAAAAAAAAAAAAGCTTTGGAACTCAAGCTTACAGACTTCCAAAGCTATCACTGCCATGTAATTAGATACCTGATATTTTAAATAGTCCTAGACAAGAAAGATCAGAGGCCTATATCAAATGAGACCAGAGCAGTAACCTGGTTAACCTCAGCAGGCAAACTCCCCTGCTGCGAGTCTCAAGGAGCAGAGACACAGGACTGTTGTGAAACGTGCTGCCGGGGGCTAATGGAGGTTTCTCTTTCTCAAGTACCTTCGAAATCTGTCAGTAAAGGATCCTCCCCCATAAAAAAAGATCACAAACAACCTGACGGTGAACACCAACTAATTTTTTTCAGAGCTTTAAGCCAACATTAAGTGATTAATCACCACTCTAGAAAGCTCCTTAATCAACAAAATTGAGACCCCGCAACGCTGACAGCATTTTGCTCTGAGTAAAATCTGCAAGGCTCAAGCACACTACCTTAGCACTAATGCGTGGAAGATCTGCAGTGTAGCCAAGAAAAATGTACCACGTTAAGAGAAAAAGAAAAACATACATTAAGTATGTAAAACACTGTAGAAAAGTCTTCTGTCACCAATCAGTCAGTATCAGACTCATTCTCACAGCATATGCTTGTTTTGCAAACCCAAATTACTCGGAGGCTATGAGGCAGATGCTGCCCTCAAAGTACCATGAGAATTTACACAAACACTAGGTTGTCAGGCTTTTTTTTTTTTTTCAAGGACGCATGAGGTTTACACCCAGAGGCATTTTGCTCTATAAGTGTTCTCCTCTATTCAAACGAGGGAGTGCTTCTTGCGAGTACTGCTTATTGTAAGATGATAAAACCAAGGCATGTCTGCAGCTCATTCTGTGCGTGGTCCCCATCATCCTTCCCATTCAGGGATGCCCATTTTCCAGCTCCTTCAAGGCATCCAGAAGGGCTCTTCCAATTCTTAGCAGAAGGACTCTGCTCTACAGACAAGTCGCTAATCATCTGGTTCCTGAAGCATTTAAAATGGTATTCAGGTTATTGTAAATTCTGTAACAGTGCAGCAAGACTGAAAACTGTCATTTAGAGAGCTACATAGTAGACCCAAGATCAAACTTGGATAAGGAGGGGGGGGCATGCTATAAACTGAATGGACTATGATCAGAATCCCCCAAGAAAAGTAGCCTAGTACCACTGAGCAGGAAAATCTCAGAAAGTCCATTGTATTCTTTGGAACAGGGATTGGTTTTGAAATACTTGTTCTAGGAGACATGAACTGGAAAATAAGAATGAGGGGGAAACTACCAAATTCCACTCAGGCCATCATCTACTTTACCTCCTTTGACTACAGCATGGATAGGAGAAATAGCTGGATGGTTCTGAGAACCTACAGAAGGAAAGAAAAATTAAAATCTAGCTAAACATTCACAGTGATTTCAATTCTCTTACTTCATTATGCATTAAGCACAAGTGAAAGAAAGAATATTTTGTAATTACTAAAATTTGGTATCAAGCAAAGAGTTATGAAAACTGCTGGTTTACAGGATCAAAGATCACAGGAAAGATTTTTACCTTTCATAAATTCATTCTGAAGTTCAGGAACCTTAGATCTAATGTGTTTCAAGGTAAAACTAAGACAGCACTCGTGGGGAAAAAAAATCCCATTCCTCTAGCCTGTTTGTACACTTGTATTACACACTGAAATAGTCGTAATTCAGAGAAAGGTCAAAATTGATGAGACAAAATTTACTAAATACACCATGTATAATTACGACTTGTAGAATCTAGATTTTTCTTTAAAATACTCTGTTGTTCTATAAACAAGATTCCTCACAATCATCTTTAAGTAGGTTGCACACATTATGAGGTCTCTATTTTACTTGAGCCCTTATTTATTTTAGTTTCCCCCAGCTGAACTTTAAACATTCTGTATGTATAAAATTTACAGATTTGAGTGGCCAGTGTCTCTTCAAAAGACACTCAGCATTTCTGACAAGTGTGGCAAGTTTTGAGGTTTGAAAGCAAACAAAGGAGCCTAACATCTCAAATACCTACAAGTATCCATTTGGCTTCCCACGTTTGCAATTCCACCTTCACCTCCTAATTCCCACACACTCGCTGTTCTATTTTCTGATTTGGTCACTAACAAAAAATACACTGCTTCGGCAGACGAAACTTCAAATTATATCACAGTTATATTTTCAGTATTGGTCTCCTGCCCTTTTTTTACCCGATCCTTACACAAACAGCCCCAGACTCACAGAAGCAGCTCTGCCCTGAACACTGTAATTCTGCTTAACTGGACACAGTGGGTGCAGACAGCAGTCATCTCCTGAGCTAGAAAAGTCTGAAAGGGCTACCAGGTGAACTACAGCATTCCCCTAAAAATGCATAAATATATTAGAGATATAATACAATAAACATTATTTCCATAGTACTACTGTTAATAATATTCATAATAGTATTGGTAAACTAGTATACTCTGCTAAAAAGAAGTTACAAAAACTGATATAGTCAGGCAAAATTAAGTTTCTTTTCAGATATAGTATGCCTAATCCCATCCCACTCACCCCTAAAGAATTAAAGCATGCGACTCAAATGTAAATTTAGGAAGGTAAAGTATGAAAGTTATATTTAAACAACTAAGCAGGGAAAATTTGAGTAGTCAGATTTTTGAACTTAATCTTTTTTAGCAAAGTATTACCACAAACAGTGGTAAATTCCTTTGCAGGCTCCTGACTTAATCTTCTCTGGATTGCAATGTATAAGCCTTCCTTTGTTGGCTGCAGTATTTCAACCCCTGCTGATGTGTCAAAAACTGTGAACGTTAGGCAAAATACAAACACGCTGCGTTGTATCACATTATTTCCTTTTTTCTCTTTTCTAGGAGATGACAACAGACATGATAGAGAGCAATAACACCAAATCCAGTGCTCCCCTCCTGACCCAAAGATACTTGAGAATGGTGACCAAGGATGGACACAGCACATTCCAGATGGATGGTGCCCAAGGAAAAGGTCTGGCATACCTCCGAGATGCATGGGGAATATTAATGGACATGCGCTGGAGATGGATGATGCTTGTCTTTTCTGCTTCTTTTGTCATTCACTGGCTAGTCTTTGCAGTGCTTTGGTATTTGCTGGCTGAGATGAATGGGGACCTGGAGCTGGACCATGATGCTCCACCTGACAACCACACTATATGTGTCAAGTATATCACCAGTTTTACAGCTGCTTTCTCCTTCTCACTGGAGACGCAACTCACAATTGGTTACGGCACTATGTTCCCAAGCGGGGACTGTCCCAGTGCTATTGCACTGCTTGCAATACAGATGGTCCTGGGGCTCATGCTGGAAGCTTTCATCACAGGTAATCCTTCATATTTAATCTTTAGAGAGAATAGGTGTGACAGATTTAAGAAATGGAGCTAGAAATCAATAGTGATCATGTTGATATCTGAAAGAAGAATTAAGCCAGTCACTACCAGGATGTTGAAATTTAAGCTATCTAGTAGTAAAAGTTAAATATCTTTCATTAAGAAAAGACATAAATTAGGTGATATCAAGATTTGGGCTTGAGAGCTACACTATTCATTGGACAATACTTGTGGCAGCTCCCCACTCACCTCTTTCAATCACTTATTTCTTATACCATTATCTCACCAAGTTTTTTTCCATGGAATTACAGTAGTTAAAGTCAATTTGTTTTCATTAATAGTTTTAAGGTTTACTTTCATCTAGCTGAAGTACTTTGGTTGATCTTTAATTCAGTGTTCCTCAGTACCCGATGTAATGAACCTTTTTAAAATGTCGCAGCTATTTCGAGGTATTTAAGTTATTTAAAATAATTTTCAGATTTAAAGTATTTCAATAAATAGACTGAAGATACACAGGTTAGTTTACTGTGTAGTAAAAGCAAACTTCTGTGGTAGAACACCAAGATCAGGTACTATTACCAGTTACAATACATCGGAGCAAGCTAACAGCTCTCCTTCCAACAACTAGAGTTCACTCTCCAAAGATTAGTAAGTGAACATAGCTTAGAAAAAGAAGCATTTTAGGAAAGCTATACTTTTTAAACCAAAAATGGGTTAGTGTGATGCCAGCCTAGAAGTTTTCAAACATGCAGGCTGAGGCTAGAAAGGCCATGTCCACCCAAGCCTGCTTCTGTGCCTTTGTACTGTATCACAGAGCTCGGAGGCTGCAGGGAACCAACCCAGGCACAGTGCTCCTGTTCAGTTTGTTCTTTTCTGTGATGCAGGTGCTTTCGTGGCAAAGATCGCCCGACCAAAGAATCGGGCATTCTCCATCCGCTTCACCCGCTCTGCTGTAGTGGCACACACTGAGGGGAAGCCATACCTTATGTTCCAGGTTGCCAACACACGCTCCAGCCCACTGACTAGTGTCCAGATTTCTGCTATACTTTACCAAGAACAAGAGAATGGGCAGCTGCACCAAACTAGCGTTGACTTCCACCTAGACAGCATTACTTCGGAGGAGTGTCCTTTTTTCATCTTTCCACTGACCTACTACCATTCAATCACTCCATCCAGCCCCCTGGCTGCTCTCCTCCAAAGAGAAGCTGCTCACCATTTTGAGCTGGTCGTTTTTCTGTCAGCAGTGCAGGAGGGCACAGGAGAAATGTGTCAAAGGAGAACATCCTACCTCCCCTCAGAGATCATGCTGTACCACCGCTTCGCCTCCGTGCTAGCCCGCAGCCCCAAGGGTGAATATCAGATCAAGATGGAGAATTTTGACAAGACTATTCCTGAGCTCCCAGCTGCAGCTGACTCAAATAGTCCAAAAAGGACTGACAAGGAGATCCGCATCAATGGACAGCACGCCGACAGCTTCCAGCTCTCCGAGACTGGCCTCACAGAATAGAGAGAACAGACTGTGAACTTTGTGCTTTTTTAATTATTATTACATTGAACTTTCAGGTTCCACTTACAACCTTCCTTCCTTGCCTGCCCTGCCATCTTCTAGTGATCTTTCTCTTGTACTCCCATCCTTTTGATTACAACATGATATGCAGAGTAAAGAGAACTGGTGTGCCCGTGTAAACTGAGGAGAGGCTGGATTAACCACCCAGGACAAAGTCAGGTACATGAATCATGGTACTAATTCTTGGAAATTAAAAGAGCTACCTGCTGAATTCACCAGACTATGATTAAAGCCGCACTGACCCTGAAACGAGAGACCTTCAAAACTCCCAAAGCTGACCAAAATCATAATTAACCAGCTTGTGACAAAACAGACAATACAAAAGAAAATTTTCAGTCAACACCCATATGGGGTCATTCAGTAAATATATTAGTTTTGGGATAAGCAACTCTGTTCATCCAAGATCCTAATTTTCCTGTTCTCTTACCTCTTTGGGGATACAGAGTTATATCAGTTTTCAGATGGCTGAATTCACTCTTAGAAAGTACTGCCAATCTCTCATGGCAGTGAAAAGCACGCCTGCTGTGCCTATTAAGCAAAATTGTAAATACTAACTGTAGTTCTTCATTCTGCCAAATAAGAGAACATCTCATTTCAAGACACTATCAAAAAATCTTCATGTATACAACAAATGCTGCAGTGGAAATTTTTTCGTATTTGGAAACACTGAATAAATTATTTAGCAGTGGAAAACAGACTATTCTAAAAGAATTAATGTACTTTTTTAAAAAAGACCATACATTCCACACATTGTCACCTTTGTGCTGCTTATCTCAAGTAGATCTGACCCAGAAGGATGCACTATATACATGAGAAGTAGAACTGCATCCATTTATATTTTATGCTTTTTAACATCAATATTTGCCTGTACACACCGCACAAAAATATTTAGAGACACTTGAATCAATTTTAAAATAAAAAATTAAAACAAACTATACGTGAGACTTTTGTATTTAAGTGCCTCATAAACCTACTGCAATTAAGACACTGTTCTGAAGCTCCTAAATAATTTAAGAAGCTAAAGGATAAACAGAATGATGGATAATTATTTCCAAGCTCTAAACAAAAGCAGTGCCTATTACATGTTCATACTAGAAGTCAAGGATCAAAATAAAGTAAAAGTTATTTTCCAAAGGTAGAAGACTTTTCCCAGAATCCAAGATGGCATAAATAGCAACTTTCATTGACAACAGCATTATAGACTACCAAACATGCTTCCTTTTAACTTCACTGAAGTGGTCAGCAGCAGGAAAAACGGTCTCAAGCTATCTTATGTGATACTGTTTAACTGAATTCTTCTCAAGCCCCCAAACCCTGTTAACTAAAGTATGTTCAGAACTCTAAAGATGTTAGCAAAAAGCTACTTTGTTTTAGGAGCTGGGGAAATGGGAAGCAGCCCCATAGAAGCATTTCACACAAGGAGGGGGAACGAGGCAGAAGGCTCACGTTTTCATTGCAATTCAGCTCTCATTCCAAACTGTCCAAGTATTGCCTCCCCACTTTCCAGACCTCAGATACTGTCAACATCTCTTTTTTAAAATTTAATTTTATGTAAAAGCATTCATGAATATTGCGGAGCTTGGAGAGCAACACACTATCAAGTTACTTTGCCTTCATCCCTACTTTTCTTAGCTGTTGATCCATATAGAGTCTAAAGATCCCTTTTTCACTCTCATACCAGTACCAATAATTTTTAAGTATTTCTTGCAAGTGTTATTTCCATGTTCTCTACCAATAGAAGACATTGAGAAGAACCAGTGCAAGAGCAATAGAACAGATTCCTGTGTCAAGTCTGAAATAACCACTTAGGAAAAAAGAGTAGTATTCTGTGTGAGGTATTGTTTTTCCCATATATATCACATACTCCAGTCTCAGACCAACCAATTGTTCTGAAATTCAGATGCATAATCCCAACAGGACAGTAATATAATCTCACCACTTAGAGCCAAAGACATAAAAGGATATTTCTCATTTCCATTAACATCTAATCAAAGCATGAGCTGCTTTGTTTGGTTTCTAAATGACTTGATACTTTAAAGTTATCCTGTTTTTTAAATAATTTTCTATTTATAGATTTCATTTAAAAGGGGGTAAAACAGCAAGTGTAAAGAAAAAAAATACATTTAGTATACACTAAATGCAATCTTCAAATACTACATTCTGGAATGCAAAGCTGAAGAACTATACAGAAGCAAATTAGACAGACAAACACAACTGTGTAGTTAATTCAGAACAGGTGCAGAACAAAGAGCAGACAAAACACCCCTATTGCTTTTACAGTTCCAGAGACTGGTGAACCATGGATGCCTGATAAAGTATTGGAAATAGGCCATGGCCCAAACTGGAACACAAGCCTAGAAAAATTGCTGATGGGCTCTGATCTACGCTTTGACTAACATTTCAAGAGCAAGCTGGTGATGAACCTTCTTTGGATGCACTTCTTGCTAGTAAGGTAGGGAAGAAAAACAAGCCAGGCATTGTAAGGGAAAGTGCGATTCAAAAAAATTCAACATCCTTTTTATAGTCACTTGAACACCCTTTTTATATTCAAGTCTTCCTAACCTAACCAAAAAAATAACACATTAAACAGCACTCAATCAGGTTCCACAACTGACTTTCTAAATGTCTTGTTTAATCTACATTACAATTATTTACTACCAGTTTGTAATTGCTGGTAACTAATCAAAACCCCTCAGCTACTAAGCTGGTATTAGTCAAGGGCCTGCACAGAAAATTAAGCAGCTTTTGTGCAGTTCTAGAAGACAGCCATGATCAAGCAAACAACTTGCTCATTTTCTTTGCTAATGGCCTCAGCCTTCCAGAAGCAATTTGTGTTCTCAATGAAGTCTGTCAGAGCTGTGACAGTCTGCAACAGAAACTCGCAAACACTTTGTACATCTTCAGTTTGCACACTGAAACTAGGAACAGATATTGTTTATATTGAGAATCAGTCAAATGTGACCTTGCAAACTGTTGTGAGCACTGAAAAAGCAATCATTAATTTTTAAGAACACCATATTGATCATATTTGAGAAGTAATTCTTTGTTGAAGGTCTATTACTTTTTTAATCTCACGATTTTTAATTGAAGGGTTCTTGCATTGTGATCCATTACGAATGCCCAGAAGAGTTTAATATTTGATCTCTTATTAATTCTGTAATGTGATCACCCAGAACAAGGAATATGAAAAAGCTGGCAACTCAGTAAATTATGTAATTTGAGGCTAATCCAAGGCCCTACGAAAGAACAATGAGAAACTGAAGCACAATAAAGTTGGAGGATAAAATCCTAAACTAAGGAGTTTAACCAGAGTAACAGAAATCGATATATGCATTTGCTAAAGCATATTAGCTTGAATTATAAACCGCATGTCAACTCACTCCTTGATCTTTCTGCTTTCACTGCTTTATGTGTGGTATACTAATGCTTGGTATTAACATGGAGCTTCTTTTGGCACACCTGTATTCCTATCTCATTCTCAAAATATTTTGTCACTGGAAAAATACATAGCAGTAACTATTTGTTTATCAAGGCTCAAGTCAAAACAAATCAACACATTCTGTTACTATTTTTGTGCTCTCCACCTTATTTCTCTTTGAAGGTAAAGAGGAGAGAAATGGTCCTCCCAATTATTGGGACATTAATCTCTAACATAGCAATATGCAAACAAATTACTATGTTTAAACAATTTTTTTGTTTATTAAAACTTCAGAAAGATTGTAGGTCTCTTGCCTCTATCATACTGTGCTACAGAGGTTTTAGCTAAGTAAATCAAACTAGAAGTGAAATAGAACAAGAGACAAGAGGGGCAATCAGGTACTACAGAAAGATTCATGATGATGATGATACAAGAATAAGCATGCTACCCCTTCACAATGAACCAGAACTTCCAACAATGCACACGGGGACACCAGCTTCTCTAGAAAATGGTACAGAGAAGATGCATTCCAAAGTCCTGATCACTAGAAGCTGCTACAAACAAGATATGCTCTATACTAGCTGAAGCATTAACCCCCCACGTTCAGGCAGAAGTCAGCTTCAGTAAGGACATCTTGCATACTGTAAGTTCTTCTCTATTTCAGTTGAGAGATACATCTCATCCTAAACTGGCATGTGGTATTTTTATCACAGGCTTAACCAGAAATGTGGTACATTCTGTAGCCTGGGTCTGGAAGTGGTGTAATTTTATCACCAGAACAGGAAGAGGCTAAATAAATAAAATTGAATCAACTGGTAGATACTACTTTTACATCCATTTGTCTTTTTTAAAAAATGCAGTCCTGAAATCAGTACTTTTTCTCCTATTTTATTTTTTTCCCCAAAAGGTGTCTGATATAAACACACAGTAGAATTCTAAAGTTTCACCGTTGGCATTTAAGATGGACAATCTTAGACCACTTTCAAGTTATTTTTAGAAGTAACCTCTTTTCAAGGAAAACGATGAGAAAAACAAGCACCATCTTAGGTTTGTGCTGTCTTTCAACTTAAAAAGCAGAAAAATAAAAGCACTCTAAAAATATATGAAAATCAATTCATACATGGAGAGAGGATTGGGAGGGCTTTGAAAGCAAACATGGTAAATTAAGACTCCCAAGGCACGTGCCACCATGGTAATCTGGAATATTATTAAGATAGAAATTTATGCTACTCTCCCTAAAAAAATATCGACAGCTGAGCAGCGGTTGAAATACATTCCTGTCAACTTTTAATTGCAACTGAATCTCTTTGGTTTTGTTTGCCTTGAAACCCAACCTGCAGTTGTCTTTTCTGACCTATCCTTTATCAATTCGTTCACTATGGAAGATATTCAAAGATTAAAAGATCCTCTGGGTTCTAAAAAGGCCAAGACTCATTGTCGGCAAGCTTTGACTAGTACCACAACTCTCACTAAGCACAGATGTGGTACATGCATGTGGAAACATGCCACAGAGAAAGAGCAAGGTCATACCAGAGAACAATCAATGCACAATCCCACGAAGCAGATATCATTGCACTTGTAATATAAGTTTATAGAGGAGAGCTTCAATGTTCTTACCATTCAGAATACAGAGTGGATATGTTCCATCTCCAAGATGACAACTCACTCCAAGTTCAACTGAACATTCAAACAGACATACTGGGTCAAAATGAAGGATCCAGTATTCTGCCTGAACGTGGCCAGTGTGAAGCATTTAAGAAACAGAATAGGAGAAGAATAACCTGATAACCTGACTGAACAGAAGATTTGTATGATGGCTTAAACTAATTTGACAGACAGTAAATCCATCAGCATGGGAACCTCAAAACACTGCTGCTGGGATCTACCTCACACTAGCAAGCATTCAAAAAATTAACAGTTCGCATGGTCCAGAAGTCCTAGGTACCAAAATAGCAAAGGCCAGGAATTTTTAAGAGCTGCACTGAAAAGGCATTATTGCCACAGCACACCTGTTAATCTGTAAAGACTCCTTTCACAGAGGTACAGGAATTCAGTTTCAGCTGTAGACATCACATCTTAATTGAATAAACAGAACCTACTTATTGCAGATTTTTCCTATCTAAAACATTTAAATGTCTAATAGTGAAAACAACACAAAATAAAAAAACAACACTTTGAGAACACATTTAGGTAACCTGGCACAGTATCATGAATCTTGTATCAACAATATACTTGGAGGAATAAGAAATATTTATGTAGATACAGACCCCTTCTGCAAAACACCCCCTGTCCTCCCTCCCATTTTCTGCCCATATAGTAACAAAACCATACCTGGATCTTTTCGCCCTGGTTTTTCAAAGCGTCTGTCTCCCCTAGAAAGGCAGAATAGAAGTTTCAAATAAGGTTTTGGAACTACTCCTCTCATTTTAGTTGTGGCTTCCCCCCCTCCCCCCCCCCTCTTTTTTTCTTTTCTTAGTAAGGGGCTTTTTTAAAATTGGAGCTTGATGGACAGTATCTTCAAAGCTCAAAGGGACAACTGAAATTTTCAGGAACACTGGTACACACACAGCCTTTGGCAACTAGGTATGTTTTGAAATGTGACCCTAAGTACTGCCAACAATGTTGCGACTAGAATTGAAGTGAATCCTTTAGCAATACATATTTTCACCCATCATTTTCACTGCAACTGTCATAATTTATGTTCTTTTAAATTAGTTTCTTCTTCCCAGGAACTCAGCAGAATAATTCCTTGCAAAAATACTTTTACTTGCTCTGAGTTTCTAGAAACATTACTGTGTCGTCTCCATCTTAGAAATTCAGACACTCCACTCACAGATACACCTAATCAACTTTCCTACCATGTTTTTATGAAGTCAAAAGGCACAAATGGAAGCTGAGCAGATGTATGTAAAAAACTTTAAGTGCTAGAGTTATGTTACCTTTCCTCCCAACTCTGTGATCTGTGCATTTCCCTGCCCCCTCCTCGCCCAAATCCACCCTCCACTTCATCAAAACTTCTTTGGTAGAAACCGCTTTCTCCTCGGCCTCTGCCTGAAAAGACAAAAAACACAAGCATTTGTACAAATAATAACAGAAGTTGAAAGAATCAGGTAGGTTTCCCTTTCCCGGTGTCCCTCTGAACTAATCTTGAAGTCTTAAGCCCCAGTGAAATTATCTGGGGCAAAGGGAAAAAGGAACAAAGACTGAAGAAAGAGTCTTATGTAAAAATTATCAAGAAGCACAAGATCAGACAGAACAGGCAAACAATTCTACGCAGAAAAACACAGAAAACAGATACTTACCCAACAGAAATTACCAAACAAGAATACATTGTTCACACAACATCCAAACAGTACCTGTGTACTTTACACATAAAAACCAGATTGCTTTTAACAGCGGAATCCAGATGTACTCATAATTAACTGCTGTCAAGGTTAATAAGGGAGAAGGGAAGCTTCACCACTATTCAGTTCTAGTGATTCCCAGCAGAAATCTCCCCCCAGGAGGAGTGGGGAAAAAAAGAAGGATCACAGGATGAGTACAGGCAGGTCAGCAAGAAGAACCCCAATAGCTACAGAATTAAATTTATCTTCCTTGTTTTTTCTAGAAATGATTTTCCGTAGGTGGCTACCAATTAACAAGCCTCAAGCCAAAGAGTTACGGATGTAGCCTCTAGTAAAGCATCTTGAAGCACATCTTCTGTGTTTGAGTAAGCGTGGGGTGTTTGGTTACAAAAAAAAAAAAGAAAAAACACAACAGAAAAAACAACACCCACACACATCCCCAGACCTTCAAGATAGCTTTCAGCACTGGTTAGACTAATGGCTGGGGTGAATTTTCCAGATCTACAAAAGATAAACACTGTTTCACAAAGTGCTACAGCAGAAGAAATGAGAGGTTTTTATCAGCTAACTTAGCATTTCAAGGATCTCAAGGAAAGAAGACAAACAAGTGAAACACATCAATCAGCTGGTTGTCAAGACAATTCCTTGCCTACATACGCATACAGTCTCTATAGTCAAGTCCAAGAACCTAAAAAGCACCTGATAAAGGTCATTCTTGGCTGTGAAACTACCACAAACCTCAATCCTTTCATATTTCTCTCTTCCTAGCTTCAAGAAAACTAACACCTCAAAGGATGAGGTGCAAACCAGGCCAGGGATCTGGAGGAGTAACACAGAAGGACCAAATGAAACAGGAAATAAACACCTTGAGAATGGACTCCAGTCTCTGTAGTCTTCTGAAGGAAGTAATGCTAACAAGGCTCTACATCTAAAATCTAACAAACCCTGGATGCATCAAGGAATTGTACCCTATTTCAGTGTCTTATAAAAAGAGGTCTAAAAAAATTGAAATAAATAAGGCAGTTGCAACAGTTTCTCTACTGTTCTACGCCAAATCTCTCAGGGAGGGGGGGAAGTTGCTTTCCAGGCAGAGAAAAAGACAAGCGATCCCCAGACAATCCAGTCAGACTCCTCAAATACACACTGATTTTCTATCAGGCAGCACAGGTTGCAGGGTGTATAAGGAAGCCACATAAAGTTAATGTCTGTACAATTTCTCTTTCTGCTTCAGAAACAGGATTTAAACACTGTCTTTGGACAAAACTCAAAACCATCCTGCTCCTAGCACCAGCAAAGCAGTTCAGTGGCAGACCTCCTTGTCACAGAGACGCAGACTTCCTTACCACAGTTTTGGGGATGCTTAAGTTCAGATGGAGAATGGACAAACTCATAAAAGATAAATAACACTGAATTTACTAAACACAGAGACCACATCTGGCTCAGGAAATGCACTGAGCTGCAAATGTCTGGAAGCTGAGCATATACGTGATGCTTCTTCACCTTTGTATTTTTACACAGTCCTTATTCTCTTGCCAAGGTAAGTTCTTTTGGCTGTTGCTAGAGACATATTGAGTTAAAGGAGCCCTTTCCTGATTGAGCACAGCTGTTCTTACACAAACTCAGGTGGAGACAGAGGAGTTGACTGAGGACACAAGGCAAGAGAGGAGAGGTTCGTATCGGACCGATGACTGTATTAGAAATACGAATACTTTCACTATGGGAAGTCCAATACTATAAAGTTGACCACAGTCATGAGTGCAAAATAAGTTGCAAAGGCAAGAAACAGTAAAGATGTGATACAACATGAAAAGTAGCGCAACGTTTATTCAGCTAAGGCATTATGGGTCTCTTAAGATCCTGGAAAAGGACTCCAAGCTGTTGTTCTTCACAAATAAAAACCCAGGAAAGTTTAAGCATCTCACGCAATGGCAATCTTTGCCTAGTTTCTTCGCTACAGGAAAGGTCTCTTCCTTCCTCTCACAGGAGATACTAAAGCAAAAGCAGTTCACAAAAGAAAGCCACAGGCAGGCAGAGTCAAAACAGAATGAAGGCACTGACTCATCTCATGTCTCTGAGGTAGTGGAGGTGGAAAGTTGCATATACTTTTCCAACAGAAACAAAACCGGTTGTCCTTTTCTGTTTTTTACAGCGACTAACAGCAACATTTGTAGTGCTCCCCTTGCAGTGTGAGCAAGTACACTGATTATGATAGCACACACACAACTAGCACAGCCAGAGGGCTGGCGATACAGGAGATTTCATCAGCAAATAAAGTAAGTGTCCTGTATTAGGGGAAGAACAGAATTGGAGTTGTTTTAACAGCAGCATGCTTATGGCAGCTTTAAAGGTATGTTAAACAATAGCCTGAGAAACCTCTCTCCGCTCACACACCACCACCACCCCCCGCCATGGTTCATCAGTATTTCAGTTGTGCTCAGCCACCAAAATGGTCTGAACTAAAAGATAACCTTGCAAAAGGTCTAAACAAATGATCTCAGCAATTCAGATTAAGGCTGCTTGTGGGGCCACAGTACTCAACTCCCAGCTGCACTGATACCACACAGTACCGGACAGGACCTATTTAAGCCACCTTTGCTCTGGTTGTGTTGCTGCCCTCCTGCACTGCATTCTCCAAGGCACACCGTTGAGGTGCAGAAATAAGATGTGCCCATTGAACAGTTCCCCGTAGAAGTACATGTGCAACTCCAGCAGAAACCAAGTATACCACTGCATGAGAAGCACGCTGTGTTAAAATGCATCTTTCCAAGCTACAGAAGATAAGTAGCTACTTAAGGAAAACTGTGGAGTACAAAGTCAGTTATTCAGCAAGTATGACGTAGATGAGTCAGACCCGAAAGTGCACAATGGGACACACATGAAAAATGCTTGCAGAGAGGATAAAACTGCACACCATTCGCCACGCTGTTTCTGCACTTCTTGGCTTTTTTTAATGGCTAATAAATTTAGAACATGCTTATTTTAAATAGAATGCCTCTTCTGAAAAAAAAAATGCCTGGCACAGGAGGAGCAGACTTTCTAAGTGTAGACATTGCACAAAGTATTGAATGCAAAGTCAATAGATGTCAATAAACTCTTCCATTTAAGAACCGAATGGAGCAGCTGTGTCATTTGTATTTCAGTAATTCCTTCAAAACCTCAGAATGAGGATCTCAATCCACTGGATATTGTAGTCATAATCACCAAAAGTCTCTAACCAGAAAAACAGGCAAGTCTGAATTTAAGTGAAAAGTACAAGACAAGCAAGAAGGCAAGAAGCAGCACACATTGTTATTCTAATTGTCATTACAAAAAAAAACCCAAACAACAACCAAACACAATACAACATGGGAATTCTTGAAATTAGAGCATGACTGGAGTTTAGGATCTACAATCATAGACCGAATACTGTGTGGGACAAGCAGGATAAATGTAATTCAACTACTGCTGTTTAGGTATGAGGTCTTTCCACTTTCACACCATTTCCACACTTTCCAACAGCAGAAAAGACAGGTTTCAAAGGGGAAAGAGGGTAGGAGGTGAGAGAGCTCTAATGGGAAGCAAAGTACCCTTCACAAGGGTCTTAACCAAAAAGGAGAACAGCTACAAAACAAGGTGTCTGTAAGCTTACAGCCCAGTCCAGGGACTATTTAAATCTCTCCTCCTCTGAGGCTCTTATTCATGAATGTTGACATTCCAGTCCCGCCAGCACAAAGCACAGGGCTTAACTGCGCACCACAGGGAGCTCCCAGGAAAACAAGTCAATTAGAAAAAAGGTCACGTGCAAGTACTTGGTTTCTTTAGAGAATATAACTTCAGAACTGAATAAAATATTTTGGATTTATGTCTCCACAAAAGACACATACAGTAGTAGTCACGGCAGTTGCACACTGCAAGTGTTTTTTAACAGTAACACAAAGTTGTACTTCAGCACACAGTCATAAAATTTTTAAACAAAAAATCAAACCAACCTCCACACAGTAATAATTTTCACATCAGCTAAATGTAATCATTGTCAGTAGGCCTTGACTATTGAGAAAATATTTCCTGTGTTATGTTTAGTTTTAAATACTGATAAGGGAAGTCACATTTAGAATTCTAACAATAACCTTCCTTTACCAGCAGGTTATCCATTCTTCCCTTTGCCAGTCTGTCACAGATTCCCTCTCACGCTCCCAAATGCTGGAACACAATTCTGTGATTTGTGCCTCAGTGAGGGAACTTAATTAACAAATCTAACCGTACATGCAAATTCTTCCCTGAAGTTACTGTTGTGCAAGTCACTTCATGACAGTAATCTTGTTTTGGTAAAGCTGAAGCCCACATTTGATCAGCAGCAGCTTTGTTGCATACAATGATGTAAAGTTCATGAAAAACACCAGATAACTTTTTGAAGGCAGGCAATTTTGCAAGGGAATACAGAAAAATGTTTTCCAAATGTTAAGTGAAGCAGCCCATTTAGTGAACAAACCCCAAAGAAATTCCAAGTCCTTTTCGCTGTAGCTTGGAGGAAAAAAAAAAAAAAAATAGAACTGCATTTAAAGCTTGCCACTTGCAAGTGTTACTTTTGTAAGTTACATGTCAACAGCCCTACACTGAGCTTTTCACAAATAACTATTAGAAACGTTAAGTAAGTCCTTAATTACAAGAACATTGGTTATATAATGATAAAAAAAAATAATCTACAATTTTTCCCTGGCAGAAGCCCTAATTTGCTTCCTGAGATATAGAAACTTTGGGAAGAGTCATCATGCCTAAAGCTCAAGATTAATTGCTCATGGAAAGAAAAGGGGAAGAGTGGAAGAAACAAGCAATGAAAGAGGAAAAGCTCAGTAATTTACAATTTCAAACTGCATCAATAATGAAAAATATATGGGGTAAGGTGGAGAAATGTGTCCTTTACAGCTTAGCAGAAGATAAGAATGACAGCCTAACAAGCACAGCACATAACAATTCATACAAAGTAAGAGAAAAAGATCAAATGAAGATGAAAAAAACAGGTGAAAAAGATTAATTTTGCAACGAAGTTCTTGAGCTAATATTTCTTAACATATCTCAAAAATGAAGTATGGAAAAACAGAAATAGATGCAGTAGAAGCTTTCAAACAGCCTTAATAATATTGCATAAATTATAAGTTCTGTCCACAGAAGTGTAATGAATCAAATTTTCCTGCCAAACAAAATTTCTACGCATACAAATAGATTCAATAACAGAATTACTGGATTAGAAGCCATATTCTGCCACATTTAACCCTATGACTTCATTGAAACTAGTGGGGGCAATTAAAAAGCAACCCACTGCTCACTGCATAAGGATGACATTCATTGTTAATCGTGCAGCAAAAAAAAAAAAGAAAAAGAAAGGGTTTGGCAAATTAGAAATGGTCAAGGTATCTTGAGATTGAAGCGAGCGAGCACGCTAGTGGTCATATGGTCTTAAATCACCAAATTTTAAGCAGCATTTGTTTCATTTGCAGAATTAAGCCTTAATGCACCTAGAAAAAATAGCTAATACATGTACTCCTAACGAAAGTGAAACATAGATGGTAGCAATGCAATATGCACATTAAAAGCACACAGCAAAGAAGCAACAGCTTTCAAATGTACAACAGAAATATAACAAGAAATAAGTAACAGTCTCACCCCACATCTATGTATGTGCACATCCTTTTTTTTTTTTTTTAAGCCTTGAGCATTTGGGCAAAGCCAATGCTAAATAAAGAAGGGGAAGTTACAGGGAAATCCAGAGATAGCCTTGCAGAAGTTTAAATGTATATACCTTAGCTGAGAAGCAACCACAAGAGGACAGATGACAATCTACAAATATTTGAAAGATGTGAGCCAAGAAGAAAGCAGGAGTAAGAAATGAGAACAGAAAATGAGAGGACAAATTAAGTCAGAGCAAATTCTGGTCAAGCATTTAATTATGTATGGAAGTGGTTTCTGAAGATGTTATTGAAAATACCACCAGTTAAGGACATTTAGAATTAAATTAGAAAGGACCCTAAGAGAAACCTCACCTAAGCACCTGCAAAGACAGAGATTACATGATTAATTATTCCTGATGATATTTCCAAGTTATTAGTTTCTTAGTATTCTAAATGTAACCCATCATATTTATATATAAAAACCCCAAAATAGTGTTCACAGCAGTATGAACATTGAAAGGGAACTGCTAAGACAAATCCTGGATTTAACAATTTGTTTTGAATCTAGTGATACAGCTTGAGGACATTTTCTCAATTAATTTGCAAATGTTTGAAGTGATCCAGGATGAGACATTGACTATAGTGATGCACTGAAATTGGCAAGACTTAAATTTCTCCCAAATCCAATTATGTCTTTCCATTAACCTTCTCCTGTTTATTCTCAGGATGTTAATAAATAAAAATGACATTTCTGAACACCACTTACTACAATCTTAGTGTTTTAAATACATTTGTAGATTATTCCCCCCTTT
This sequence comes from Anarhynchus alexandrinus, assembly GCA_008711295.1. Classification (NCBI taxonomy): domain Eukaryota; kingdom Metazoa; phylum Chordata; class Aves; order Charadriiformes; family Charadriidae; genus Anarhynchus; species Anarhynchus alexandrinus. The sequence goes on along the minus strand of VUYV01000175.1, from coordinate 46,627 downwards.
CCCTATAAATTGGTTTTATACCTTTATTAAAGTTATTTCTAACAATTCTGAAGCAAAAAAAATTCCTATCCCACCTCAAAACTACCTTTCCTTTTGCTTTCCACACCCACCAATCTGACAAAGACACATAACACAGGGACCAGATGTGCACCAAGGTGAGCAGAACAATCACTAAATGTAATGTTCATTCTGTAACAGTATCTTATTGGAATGGTTTCAAAGTCTTAAGGGAAAAGAAGCTGGACATGGGAAAATATGGCTATAACCAAGCTCCATTTAACATCTTTCAGAAGCTTTGACCTGGATCACCTGCATACATTGCAGCACACCCCAGCAACAGCTCACCTCGACCTCTAGAGGAACTTCGACCTCGAGGAGCCCCTACCACCGTTCCTCCTCCACGTCCCGTCAACCGCAGGACAGCAGCACTGTTTACAGACATCGAGAAATTTCTCTGCCAAGAAGAAAGAGCCAAGGTGAGATTCTATTAAAAAAACCAAAACCAAACACTTACCATATCCTAAATTTAGCTTAACACCATCTCTGCTTTCCTTATGTACATTACAGATTCTCCACTAACATGGAAAAGGATTCCTTGGAGACATGAGTAGGTGAAGCACTCCATAAAAGGATCTTGGTCAACATAAGCGCTTACAAGTTACTTACCTGAAATTTCCATGCTCTAATGGCAGCAAGTGACCACCTACTCCTTTATCTGATTATTCCAGCACGGAAGTTATTAGAACATCAGTAGCTTTAAACACAGCCATTCAGTTGCAAAAAGAGACTGGCTATACCTGACACCATTAACTAATACCAATTCTAAACTTACGTCTTAAGGAAAGCAGGAACATGTAAAGAGCAACAGAACTTGAATAAAATTATTTTTACCAATCTCCTTCGCAGAAACAAGTTGGGGTTTTGTTCCTCTAAATGTATCATAGGAGTAACATGCTTTGGAGAAGACTAAGTGTATTTAAGACTTCTGTAATTTAAGTGATACTCATTTTAGTAAGACAAGAAACACCAGCAAAATTCAACTTTCTTTTAATATGAAATAATTGCTAAAGAAAAAGCTATTTCAATAAAGAATGGATAATTATAACCAACTCTGGTCCCGTTCTCTTGAGCACAAATAGTTGGAAAAGTAGGCCAAAGAATTCAGGAGCACGTTCAGAAACATTAACAAGCAAACCTGAATTCACACACGCTTTCTGAATGCAAGTTTTAAATAACTGGAATGCAAAGGGCTCCAGACAGCTGTTACATCAGGCTTCTTGATAGAAACTTAAAGGAGGCAAATTGCTTACATGAACTCATCTGTATTACTATGACTTTGAAGGTCTTCAGAGAACAATGAGACAAGCAATTATGTACTATATAAAATCTAAATGGCTAACATCAAAGCCAACAGAAATCTGAAGGAGTTTTAACCCATTTCAGAAACAACCCTAACTGCTTGATTTGTTCTTCCTACAAAGCAGATCTTCCTTNAAGCATGGCAAAAAAGCAAGGTCAGTATCCAGTAAAGCTGATTTTATTTTCCTGGTTAGCTCTTAAAGTTTAAAGAAATCATTTCAACAGTAAGTCAAAGTGAACCACCTCCATTTGCCTCTAAACAAATCACCACCTTTCCTGCAGTTGATACTTCTGCTTTTTTGCGATGCGGTGAAATACTTTACTACAGAAGCCATTTTAAGCTATTGATCAAATTCTCGGTCTTGCACAGGAGATTTTTGATGCCTTGTTTTTCCAATAAGAACAAAACAGTAATCTCACTTCCTTTTCCAACTTTTTTTACTTGTCTGCTTAAACTCTAAACAAAATTCTCCCTCCCCTCTGTAGAGCTTGCTGTGGTGAAGATGTAATCCTTGTAATCTGCATAGTGATAATAATCCATATGGTAAAATACAAAAAGTAACAAAAAAGTAAAGTCAATAAAGCAAAACCCACCCTACTATTGATTAGTATATTACTTCAGTGTCTGTCCCTGACAATGCACACTAAAGAGGAAAGTTGCCCCAAAACAGGGGCTCACTTAATTCTTTAATAGCAAATCGAAGACGTCCCAAGAAACAGACATCAGAAACATAACCAATGAGGACAAAAAAAACCCTCTATTATATTCAGCAAGAGCTTGAGACTCCCTTACTCCACAAGCAGATAAGATTAAGACAACTGAATTCTTTCCTAATGCAAACAGGAACAACGGGAGGGAAAAAAGGCAAAGGAACATATGCTGCATATTGCCAGTGGTCAGTTGTGGAAACCTCTGTTAAAGCTATCTGCAGAAACCTTCTTTTCTTCAAAAGTCAGTTCCCTGGAGACAGATCTTAGACAAATTTATGTCATAAGAAAACTTAATGCAAGTTGAGCTCTAGGTTAGCTCAGCATCCTTATCAGCAGGGAAGTGACATTCTACATAAAAAAGATAAAAAGAACCAGCAATTCTGTCCAAAATATATCCATGTTCTGTAATAGGGAATACTGTATCCAAAAGTATCTGACTAGTTAAATTTCACAGCACTAAAGAAATTTAAGCTTAAATCATCCACCTCTAGATAACTCATCTTTAAATCACCTTGAGAGAGATCAGACAAGTTCTTCCTGGATATACTACACACAATGGCAATGACAAGTGCATAACTCTCAGTTTGCAAGCAAGAATTGCCCTGAATCCAAGGCTACAGTAAGCCTGACAGGTTCAGCTTCAACTGAACACTACCCCGAAGTACATGTGTTCTGATAAGCCTGTCCTCTACAGGACTCCCAAATCTCTGTCCCTCAAATTCCAAGAGGATACTACCACCTTCAATATCCACTGAGGGGGCACAAAGATGTTTTAAACTCTCTTTTATCAACCTTAAATGACAGAGGTTTCCTGTACCACAAGTAGCAGCAAAGCCATTAATATTCACCTCAAGATCACTTCTGAACATGATTCTTGATGATGAACAACGTATATTATGTCATGGGAAATAAACACCAGGAATTTCTGGTAGCTTAAATAATGCCATTCCCTTGGTATCTCAAATCAGTCATGAAGGAGGAAAAAAGATCTTCAGACAAGAAAAAACAGATTGTTCACATCCTCCAGGTCCCCAGAAGGCATTAAAGGAAAGACTTTGTTAAAAAGGGAATATGGACCTCTTCTTTCAGATTAAGATTTTTGTGGAGATTGTAGAGATGTGTTAAACTGACCATGAAGACTCCTGTATGATTACAAGTGAAAAGGAGCAGGAGAAAACAGTGACAGAGTGCACAGCAACTCCTCAGAAGTTTTCAAGACTGATGAAACACCAGGCACAGCAGCAGAGGACCACCTATCCCTGAAGCTCAGCAGCACTTACCATCTCATTTGTACCAAGAGCCTACTTGGCACATTTTCAATACCATAGCCTTAAACTCTGAGAGTATCTCGACAATCACCAGAAGCCAACATCCCCTTTAACCATAAAAGGCTTGTAGTTTACTCTCTGAAGGACTCCTCTATGCATCAGCAAAAAAATAGATCCAAAGGTATTTAACACCAAGGTTCAATATTTTGGTGTGCCACTAGATGTCTGACTGACCATTTCCTGGGCTGGCTGCCTGAATCCCTCCTGTTCCCATGAGAGATGGAAGCTGGGCTATGATTTCCCATAAAAGCATATTCTCAATCTCAGTTGCCTTTTAAGACTAACTATGACCTGAAGTGCCTACAGTGTATTCACGGGAACTTAAATATGACCACTGATTACAAGCTAAACTATTAGCAGCTTATGTCAAAGGATAGCATCCTAAAAAGACAAAAAATATGAGTCAACTCTGAAGAGGAAGGAATTCCAGAAGAGGTAAAGAGGATACACCAGAATACCCCGGCATAAAAAGATGATGAAAAATTCTAAAATACAATAGCCTGGGGCAAAAGAAGGAGGATGCTCTGAAACCTTAAGAAACTAATACTAACAGTCCCCAGCCCTGCAAAAATCAAATTACATTCAAGTCAGTAAAAGTATTCAGCTTTCTATTAGAAAAGAAAGAAACAAACAAAAAAATCAAACCACAGCATTCTGAAGTAAAAAAAGTGCTAAGAAACATGACAAACCAGAGAGCAACTGCAAAATCAGAAGTTCTAACAGCCATAAAGAAGGAATCAATACAGAGTCAAAAGTCAGAGGCATTTATCAAGAGGGGGGCAGTCAGTTTTCTCTGCTAGGAATTGAACTAAAAGCAAGGGCTTTCAAACTGCTCAGATCAGTCACCCTTGAAATGGAATCTTTGTGGACTACCTGCTCTCACTCTTACCTTGTTCACCAATTAATTATATACCTATAGAGACCAAACAGGGAAATAATCAAGCAACTGCTTACATACAAAGGAATTAAGAGCACTGCACCTTCCTAAGAAATGTTAACAGTCAAAACTTCAACACTTCTCCAAAGACCACAAAACTGAAGTTACAGAACTTAGACAATTCTATTACAACAGAGAAGGTGGTCCAAAAACTGATCTGTTTCACTGATCTGAAAGTGCTGTGCACTTGAAAAATAGGTAATACCTCCCAGAAGATGATCCTAGATTTAGCAAGTTGACTGTCTGCCATCAACAGAACATCGTATGAAAAAATATTTGTTCAAATTTAAGACAGTAATTGAGCATGAACAGAATTTAACCTTTATGCTAACACAGCATGCTGTCATAATTTCTTTCCCTGAAATCTAGTAATATCAAATTTTATGTTTTTTTAATGGAGGCATACTCTTTATTTTGCCTTTACACAATTGTCAAAGGTAGCTTTTTTTTTAAAAACAAAAAAAGGATACAAACCTGTTCTTCTTCTGTAAAAGGTACAAGTGCCAGTGGTGGCAGGGGCTCCTCTTGTAAAATAGGCAGAAACTCCTTATCCAGAAGGTCTGAAGGTATCTGTATGACAGGAAAATAGCATACCAATATACTCAAGTATTTCCATTTCAGGGATGATGCCACATCCTTTGACTTATAAAAAAATTTTTCTCCTGCCAACTCTGTCTCCATCTACCCAGTATACCAGTACTTCTAATTACATTTATTGGCAGTGGATTTAACTCTACTGCAAATTTACGCCCCCCAGAAAAAAAATAATCTTATACACAAAGCATCCACCACCCACAATTGTAATATGTAAAGTATCAGGATCATACACATCAGAATTCAAACTTCTACACCATCGCAGCTCAAACCTGAACCAAGTGAATTTCATCTGGTAAACTAAAAAAGTATTGCTTTAACTTCAATGCACTTTTATAGCCAGATTTTTACTTTTATATTAACAAAATTACCATATATAGCACAGAAGCTGTATTTGATTTAAAGTCAGCATTTCCAATTTACAACCAACAAGGAGAGTAAAACAAAAAACAGTAAAGTGAAACTCTAGGTATGGATGTATTAAGTACAGAACACTGCTGATTTAAATAAAAATAAAATTTTAACACTAATTTTTAATCAGTCCATCGTCAGATGGAAGCTCCATCAGCAGATGTGACCTTGAGCATACGGACAAGAAGCTGCAATTACAGCCAAGTGAGCTCTAATTATGCCAACAGAGAACTGTTTCAAAAATATCTAGTTCACAATACTAGAGATAAAGACTCCTCCCAATTTTAATTGAAGCAAAGCAACGTAGGGTTTTATTTTTTCATTTGGGTATACACTAGCAGAAGTCTTCCTGCTTTCAATCAGAGTATCTCTTAATCAGAGATGCAACTTTGCCTAATCTTCAGCCAGCAAAGATTGAAGATGACACAGTGAAAAAGGACTAGGGTACAAAATACAGCTTAAAAACATCGCATCTAGTAGTTGACTAGAAACAGCATCAAGAGTCCTCTCAGTCTCAATAACTAGAATTACTCAACACCATGGAAACGTGTATATCAAAAGCAAGACATGCTCTAATAATAATGCCCTTCTGGCAAACACACAGGGAGAAAATACTCTTTTTGACCATTCATAACCATTGGAGAGCTTCCTGTAACACAGAGCATTAATAGACTGTTCTGAATCAGTCACAACTGTAGAGGTCTTGATCATCTGATACAACATACACAAATTGCAAGAAACAATGACCTCTGACAGGCAGGCTTATTCAAGCATAGCATCAAGGTTTAAATCGCAGCTTCTCATAGTAGAGCAGGATAATTCTGCATGTTAAAGCGTGGCTTTAAGCTATAACACACTTAACAGCTTTTGAAAAAAGTCTCTGACATTCAATGCCCTTGAATCTGTGTATAAGCAACGCAGGGCTCCCAGCACTGAACAAAAATGTCAGCACAGTCATGCTAAGGTAAGAACATGGAGGTACGTCCACACATCTATGTGCAAAGCTAAAGGCACAACCTGACATAATTTCTTGCAGTCCCTCCCTGATTCAAAGGTAAGGCTCTCAAAAGGATTCAGACTTCCAAGTCACTATGTGCCTGCTGCAACAATAAACCAACATCTCTCAGCATCTACAGAAAAACCTAATGTTTAAAAATGCAGAATGTATGAATCAATTGCCTGAAACGCTCTCTGAAATGTGACTTTTGTATCACTGAGAACTTTTGTTTGAAATTAAACCAGAGGGAAGTTCTTGACTTTCTACACTGCTCTTTTGTATTACCTGTGCTAGATCGCATTTGTGTCCTGAGTCCCAGAGAAGTGACCTACTTGAGGATTGCGCTCATTGGGCTGGTTACCTGCTAAAGTGAACTGCCTTAAGTCAGGATAAATGGGGAGCTCTTGCCCTTTTCTAAATGATCTGCTGACATGATTTATTGCCTGATTTCAATATGAGTCAAAATAACTATTTTACACTATATTAAATAAAATCCTACTGAAGCAAGCAAATCTGCACAGCTGCAAGGAGACTTTAACCCCCAGTCATCTGTGGCAGTGGGACTGAATATGGCAATCAGTTTTTTTTGTTCTCAGAGGGTACAGGAAGTTGCCCCTCAAGTGGCAAAAATAATCAAACATAATGAATGCAGTAAGAGTGGGATCAAACAAGCACACACACACAAAAAACAGAATCGGACCTCTTCAGTTCTTTGCCAAGGGATACACAATTTCTTTGTCCATAATCACAAAATATAAATAACTATTCCTAATCACAAGACTGTCATTAGGAATACACACATAAGGCCTTCTTCCTCTTTCTGCTCACCTTATTATCCTTTAGAAAAAGTGCCAACATTTCTTCTCTCCCATAGCGATAGTCTGCTAGTTTGTACTTTGGCAAAGCCGGAGACAGAGGAGGGGATGTCACGCTCCCGCCACTAGACAAAGCTCGCAGCCTAAAATAAAGCAGAAAAGCAATGAAAACTGAATTGAGGAGAATGTGTCTTCACCTATGCTATCATCCCTCTGCACATTTATAGATTTGACACAAATGAAAGAAATAAAGTACTGAAAGTAAAGGAAAGACATTAACAATCTAACTTCAAAACTCTAAAACTTGGTGCTTCAACAAGAAGAGTAAAAGAGCTTCCCTCATTTTTACCATAGACAGGAGAAAAAAAAAAAATATTCCCACAAGCACATCCAGGAATTCAACTCATCCCCTCTGGAGAACTCTTATGTTGACTATCTAGCAAGCTGGCTACACCCCTAAAGCCCTGACTAAGCTATTTACACTGACTGCACAAAACCCAGTTGTAGAAGACATCAAACAATCTAAAGAAAAAGTTTATTAAGATGTTTTGCAAAGTTTAACAAACAGAACAGGACAATAAATTTTACAGTGAGGTTTCTTCTTGTGTCTCTGGAATCCTACTCTACTCCAAATTCCTTTTCCAGAACCTAAAATGAATGGCATTTTTCAGAGAGCATATACATCATTTAACTTCATGTCTCAATATAAAAAGATGTACAAAATATAGCCACACTTTACTTCAGAGACATTTCAAGCAGTAATCTAACTTATGTAACAGATAAACATGCTATTAAGTTTGGTCCCACCCAAAAGCTACTCAACTTCTAGCAGATAACATGGTATTATTCTCGCTCCACAGGTGTATTAAGTCTCATTCTATACAATCACTTCCTCAGTTACCCAATATCCTGTATTTTTAAGTTTGAGGAATGTTTTACAAAAGAATATGTGTCAAGAAACAAAACCCAGACCATATGCCTACACTCTCGTTGATGTGCATCTTAGACAAATAAAACAATGAAAACTCTTCTCAACAATTGCAAAATCCTTGGAAAGGAAGGTGCTCTAAACTAAAAGACTGATTCAGAGGCTACCCTTCACCTAATTATTGAAGCATGCTTTGATTTGGTTTATTGTTCTTTAACCAGAAAGGAAAAAGTAATTTGCAAGTCAAATGTTTATCTTATTTTTTTAGTTTGGTGCCACCCAGTGGCAGTTTCTTTACATACCACTTTCAAACCAAAAAAGCCTGGGGAGGCATTATTCGAAGGATTAGATAGCTCAGGGCAATGTTCAACTCCTATCCAGATCAAAAATGACGGAGAATTTCACTATTAAGTGATACAACAGCAAACATGACATACATGACTATACTGCAACCCAAAAGCGTAATTATAAATCTTAGAATTTTATTCCTGTAAAAATCTAGTAACTCACTGAAGTATAATACATATTTTCATACATAATCTAATCTGGTTTTTAAACTAAATGGAACTGAAGTCCCTTCACTATGACACAGCAATCGTGTTACTGTTGAAATATGTGCTTTTTTTAGAGTTGCCTTCCCCCTTCTCTTTTTTTAATATAACTTTGGCTTGCATCCATCAATGAATCTAATCATGTCTGTCTCTTACACTGAAGAGCACTCCAGCATAAGATATCTGCCTGGTGGGTGTATTTATAGATAGTGATAAAGTCATTCTTTAACCTTCTTTCAATCTAACAAAATAGGCTGAGCTCTCTCATTGTTTTCCAGGCCACAAATCATGCCTTATTTCTTTGTTGAATACTCTCCAATTTTTGTACATTGTGTATAAAAATGTGTCAGCAAAAGCGAATACGTTATTCCAGTAATAGTCTTACCACATGCTATGCAGCAATTATATTTCCTATAACCACTCCACACTCCCATTTACACACTTAAGGATCATATCACTCTTCAGAAACCACACCAGCCAGAATTCTTGTTTGTAATCGCAGACACTAACGCTTTAACAAGAAATTGGAAAAAAATACTGAACAATAATCACACCTGTGCAAAAGCCAGGACAATGCATGTCAGACAAGCTGGAAAACTAACAGCTGACACAAGATTATACAACGTCACAGATTCCCTTTAACACAATAGCTCATTTTTCTTGACACTTGTCAGTGTACACATGCAGGAGATTATGACATGAAACGTACACTTATATCATATTGCATATAGATTAATATTTTTTTTAATACTGGGGGGTTTGGGGAGGAGATTGCTTAACTATAGATTTAAGTCCAGTAAGAACTGTGTAAGAACTTCCTTATTCATATGTATCACAGGGAAAGACCAAACAAGAAAGATGTCTTCTTCACTTACTTTGTATATAACTCCGAGGTCATAAACATTATTCCTCCCTCAGATACTTGGTAACAATGTGAATGCTATGTATTACCATAACATGAAACCCAACTCATTTCATCCACAACGCCAACTTACAAAGTGAAGACTAGTTTTATAATATTGTTTTCAGTCTCAGGCCAGGGACTGAGGTGAAGCAGTATGGAACAACAAAGACATTATACCCCATTCAGTCTTATAATCAATTCAGTCACAAAGGACTGAAATTCATAGTGTTTTTTTAAAACTTTACATAAGGTTCCAGAGTCACACAAAACAGAAAAAAACTCACCATTCAGGCCCAAAGTTAAGTGTCTGAGTTTCTGCTGCCATTTTTTCCTGTTCTATTCCTCTTTTTTAAAAAGCGTGAACCTGAAAAATCAAAAGTGTTTACTATGAAAACAACTGGATTAATACAGTCCTTCATAAATTTCTTCACAATACAAAAGCACAACTGGTCATGCAAAGAAGTGAAAAAAAGTGACTGTGGAATTTTTTTTAATTACTTACTAATTAATTTACTATTTTTTAAATGAATTTACAATATAGAAGTAACCGCATCACGATCTCTTCCCTAAATTCCTCTTAACGGCTCAAACAGGACACTGGATCAGGGTGCCTGAAGAAACAATTTGTACAAACAGCCCCTTTTCAAATCAGTGATTGCTGCAAGACAACCAAACACAGAGAATTTGATGCATAATCCTCTTCTGTAAGAACATTAATGCTTAATTAACAGAATTGCAGCTTCCTGACAATTACAAGAGGATAAAAAAAACCACTAGAATTACAGCAAGAAAGATTTGCCAGTTGAGTGACAGAGTATTCAAGAAATTTCCACTGCTCATTCTTGAAAAATAAGCCTTCTAAAGATTGAGTAGATCCAATGCTGTGAGATCCTCCTAGACATGCAGGCAGATGACAGTATTTCTCTCATTCTTAGTTTTATTAAGCAAAATATTGCACAATTTAAGACTTCAGCTACTTTCATCCCTATTAGTCAAGGTCCTAAAGGCACTAGTGAAGGTCAGGTCAAGTTCCTATATATCAACTGTGTATGGACAATAGCAGACGAAGCCATACTGGAGGGAAAGAACAAGACCAAGGGAAGGCTATGAAGTTTTCTCTATCAGAGCCAAGTCCAGTCCAGGCGGTTCTGGGAAAGTGTCTTCTGCAGTAAGAAAATACAGCTCCTCTTTGCTTCCAGCAATGCCAAAATCCAAATCTGCTCTTGAAGCTGTTTTGTTTGGGGTGGTTTGGGGTTTTTTTGTTTTGTTTTGTTTTGTTTTTTTTTAAATCAAACACACTGTGGCCAAAGCCCAAACAAAAAAGGATTTGAAGCATGACCTACAGAAACTAGTTGATGAGACTTCAAGAACCCATAAAGACAGATGGCAGAGAGGGAGCTTTCCCTATCAGAACTCTGCTCCTTAATAGACCCAAGGACTAAATAAGGAGCTACATAAGTTTGCCTCTACTTTGCATGAAAAGGTGATGGAAAAGAAAACCAAAAAGTGAGGCGATAGAATTGGAAAGGGCATTAGTTACTGACGAAAAGAGAAAGACAAAAACAAACACAAACAAACATTTTTTCCTCATATACATGCTACTGAAGTAATGATATTAAAGTAAAAAAAAAAAAATTCAACAGCCTGAAAGCTAGAAAATGCCAAAAAACACTACGCTAAAAGTGCTTGAGCAGATTTTACCCAAATATTTTGGGCATATGATTAAACAGTTGTAGTACTCCCTGCTGCCTAAACCTACCAACCAACATTTGACTCGTGTATTTTTACCACATGCCATATTAACTTTTTGCCCTACACAATATAGTTAATATACAAATTTTAGTATTTTCATTTTCACAATAACCCTATATAATGAAATGGGATTATCCCCGCTACATGCACCAGAAGCTAATACAAGAACACCCAGCTGTTCTTACAGGCCTAGTTTGAGATTATTTTGGTCTGATTTGGGTTGCCTTTTTGAAGCAGCCGACAGCTCATTAGAACGTTCACAGTTCATCATTCTGCAAATCAAACGACAAGGTTTGGTACCTAAAGGCAACATACAGCAGCCACATATGAAAGTATTGTGGGGCAATTCAAGCAAACCACTGTGCACATATTGGCAGCGACAAGTCTCCATCGCAGTTCCTAGCAGCCTTAATTGGATGGTTGTCCCTTAGCTTCCTGCAATTCCTATAATCCTTCTGCTGGGGGAGCGGGCAGGGAAGAGCTTTCAGATCAACCCATGTGGATCACAAGGGAACCTGGGATCTTTAGCTTCTAACATCAAAGCTAGCTTAGTATCAATAATACCAAAAAGGCTGGCACTGAATGTTAAACTGCAATGAAAACACACCTAAAAAGCATCAGATACAAGGATAAAGCACTAAAAACCAGCTAGGATTGAGTGGTTTACTAGTTTTGGACACACTGGGTCCCACCCCTCTTTAGCCTCTGGATTTTCTTCCCAAAAATTGAGGATAGTGTGTGGCCTTTCCCTACTAGACTCCTAAGCACTTTAGTATCTACAAACACTCAAAACCTGCTTATCCCATCCCACTGAGCTGCAAAATGGCTTTCTTTGTCCCTCATTTTGGCCGCCACACTTTGTTTTGGGAACTCTTTGCTGGCTTCCTCTTCTGTGTTGCATCCAGATAAGTTACTTCCTCCCTAGAAGTTCTGACTGTATGAATTTTGAATTGAAAGCAAGACACCTGTAAGTGGATGAAATTGTAGCTGAACAGGAAAAAAAAGACACAAAATAAAAAACAGATCTGCAGGTGATTTGAGGAGGTGTAACAGGTGCATTTACTCTAATAGGCAACATTACCCAGAAATAAAACATACATGAAAAAGAAATTACAGGCAAAGCTGAGAGTAAGCCCTTGGAAATGAGGCACTCTGGAAACAGGTAATGATTTGGGAGAAGGGCAGAGGAACAGGAAAAAGAGACTCAAGAAAGCTAAGACAGCAAGTGTGCAAGAGGAATGCTCTTAGCCATATCAGAGCAGACAAGATCAGGGTGCAAAAACCACGTGCTGCTTCTGCTGGTTCACAAAGCAACAGCCAAAAGGTGAGAGCACTGAAGGCAAGCTGGAGAGGAACCTCTGACAGGGACTGCACAACACACACAGTTGGTACGCGAAGAGGAAGCTGTACTAACTGGAAAGGCAAGTTGGGGTGGACTATGTGACGCTTGCATTGTGAGAGGAGAGTCAGGGTGGAGCAAGGAAAAGGGTGAGGAATTATGAAAAGAGAATGAGTGATCAGGTCATAAATGTAACTATTTTGGCTAAGGAAAAGGCATGAATTTATCAAATCTTTACTATTAGACAACTTTCTCAGGCTCTAAACTTCAATGTTAATAATTAAAATGTTAATTTTGGTCTTTTTTATCTATGATGCCTCCTTATTACATGGCAAATCACAAAAATAATACATCCCTAACACAATTCCTCCTTGGTATAATCTGATGAAGGAAAAGCCACTTTCTGAACTGCTAGAGTTTTGTAAATCAAGATTTTCTACAAATTAATGGCTATTGATTGAGGAATCTGCACAACCACAGATTTTATAGGGGCAAAGAGCACACAGAGACAGCCTCAAGTTGAAGCTAGAAGCTGAGGCCATAATTTGATAATGTTCCATTAGCACTATTGTTTGGGCAAGAATGCTACCTGAGGACTTCCCACCACTCCTTCAAAAGGGAACCTTCTCTCCAAGATTTTCTTCAAATCAGGTCAATCCTTGATCAAGCCAATGCAACCCTACAAACAGTGACCATTTTCCTGCATATTAGGGAAAAATTGAATTGCTTCATAAACTGGAACTGAGACCCCATTTTCCTGGGGTGGTACTCCAGCCACAGACCTGCTGTCAGCATGCAGGACTGAAAAGAGAAGAAATCACATCAACCCCATCACAAACCTGTGGAGTGGCAAGGGAGAAAACATCCTTTCTATTTTGTCAGCAGCTTAGTACTTTGGAAGTCAGAAGTCCATCCTCTGAGCAGACACAAAATGTAATCCAATAACGTTAAGCCTTTAAGTGGCTTTCACTCACAATTAACAGGTAATAGTATAGGTACAGAAGTTGCTATCAGAACCACACAACTCGTTCCATTGGTTTGCTTTAGGTAAAATGGTTGTTTTACCAGGCTTGCAGATTTTTAAATTATTTATCAAGCTCACTTTTTAGTACCTGACGAATCTATTAAAGCTCTCAGAAACATCTGCTTCAGACACAAGTCAGAACTTGATTCTACCCCGTAGATTTGTGTGTTAAAATGCATAAGAAGATATTTCAGTTGAAAAAAATCTAAGGAAGGTCTATAATTACTGTAGCACATTTTGGCCACAAGCTCTGTTCTTTTAAAATGTATAGATAACTAATACATATCTAGGAAAAAAAAAACTTTCCAGAGACTTTGAGAGATCTGAACTGCCATGTTTTCCAGTTTCCACGACATCCAGACTTTGCTCAACCTCAGAACATGAAATTTCCATTTTAAGGTTTGTCCCTTACTCACGGGTACTTGAGTTAAGGTTTTCAAGCAATGTTAAATTCCTACATTGCCATTACAGAATTCTGTCAACTTGTACCACATGACAATCTGTCTCACCAAGATGTTTTGCGTTCTGGATAGAGATAAACTGATTCTCAGCATCCTCAGTTAAGACTGAGCAATGTCTGCATTCAGGTCTGCCCATGTAATCTTTCCTACAGATAAAAAATTTAAAGATTTGGACTGTCACTGCAATTTATAGCTTTAGGGCTGCTGCTTGTTAAGGTTTTTTATTAACCTTGGAAACCTAAACCTTGGAAAAAAGATATAATACTGATCCTTCTTCTACACAGCTACTTTATTTTGAAATGGTCTACTGTTTAATCAGAGATGTTTAGGAAGAAAAGTATCCTTTCATTTCAAGGTAATTATGTTGCTACTGCAAGTTTGAAACAGCCTAGAAAAACCCTAGAAACTGACTGAAAATTTTGAGAACCAAAGAACATAATGGAAATCTAATGCAGGCAGATTTAAGAGGAAGGAATTGGGTTCTCCTTAAATAAACTTGGAACAGGAATTCAACAGCAGTGCTCCACCATGCAACAGCAACATTACATCAAGATGACAAAACTTCACCTTCCACAAGCAAGAAAAACAGGCAGCTACCAGAGCTAGCTAACTTCAGTAACTGTTTTTTTAAAAAAATTAACAGGTTGACTGAATAATTAATGCTGATTTTCTCTAAGTCTTGAAATATTAAAGAAGATCCAGAACTGTATGCAAGCTACCTTTTAAGTACAGCGGTAAACAGGATGACTCAGGTGGCTACACTATCAGTCTGTTTGATATTAATCATTGGCTAAAGCAGACAACACTGATTAAAGGACACTGACATACTTAAGGCCAGTCAACATGAATTTATGGAAGACATTCAATAAAAATATACTTTTGAAAGAGTAGAAATTTCATTGCTCAACCAAATAGGTGAAATAAATTTTAACTTCTGCAGGACATTTCAATTAAGAATAATGCTAAAAAGGACAAAATCATTCAGAACATGAAAAGTCTCAAATCATCACAACCTATTTTTTCTTTTAACCTTCTCTTTTGAAGAATCTACAGCAACCAATCTCAGAAGGCAAGACAGCCTCAAAACAGAATAAAAGGTAAGAAGCTATCCTCTTCTTCTAGAGAATCTGTAACATTGGCCCACATAACTTCTAAAACATGAGAATGACAAACATGGATATGGTAAATAATGGAAATGACACATCATCAATAATACTATTATGAATTATTCAATTACTCGTTCCAGTATAGCAGGTTGCATTTAATATGGCCAAGCATACAATCAAAAGACTCGTGAGCAGAAAACATAGGTGGTACACAACAAATGCACGACTATTCTGGAAAAACAGAGTCTGAAACCAATCTGAGATTTATGACATTAATCAGCTGAAAAGGAACATATGATACAGCACTGACTAGAGGAGCTAACATAGAACAATGAATACAGAAAGGAAATATACAGTAAATATAGAGTGGACTTTAATCACTGCAGGGATACTGTGTCCTGTTCTGTTGTCCATAAGACAAGAAAGCTGGTAAATCAGGTGTTCAAGAATTGATAAAACATGACAGATATGCCTTACAGTGGGGTAAAAAAAAAAAACAAAAAACAAACCACACCGAAGCTCTATTTATTGAGCTTTGAGGAAAAAAAAAAATGAAGTATCTTGCTCAGTCTGTAAATGATGACACAGGTAAAAAAGCCTGAAGACCCAAGTTTATTCAGCAAGGGGACTAAAGCAAGACATTCAGAGATAAACAACAGAGTAAGTTGTTTTCAGGTCAGCACTAAATGATTTTCTAAAAAGTATGTTCTAGTTTTAACAGAAAATTAATCAGAAAAAAGATCCATTATTCACATTACACAAGATGCCAGACGAGTCACAGTAGTCCCTTATGGCTCACCAAGCCTCTACCCTGATAAAGGTGGTGAATTTTTCAAGACCTGCCTACCAATATGCCAGAAAAGTTTTTCCTAAGGGAAAAATCGCTAAACCATCCACTTGTCCAGCAACTATGGCTCTATTACAGTTACATTTTTAGATCTCAAAGTCTTATAACTTTCCTGTCCCAAATCACTGCAAAAATATTTCCATTTCTCAGCAGTTTTTGGTCAAAAATTGTCCAAGACATTCTCAAATGGCAGGACCTAACTGACTGCCCTCTGCTCACTTCATACAGATCCATCTAAAACTTCACGAAGTGCTGTACCCTGCAACATGGTGCACCACCATCAAGAATAACAAATACAAAAAGTAGGCAGTGAAGCTCTTCTAGGATAGGATGACAAGAGAGATTAAGGAGACTTGCACACCTAAGAAAACCCAAGAAAAATAAAAGAACATTAAATATCACAATTCCAGATATTTTCCTCCTTTCCTACCTATTACTGTGCACTTGGTGGTTAGAGGTAATTTAGAAAGCCATCCACTTCTTGCTTCACCTGAACACGACCAAATGTGGAAGATTCTCCCAGTTTTTCTGCCAGAAAGCAGTATGACCTCCACCTTTATTACAAGACTTCCAGCCAAAGGCGATTAAGCTCCGAGCAGAGTCAGGGGACCACACCCTTGGCCCTGCCACTGGCTGGAACACAAACCACTTCTCATTCCAAATCCTGTCCCAAAATCCTGCCAGCACTCTTGTTTTCCAGCTGAAAATCACTTCCACATCTGTCTCTACCTTGTACAACGGAAATTTGCTGATAGGTAAACATTTAGTTGGTGCCACTCCACAAGATGCTACAGAGCAGGACGATGAGTCTGTCTACCTGCTCCTCAACAAGGCCAGTAGACAGACTACGCGAATGCAACCAAAACCACACAGCAGCACCTCTTCTCCCACTCGTCACACACATTATACAGCCCATACGTATATTCAAAATGGCAGAACAAGGCTTCAGACTATATTCACTGAAAATATTCATTGAATTAACAGATATGGGTTGTTGTGGGTTTTTTTGGTTTTGTTTTTAAGTGTCATTTACATAAGCAGCTTCTTCGGGCTTTGTAGAAATTCTCTTCCCCAACCCTCTTCTTAAGGTTTCCTACTCATGCAGTTCTGAGACATCCTATACTTCAGGAAACAAATATTCAGCAGTGAGAAAGTGTCTAATAAAAAGTCCTAACAGGGAATTAGTATCTGTATCAGATTGCAACCAGGAAGTCAGAAGGTAACTCGTTACCACATATGAATGACAACACTTAATAGCTTATCATTCTTCTTCTCTTTATGTTAATATCAATGAAGATATTCACTTGTTTTGATGTAAAAAATGTATCTTTAAACTGACTTGTGATGTTATCCTGATCCTGCCTTAGTGCTCTTAAAACCCAGTATAAGATAAATAGAGAAAATTACATATACAGATGATTCAGCATTAACTAAGCCTAATGCAAAAGCTTCCACTGGTTTTAATGGTATTTGAACTGGGCCTCCAATTTATGAAATCAAGTTATTAGATGCTTTTACTTAAAAACCTTGCCATATGCTATTTCCATGATTAGCCTCGCTCACTTTCTATCACACACATTATTCAGTCTAACACTGACGTCAGCCCTGCTTTGAGCAGGAGCCTGGAGCAGACAACCACCAAAGGCTGGTCTCTTCCAACCTAAATCATCCTCAAATCCTACCATATATGGCTCAAAAAAAGAAAAAAAATCAGTTTATACGTTACTTGCCAGTCATACCAACTCCTTGCCACATGACATTCTGACTCTTAAGTCTGAAGTAACATAAACTCAGCTATCCATTTGTCGTCATAATACATCACCCAAAGTAATCTTCACAGTGTACAAGGTACACCTTTTCCTTCCGTTTCTTCCAATCTGAACTGACACACTGCCATGCACAGGCCACAAATCTGCTTTTACCCAATCTGATCTAGACATTTAGATTTATAGCCTCTGAATCTCCCAGTCACACAAACCAGTATCTTTATCATTAAATACTATCAATAGAATGCAAAGTGTTTCAATTTGTTGTCAGTGACAGAAGTGGGGGGGAAGTATTTCCTAGTAACCACAGCTTGAAACAAGTATTTCTATACTGAACAGAAAGGGCCAAATGCCCAGTAACAAAATGTTACCTTCACAAAGTGCAATGCATCACGCTTACTTTCACAGCAATAACATCTATTTAACATCCAAAATATTTTTGTTTTATTTTCCTAACTTGTTATATGTAAGCTCATTTATCTGTTTATAATGACAAAAGACAAGAGACACTGTTGAAGGCATCAAGCAATCATTCTTTCCTATTTGCCTAGATTTTTAAAAACATATATACCTAAAATGATAGAAAACCATAATGAACAGCTTTAATAATTAGCTGAGGGAATAAAAAAAAAAAGTAAGTGATCCAGAAGGTATTGTCAACAAGGCAGTATTTTAAGACAAATCCATCAAAACTTCTCATTGACCTACAGACTCTACCACCTCTACAGAGCTCCTGGTATCCCTTCTGCTTTTCTCCACAACCCTGAGGTCTAGATATCCAGCTTCTATATATTACAAGCTTTAAGGATTACAGGAGAGGCTCACTCCTGGAAACACACACTTTGATTTCATGCTTGCCAAAAACCTCAGACACATTAAAACAATTCTGTGCACCCTTTCCCTACCAAAAAAAAAAAACAAAACACCACCTTTAGAAGGAATAGACTGGCAGCCCTCCCCCAGGGGCAGGGGGAAGAAGAAAAAAAATAAAGAGAAGCGGACACATTTTGTAATCAAAATCAACACACTGGCAATCTCAGCCACTAACAAAGCAATGCAAAGACCTCAGTCTTCTATAATCCTTTGCTACCATCTGAGCTCAAGATTTTAAAATAATAGTATTAAACATCACTATGATGAACTACATGGCTATATATACACTACCACCAACCACAAGAGGGCCAATGTTGCATAGACCTTATAATTGAAAGCACTTAATTCTTCTTAGTTCCATCCATAACTTATATACACCTTGAGCAAACTTTCTAAGTTTTCCCAGTTCTGACAATTTTCAAGCCAGACCACTTGTGCAATCAAAAAACTTTCACAAATTTACTGCAAGAGAGGAAAGGAGAGGATAAGCTGGCCTGGTAACTGACTACGCTCCTGTAAAAGCAAATATCACCCCCCCTGCAGTGTTTCAGAAACCTAGGTTTTCAAATGTCACTCAATGAATTAAAATAAATTGATGAGAAAACCACACAAAGAAAGAGTCCCTTTCAACACATGCTTCTTCAGTAACAAAGAGGAGACAGGTTTCTCCTTACCAAAGCATCCAATGGATCTCAAACAAGCTATGTAGGAAGGAGAAGGCAGATCAGGCCTGTGCTTTTACGCTTGTGAGCGGAAATTTTGTTGCTCTGCCCCTTAGCTCTGTCTATCTATAATCATGAATTAAATATAGCTTATCTCTACTCATCTTTGAGCAGAAGCACTGAGAGAAAAACAAACAACACACAAACAGAAAAATGATGCTAGAAAAAGGAATTTTTTTTCTAAATCTGACTTTGAGAAGATTTAACATCACACCTTTAAAAGCCCTAAGAAAGAATTTTAAAGGCTTTAATGAAAGAATACAAAACATACATTTGACAGTCACTGGAACTTACAAGATCAGACAAAAGCAGGCAGAATCAAATTTCATATTATTTCAAACAAAAAAAAATAAATCTAAAGAGCTGGAGGCCTGGACTACTTTAAAGGAGGGGGAAGAGAGAAAGGAAAAGACCATGGTCCAGGTACCTAGCTCATCTTCATCAATTACTGTGAACCAATGTTTCCCTTGTATGTGTAAATAATTAGAAAGATCTTTCAGCAGAGGCATGTAGTAGCAAACCACCTCTTCAGCCAGTCAGCTATGCCAATGAGATGTTCCATATGACTTTGACATCTAGCTCGTTTTTAAATGAAGTATCTATAGATCTTAAAAGAGTTGCCAACTTTTATCTTATATTTAGGTATAAGAAACTCCAGTTTATGATAGAGCTCCATTTACACAACTGGACTTAGGAGACAGCAAGCGCAGAAGATATGCAAGGTGCTTAGTCTAAATTCCTTTAAAAAAAAAAACCCAAACCTTCTTTGCACTCCTCTCTTACATACAGTTTTTTCCTGCATCAAGGAGTAAAACAGTTGGAAAAATTGAATTGTAAAGACCTCAACTGTCTATTTGCAAGCATTTTTTCACTTATATCAGCATAAAGATCGTATTTTTAATTTACTGTATGATTTAGGAAGGCAAGAAAAAACACTAACAGGAGTATCTGAGGATATTTTAGAGTCCTCTTAAGACCAACATCAGTAATGAAAAGAGGACCCTCAAGAGTCCAAGTTTTTACTGCGGTATCAAATAATTTTTGTAAGCACCCTGTGAAACAAATCATCACTGCAACATGACTATTTCGCATTTTAGTTCTATGCTCTTGCTTTAAAAGACAGGCTCAAGAAACCATTCAGAAAAGATCCTAAAAGAAAGACAGTGACCAGGTACCCCATGCACATTCATACATCCAAGGACTGGGAGAGACTGAGCAGCTCTTAATATTAAGAAAAGCCAGTATTTATGCACAATATTGTCAGATATTGAAAGGGGCTATCAGAGTCTCAACACAAGAAGTGGGTCTTGCTGGAAGTGACATTCAACTTCCAGGGATATTTCACTATAGTTAACCATTAGACAGAATGGTGGTTTTTTTCTTTTTTTTTTTTTTAATCACACATTCAGTGAGAAATTAACACTGACACACATGACCATTGACATCAGTTAACTTGTAGAACTATACGAGCCTGGGGGGCAAAGGGGGTGCAGAAGGGGCAATGGACACTGACATTTCTGTTGACGCCCCCATGATAGATTAGGGCGCACATTTTTACCGTAGCATCAGCTAACTGTGCAAAGGATGCCTATTCAAGCGAATGGCAAGATACCAATACCTTGTAATACTAAAGCTCTTATTAACTATTGGAGCCAGCACCCAATAACAGAGCTCAAAAATAGCAGAACAAAGCTTTTGTTGGTGACAACTGTAACCCATTTTGTTCACAAAGGTTCCCAATTATCACACTGTGAATCTACCAAATGTTCTATTCACAAAGCAACAAATTAATTTGTGTTTATTAAAAAGTTTCTTAAGAACAAAAGCAACCAGCAGAGTTATGAGAAAAGGGGAAAAAAAAATATCACACGTACTTTCCAGGAACTTGCCCAAGTCAGCTCCTGAAGCAAGAAAATAGAATGAGCAGCAAGAAGTTAGACAGAAGAACACAATCAGAATTCAGAAATTCTTTCCCCTCCCACCCAAGAAAATAGACACTTAAGAATTACAGTAAGAGGTAAAGCATTACAGTAGCAAACCAAGAACGTTGAGCTGAAGATTACTGGGGAAAACGTAGGTTTTATTCCAGAAGTACTACTTGGCAACATCTCCTTTTGGCCTACAACTTGTCCCACTTCAAAGTGCAATTACACAGAGCTGAAAGAGCGGAGAATGCTTTGTTGACACTGAAAACTACTTGTCTTGGATCAATACCAAACATACACAATCCTGATCGATGTTTTCTTCAGCCTGCCAAGGCCTCTCCAGTCAAACACTGCTGGTCATTGCTGCTCCCAACACCCTGCTGCCTGCGGGGGGGGGCGGGGGGAGTCTCGAGTGCTCGACGAGCTCCCTCCTTCCTCTGCCTGTATAACCTGACAGGGCTAGGCGTGCTCGGAGCGGGGCACACATAGGCTTCAATGAGGGCGCACCTGCCCGCGGCGCTGCCAGAACACAGGCCCACTCCCACCGGGCTGGGAGGGGACGACCGAGTTCACAAGGGTCAGCGTGAGGGGAGACGGCGCCGGGGAGGCAGCTGCCAGCCCCGGGCGTGAGGATCCCACGGCGCCCCGCCGTCGCCTGACAGGCACCGTCTCCCCCTGCCGGGACCTGCTGCCAAGAAGCAGCATGGAGAGGACAAGGCCCACACCCCCGAGCGGCGCCAGGCCCAACAAGCCCTATAAAAGCCCATCGCCAGAAGCGCAGGGCAGGCCCTCCGGGCGCGCCCCTCGTCGCCGAGCCGGAGCGGCCTCGCCTCCCGGTAGGCCGCAGGGCGCCTCGGGGCTGNCCGCTCCCGCCGGCGGGGAGCGCGGCGGCGGCGGGAGAGCGGCGGCGGGGAGGCGGCAGGGTCGGCCGAAGCGGTGGCGGGGGCAGGGAGCCGGCGGGACGGCGTTACCTGCGCTCCCGGACGGAGAGTCCCTCACGGCCACAGCGACTCCTCAGCCCCAACAACACAAGATGGCNAATGCTGCCTCACCCTCCTGCCGCCGTCTCCCGCCTGGGCAGGGCCCGGCGCAAAGCGGCGGTTGGGGCCTCGCCGCTGAGGTAAATCATCGCTGGGCCGTTGCATTCTCCCTTCAGGGGCACAGGTTACAACCCACAGCCTTACCCTCGCCTGCCAGGTTACGTGTAGGTAATCCAGCTTTATTGGGAGCAGTGAAAGGCTACAAGGCACTAACTCTGAGAAGGGACCGTGTTTTAAGCTGGCGCTGTGTCCGGGCACTGAGGGGATCGGAGGCGGACACCGGCGGAGGCCTGGGGATGCGCTGCTGTGGGAGATGGCCCCTGAGGAGGCGGCTGCTGCTGACAGAGAAAGGGCATTAGGTGGCACATATTTTGGCTCCAGATTTCCCAGTGGAAAAATCAGGAGCTCAAGGCAAATTTTTTTTTCAGCTAAAAATACCGTTCTATTTTTAGTCCTAAAACCCATATTAGTACATGATGCAGGATAGCCCCATGTGGTTCCTTCAGCCTAAAAAACTGTTCTTGGCTGTTACGCACTGTTGAAGGTATAACCGTTTTCAGCTGAAACAATTTCACTCCAGTCATGATTCCAGCCACAATCCACGTAGCTTTCTTCCCTCCTCTTCTAGGTGAATAAATACTTGTCATTGTGCACTGGACGCCAGCCAAAAATGATGCAACAGCAAACACAAGTGATTCTTCTGAGCTAATGGGTTGAAAGCCTGTAATTCTTGGGACGTATTTTTAGCTGAGAGCAACATAGGACTAGGCTACTTCACTGGAAAATCTAAGAATGAAATTTCTCCTTTAGGAGGCTGGTATGTAAAAGCAAAGCGCCCTAGCAAAGGGCTGGCTTCTGATAAGCTACGTCTGATCCTCCTGGTTGTTGTCACACTGCTTGAGCCAATACTAATAACGGTAGAGGGAGAGAGGCAGCACTGCATTTCAAGCTGTTAGAACTTCCAACCTCACTGCAGAAGTGGCTGTGCCTTGTTATTCTACTTATTGAACTTGAGTTAGAGCGCTCAAAAATATTTTCACATGCTCTAAGACAAGCTTTAGCTGAGATGGAAGAAGTTTAGCACTTGCGGAATTTTTTTTATCCCAGTTAGCACAAACATTATATTATTGAGACAAAAAAAAATCAAGAAGAGAGTGTCTGAAGCATGCCTCATCTGCAGAACTTGGCTTTTATGTAAATACCTCAAAGAAACTCAGATGACTTTTTTTTTTTTGGTAATAGCAGATGCATCTTAAATCTTCCACAACACTCATTCAAGCAGAATGGGGAGACTGTCATGAAAATGCAAGACTGTACCTGTGCGTTTAAATTTCTGCAGGGTTCAATTACAGGACTTCAGCTGATGTTGTCTAGGTGTGAACTCACCCCAGCAGCTAGTCTGGGTACTGAGGGCATGATGGACTTCAGAGCCCTNGGCGGCAGGGTCGGCCGAAGCGGTGGCGGGGGCAGGGAGCCGGCGGGACGGCGTTACCTGCGCTCCCGGACGGAGAGTCCCTCACGGCCACAGCGACTCCTCAGCCCCAACAACACAAGATGGCGGTTGCGCCGCCACGCAACGTCACGTGAGGGCAGGCCCCGCCCCCTGCCTCCGCCGCGGGACCCGGATGGGCGACGGCACTCCCCCCCTTGCCTCCCCCCCCACTCGCGAAGGCACCGCCCGCGTGACGACACGGTCCCCAAGTCGCTGCGCGCGCATGTGCCCTCACACACACCCGCGGGAGCGCGGGCGCCCCCTGCTGGAAGCAGTGGGGACTGCAGCCGCCCCCGCCGCCGCACAGCCTTGTGGGAAGGTGGGGGTGCCGCCCCTCCCGCCAGGCCCGCCGCGCTTCCTGCCTCTACCGGAGCGGCGGGACCCCCCCCTCAGCNCTCCTGCCGCCGTCTCCCGCCTGGGCAGGGCCCGGCGCAAAGCGGCGGTTGGGGCCTCGCCGCTGAGGTAAATCATCGCTGGGCCGTTGCATTCTCCCTTCAGGGGCACAGGTTACAACCCACAGCCTTACCCTCGCCTGCCAGGTTACGTGTAGGTAATCCAGCTTTATTGGGAGCAGTGAAAGGCTACAAGGCACTAACTCTGAGAAGGGACCGTGTTTTAAGCTGGCGCTGTGTCCGGGCACTGAGGGGATCGGAGGCGGACACCGGCGGAGGCCTGGGGATGCGCTGCTGTGGGAGATGGCCCCTGAGGAGGCGGCTGCTGCTGACAGAGAAAGGGCATTAGGTGGCACATATTTTGGCTCCAGATTTCCCAGTGGAAAAATCAGGAGCTCAAGGCAAATTTTTTTTTCAGCTAAAAATACCGTTCTATTTTTAGTCCTAAAACCCATATTAGTACATGATGCAGGATAGCCCCATGTGGTTCCTTCAGCCTAAAAAACTGTTCTTGGCTGTTACGCACTGTTGAAGGTATAACCGTTTTCAGCTGAAACAATTTCACTCCAGTCATGATTCCAGCCACAATCCACGTAGCTTTCTTCCCTCCTCTTCTAGGTGAATAAATACTTGTCATTGTGCACTGGACGCCAGCCAAAAATGATGCAACAGCAAACACAAGTGATTCTTCTGAGCTAATGGGTTGAAAGCCTGTAATTCTTGGGACGTATTTTTAGCTGAGAGCAACATAGGACTAGGCTACTTCACTGGAAAATCTAAGAATGAAATTTCTCCTTTAGGAGGCTGGTATGTAAAAGCAAAGCGCCCTAGCAAAGGGCTGGCTTCTGATAAGCTACGTCTGATCCTCCTGGTTGTTGTCACACTGCTTGAGCCAATACTAATAACGGTAGAGGGAGAGAGGCAGCACTGCATTTCAAGCTGTTAGAACTTCCAACCTCACTGCAGAAGTGGCTGTGCCTTGTTATTCTACTTATTGAACTTGAGTTAGAGCGCTCAAAAATATTTTCACATGCTCTAAGACAAGCTTTAGCTGAGATGGAAGAAGTTTAGCACTTGCGGAATTTTTTTTATCCCGGTTAGCACAAACATTATATTATTGAGACAAAAAAAAATCAAGAAGAGAGTGTCTGAAGCATGCCTCATCTGAAAAACTTGGCTTTTATGTAAATACCTCAAAGAAACTCAGATGACTTTTTTTTTTTTGGTAATAGCAGATGCATCTTAAATCTTCCACAACACTCATTCAAGCAGAATGGGGAGACTGTCATGAAAATGCAAGACTGTACCTGTGCGTTTAAATTTCTGCAGGGTTCAATTACAGGACTTCAGCTGATGTTGTCTAGGTGTGAACTCACCCCAGCAGCTAGTCTGGGTACTGAGGGCATGATGGACTTCAGAGCCCTGGCCCGCATGCCAATTCATCCTTGCTATTAAAAACTGAAGTGCAGTGAAGTGGCATCCCTAACGAACTAAAAGCCTTCGTTATTGACCCTTTGCTTTGACCCATCCTAGCTTGGAAGCAAGAGCCTGCCTCCCTTGGGACAGCAGAGGAGCTACAAACACAGAGCACAGCTTTGAAACAGCAAATCATTGTCAAAGGCAGCCCAGAAGACATGGCGGTCCATCACATCTCCCCTCGCCACCTCCACTTTTCGTTATTTGGAAAAGCAGCTTCCCTGTTTGTCAAAATACTGGGGATTTTGTCTGAGAAGAGTCAGTATCTCAGCAGCCTCTGTTTTCCATGTCCTCATTTGTCGCATCCCTAAAAATAATAAAAACAACAGACAATTCAGGCAGGTGAACAGCTGACTGAGTTTTTGAAGTCAGTCACTTCAATGCATCTGTCACCTCAGATGGCTTATACTGAAAGATGGACTACCACAAATATGCTGCTACTTCTGCAACATCCAATTATTTTAAGACATCCTTCCCACATGTGGCAAGCAGAGTTTGAAAGGTGACAGTAAAGGACTCAGGTTACTCCAATCCATCTTGCCAAGGGATTTATTTGGACACTCCCGTAAGGTTAAAATTCGATTTAGTCACCTTAATCCTCACAGCGAAAGACTGAGCCCTATGCCAGGAAGAACCTGATTGTACTGTTTCCCTTCCCCCCCCAACGATGTTTACACTGAGCTTTTTAGGTAAGACATCCTGCTGTCACACGCTGTCCCCTACAGCCAAGGACGACTGTGACAGAAACATTGGTGAGAAACACTCTGCGATCAGAGTATCCAGACAGGCTGAACCCATTCTTGGTGCCATCTGAAGTGTTAGTGACTCCTCCACTGTGCATCTCCTACTCTGGGAAACTTCAAACAAAAATCTTCCAGGGATCAAGGACTACCTGGAGTTCCCATGCCAGGAGATAAGCAACTTGAGGCAAGTCTTCGTCCCTTCTGGGGAGTATCCATAACCGCAAGAGGCTTTTCATCAAACTTCTCCACTTGCCATCACAAACAGACTTAGAGTCACGTGGGGCACATCAGGAGTGCTAGACCAGTATCGAGGTACCAGCAGGTATCAGTAAAGAGTGTTGGGATTGCCAGGACCTTTAAGAGCCACCCGTAGTGACATCAGGCATAAAAGGAAGTTGGAACATCAAGGACTGTAATATATTAAGTATAGGTAAGTAAGATTAAGTAATTATTATCAGCCAGTATGAGATGGGAGATTTAGGTAGACAATTTCTTTTTAGTATCTCTGCAGAACCTGACAACATTGTGATTCAATCCAACACTTGCTAGCAAAACAGAACAATTTAGAAAGCAATTAGTTTCCCAATGTCAATTTTTGCAAAGCTAATTTCAAAACTCACATTGCTACAACTTCCAAATCCAAAAGCACTTACTGTTCTCTGCACTGAATAAAGGCCCCAACTACCAGCACCTATTTAAATTGAACAAAACTACCACCGACATACCGCTCATTTCCTTATTGAAACTTGTCAGCTGGAGTTGACTCAAATCTATTGAAGTAAAACCACTGGAAGCCCTTTTTCCACCCTCTCCTCCTGCTGCCCCAGGCTCCTCACCCAGCTGCACGTGCAAAGCAGCACGAGTCAGCAGTGCTTGCTACACTGTGGAGAAAAAAAAAGAAAATCAAGAGCTGCAGTGTTGCAATTTTCCTGTGGAAATAGAGACTAAGGAACCTTCACCCTGATTTTACCTGACCTCCGAGACCCAAGGGCTCACAGACACATGGTGAATGCATCAACTGCCAACAACACACAGAGCAGAGCTGCACATCATAAAATATTTACTTTTTTTGTTTCACCACTGGATTGTACCTGCAACAATGCATAGTTAGGGCTCCTCCTGACTCCCCCCCTAAACTGGCAGGGCCAGCAAAGCTTAGCAGATCAGCAACAGTAGAAAAAAGACACTTGGACACATTTTCACATGTCCACATTTTTTTTCCTCCCTTCTATAAAGGCAGAAAGAGGAAATGCAAAGGGAAATCTAGCTGAAGCAACCTGCCCAGCTCCCAGCTGGGGCACTACTGGGGCTGAGAAGCAGTGGCTATTTTAAGATGAGGGAAGGCTGACAAGGTTCAGTTGTCAACATTTAGCAGTGGACAATATTTCAAATATTTACATAGCCATGTCCCTTTCTGAGCAATTGCAAGCATTAGGGCTTTTTGCACCAGAACTGCTGTACAGAATGGGAAGTGCTATCAAGAAGAGGCTGAACACTTCCCCTACTCATCCACATCAGGACTGCGAGCTTTGGGGATCAAACACATGCAAATTCAGAAGTGCAGACTGCTACTGTAATTTGTGAACAAAACAGTATATTCAGGGACCTAAAATAAACGACAGACAAGACCAGAGATAACAATGCTTTATTTGTACATTTCAGCAACAGGAGAAATAATTGAAGATGAAATTATCTGCTTTGTTGTAAAGTATAAAAACATTTAATTATAAATATTTAGCTAAAAAAGCGTGATTTATAAAATATAATCTGTGAAGATATATATACACAGTTTAATTGTTTAGCAATTCTTTCACCTGACATTAAAGAGTAGAGGTTTTTCTATTTATTATTCCACGCTCACAGTTTAGTGCTCACAGTTTAAGAAGCAAAACAGACAAGTGAAAAGATGACTGGTGAGTTTCGTTCTGGAAAGAAAAAAAATACAACAAAATGCACAAACTGGGGCAATAGCAGAGGCAGAATTTGAGCAAATCCATGTTTTGAGAGAGGTCTCTGAGGGAACACAGCTCCCCTGCCATGACCTACAGTGTATATATCCAGACAAGCAGTGGGCATTTTAAAATTTGTGGGCAAGTTTCCTGTGTTTGTGAAAGAAAATGGCTAATAATATAGCGCAAGCCCTCCAAATTCAGTTCAGCTAAACGTGCTCACCTCGCTACTCTTCCCTTCTTGAGCAGGGATCGCCCAGTATGCTGGCTGGTGTTATCTGTGGTGGCTCCAATAAAATCAAACAATGTCACCTTCATGATTCAGGATATGAGCAAATTTCCAAATAGAAAACCCTAGTGTGCCATCTGATTGCATCATCCAGCTGGCAATATCCCTTAAAAACAGATACAGCTGCCTAAGGCTGGAAAATACAGTGAAGCCATACAGTACACTAAATGAGATGGAATGTGAAAGAAGATACATGGTCAGGCAACTCAGTTTTCTACTCCTCATTTATGAGAGAGCCAGCTTCCTCCCTTCGAAGTCTTGGGAAATCTCACCTCTTATCGAAAGATTTGTTACTATGGCACTTCGAGAAGAAAAACTGGAAGACTCTCCAACATGCTGGGTGGCAGAAAATGCTACAGGAAATGATAATTAATTTGATCCGTGACCCTAGTAACTACCTCTTCACAGTGTTTTCACAGTGCCTATGGCACGGGGCTTTGATGAAGAATAAAAGGGATAGTCAAGGATGCGTGACAACACCCAACAGCAGTACAAACATACAGGAAGTCAAGCTGTACTTTGTACACCCTGATTTACACAAGACCTCACTACTTGCCTGTAAGCAAGGAATGAATGCAGGGTTGCAAAAAAAAGGTTGTGTAGAAAAGAAGGAAAGAATGAAGTAGGCAAACATGACACTTGTCAGTGCTCACCCATGATTTGCTACCTGCTGTTTCTGCTTCAGGGTGATGTGCTCCTGACAGTTCAGAGCAAACAGCATGTACACAGCTCTTACGATTCACATTGTTATGAATGCATAGTAACTGCAAGAGTTGTGCCCTTAGAAACTCAGGAGGATCTTCGGGAGAGGAAGGCTAGCAAAGCTGTAATGAGTTTTAGGCAGGATCCAGGCAGTTCTCTCCAGGTAGAGCCCTGATCTGGGAAACGTACCAAGTCATGTGCAATCTCAGAGTGCATACTGGCTGGTCGGTTACTGGGTAAATGCAGACTTTAACTCCCTGAAAGCTGCTCGGCGGTGTTTCCTTTCCTCCTCTTCCCGCTTTCGCTCATCCTGCTCTGCTTTTATCTCTGCTTCAAACTTACTGGCTGAAGAGAGGGCTTGGACCTTTACAAAAGAAAATAAAAGAGCGTCAAGCCTTGCATCAGAGGGAGAGCCAGAGGCTGAACTACTCCCAGATGAGCAACGCAAAACTGTTTGCTGCACCTCCCAGCACTTACTGGGAAGCTCTGTCAGGATGGGTCAAGTATTAATTACACTGCGCTGCTTGGGTATTTACACCCCATACCTGTTAGCTTGCTCAACTTTAACATCAATAAAAGAAAGGTCATTTGCTAATAAGTCACTAACAAGTGACCAAACCAATGCTGTCAGTACCAGGTCACATACATTCTTTCTCTAAGCAGGCAGCATAGCATAAGTTGTGAGTATACAGTGGGAGAAACTACTGCAGAAAACAGTTCTGAATCACAGCCAAATCTGAGAACATCATACTACACCATGGATAATCTGCAGATCAAAGAGACATTGTTTATTTGCTGGCTATTTTTCCAGCTTTCATCTCAGTACATCTGCTGTGCAATAGCTGTGTTATGCTCTTGGGAAAAAACTTCTTATATAAACAAGCAGGATTATTTTCTCTCCAAGAGAGCTTTCAAAAAGGGTGCTTTGTCAGCTTCAAATGGTGCAAAGCTCTTTCTGCCAACCCCAGGACCCTGCAGAACAATTTTGATTCCAAAGGTTACAGACAGCTGCTTGAGAAAGAGATGTCTGAAATCCTATACTCCAAAACACTCCATTCACCACTGAACTCAGAGTGTTCAGGCTGAGGGAGGTTTTGCAAAATGGGAAACTCAGTCCCATCAGTTTCCAGGATGCTTTTGTCTTTAAAAGCAGTCAGCCAGCTAGTCCCATAGAGCTCCCAGCCATGGGGACACAGGTCAGCCAGTCAGCTCTACCAGGGTAAGACCCACAGCAGCGATGGTGAATTAAGCCGTTCTAGTGTTGACTGATCTGCAGAGGAAGGCTGTAGCTATAGTCCAACATANGAAATACACATCTCTCTAGCTTGGGAGAAAACTGGCAGCATCTTGTATTGTGAAGCAAGCAGGGTCAGGGTCTCAGTGGTGATTAAGGCCCGCGTGCAGAACTTTTCCATGTTCTTCTGTGCCACACCATACCTTAGCTTCAAAGAAGTTCTTGGCTCCTTTGACTCCCTCAATGGAGACATCGATCTCTGAGAGCTTCGCAAGAGTCAACAGGCCACTGTCTTCCTCAAGTTCCCCAGCTGCAGCTTTATGGAAAATCAGCAGGAACTAGCAAGACAGAGAGGAAACAGTCAAGTTCTTCACTGAGGCTCAAACAACTCAAAATGCAAACAGCGCAGACATTTACATGGAGGGGGCTGGAGTTTAGATTTCTGAGCAAAGGAAACCAAGTCTATATAAATTAAGTGGCACCATGCAACTTGTGCTCTAGCACCCTGGCTCTGGTAAACAGCCCTGATGGACTAAGAGGTAGAAATCTCCTAGGAAGAGGGTTTCCTGGGAAGCAGAGCCCTGGTGAAGCACAGCTCCAACTAAGCCTGGGCTGCTACTTGGCCAGAGGAAGGAGGCCACCTCTCCACCTGCCAAGTACAACCGTATGGTGGGCTCAGATACACATCTTTATGTCCCCACACCCTAATGGGGTATTCACAAGCCCCGCACCAGCTTCCCCAGTGTTCTGGGAGCTCAGACCACATCCCATGACAATGAAAGGAGGACAAAGACTGCCCTGGCTCACACCTGAGCCGCAAGCTCCCTAAACCAAGGTGCCAGTGCACTCCTGTTAAGAGAGAAGAGCAGCCCAAGTGTGTGCACTTGAAAGGGATTTGGGGACTGCCTGGCTGCTATGAACCCTGCCTTCTGTCCTTCCCAAGCGCTATGGTCCACACAGTATGGGAGGGGAAAACAAAATCAAGGTCAAATGTACCAGGAGAACAGAACATAGTCACTTCAACTGGTCCCTTGTCCAGGGCATGAGAAAAGTGACTTAAATCAACCTTTGAGCTATGCCTCAGCCTGTTCCAGGGAACCCTGGCTGGTTTTGCTAAGGTGAGCAAAGCCTATGAACTCCTGTTGTGCCCATTAAATAACATACAGGAGAGCCTCTCTAAAACCTGTCAGAAGTGAGGTCAGAGGCATGCCCTTGTGATAGCCAGAGTGGCTTGAGCAAGTCTCCACAGAGCAACTGGCTTGGAAACCTTTGTCCTGCATTGGACCATAAACATTTGACAAATCCAGAGTCACTACAGCAGAGTGCATATTGGCAAGTGAACTGCAAAAGGAAAGAAACAAAAAGAGAGCCCTATTACCCTCCAGGAAAGCACACCTTTTTTTTTTTTTTTACTGAAGGAACAAGACCTGCCTGCTTAAAAATAAAGACCTCTGCACCATCTTCAACCTACTAATCGAACTCCAGGTTAAGATGTGGATGCTCTATGCGTAATTTGAAAGGTCCTGTAACTCCTTGCTATTCTTGGCCACCCCAGGAGGTGTCTCAACGCTTGGCACAGTGCAGAAAGAACAGAGATGGGGCCAAGTCACTCAGGTACAAAAGGAGCACGAGCAACAAAGCTGCGCCACTGCACCACTTCAGTCCAGGGCAGAGGGCTTCAAAAACCATGCAGGGTTACCCTGAAATCTATTTGCACAGGAACATCCAGTATCTCTAGTGCTATGCTCCTCAGAATGCCACACTTCGGACTTTGCTTCTTTCTACAGAGAACCTGGGCTGTCCCGGAGGAGGGCAGCAGAGTCCCAGCATCTGCGCTGAGCCAGCCCCTAAAGCGCTAGCTCGCCTGCTTCACATTGCTTGCAGAAGCTGGTGAAGATGCAAGAATTTGGGAAGGCCTCCCATGGGGAAGGGTGTGGAGATGACGGCAGCGCTGGCTGCCCTCTTGCAGAGGCAGTGTCACCAGGCATTGCTTCATGCAACAGCCTCGTAACCCGTGTGTGCTCAGCGCAGAGCAGCCAGAAGGCAGGCTGTGCTTGGGGAGGGAACTTTTCCTCCTCCAAACACATGTAAGAAATTTAATGATGCTCTGCTGAACGGGCAGAACATCCTGCTCAGAAAGAAACCAAATCTTCCCCAAAAATATCCTCTCCTTCTGCTCAGATCCGCTGGGCTCAGGCTAGTTCCTCTCCTCCTCCACCACCAGGCACGGGGACACAGAGGGCTGGCAGCCAGGCTGGCATTAGTCATGGTTCCTCCTCACAGTTTCTGCTCCACCCTGCAAGTCCCACTTCCTGGCATCGGAAAAGGGCAGCAGAGGCAGCACAATCCTGAGGTCTGGTACAGCTGTCGCCCGGGGAGGGACTGGAAACACCCAGTCATGAGTACAAGTGCGCATGAATCATCCTGAAACTAGGGGATGGGGCAGCAATCTTCCAATGGAATACGGGCTGCCACAGCAATCCTCCGGTGGAATATGGGCTGCTGCGGCCAAGAAGGGCAAGCTCAGCTAAAGGAAACCAGGGACTCAACCACTGGTTGGGGTGGACACAGCATTAACATCAGCCCCAAGGACCCAGCAAGGTGGACTATAGGGAATCGTGCTGGTTTCTACAGTTCAGGAGCAACCCTTCCTCGCGTCAGCATACCACCTGCAGCTCACCAGTTACTTGCCCTTGAGGGATCGGTCCTTACTAACCAGAGAACACCAGCAACCTGCATTCAGGTCCAATTCCCAGCCCATTTCACAGCCCTTGCTGGGCCCAGGACACATCACATGCAGCTAAGCCTCAGGGAAACGTCAATAGAGAAGCAAAAGTGAATAATGTCAGTACCTTTGAAAGCTGTGCTCTCAAGGTGGACAACATGACACACACTTTCCACCCCACTGACCTCATAAGAGATGAGATGTATCTGCTCTCACATCCTTCATGATCTAAGAAGTGCCAAGTCTCAGAGCGATGCTACAGTTATGCAGCCCCACTGGGCACTGTGCTGGCCTCGGGGGTGTGAGGGAAGGTATGGGATTGACCAGCAGCAGCAGCCCTGCAACAGCTTACCAGAAAAGCAGTGCCACCCAAGGCTGTGGTTGCATTAACCCTGCTAGCAAACACATGATGTGGGTCAGCATTTAAGCTGGCATGGGTGTGGGGGACAGCGGGTGGATTTCTGCGGGTTCTAGATAGCAGCTACAATTAGACATTACTAATACAGCAATTAACTTTGGTTTCCTGTGGTAATGACGGAGCTAGATGGTCAGAGGTGGTTTTTTTCCCCCGCACTGTACCTATCTTTTTAAGCCTAAATTTCTTTGCTTGAGTCACAGAGGGAGTCTTGTGCAGTTAATTGTTGATGTATTGATGGACGCTCAAAGGTCAATGGTAGGAGGCAGCTTTCCTAACAGGGCCAGTGGTTCATCAGCAGCAAGTCAGAGCCATACAAGCCTGCTTTCCAGGCAACAGCTTACCTGTGATGGGAGGACATGACACTACTCAAAGCAGCAGCAAAAGGTGACCTCCTGCAAGTGAAAGAGGTCTTTACCAATTCTCTGGCCAGGCCAGAAGCAGCATGTCTTCAGGCAAGCATGTCAGGACTCAATATTCTGGACAGGCAGACAGGAGTCCTCCAGTGCTTCAGTTAAACCCTGCTGAGTTCAGACACTCATTTAAACCAGGGTTTTTCCTTGTGTTGTCAGAGTTCCCCAAGTCAGCTTGGTCGCCCTCCAAGTGCTTACTTGTCACCACCAACAGGAAACTGAGTGGGGCAGGGCTATGAGCTGGTTCAGGCCTCCTCACCCACCGGGAAACCTGCCTCCCTGCCAGTCCTCTGCTCAAACACAGCAGCTAGACATAGCGCATCTGCAACAAGGCAAGAAGCATCCTGCTCCTCTCTACCACAGGAAGCTTTGGGTACATGCCAAAGCTGCTGTGTAATTTGTCCCCAGAGCTCTGCCAGTGATGCTCCTTCGTTCCAACCCATGAGCCACTCAAGCTTTCATTTGCTTGACCATCGTTTTGCATCTGGCGAGAAACTACAACAGCACCAGCTGCCACACGCTGCCTGCCAAGGGCAGGCAGCTCGGGCAGCTCGTGCCAGCTGATGGGCGGCCGTGCAGGGGGCTGTGGTCCAAACAGGTGGTGGCAGAAGAGGAGCTGCTCTGCCACTTGTGCCGCACCACTGATGCCAGGACAGCACGGCATCTTCCAGAGCCTTGGGGATAAAGGCACTTCTCTTTCACAGGAGAGAGCCCCTGCAGCAAGCCCAGTGGCTGTCCCCAGCTCTTCAACCAGGGTGAAGGGTGGCCCAGGGGGCATGCAGAGAGGGCTCCTCCATCCCACACAGTGATTTGGCAATCACAGTCTGACCTGGGGCCAAGGGCACGGTGCTCTTCCTGCTCCGCTGGATTCTTTGCTGGATTCTGGTTCACCTCTGACCTGGCACTTCTTCCCTGCCCAGAGGAGCTGCCAGCTTAGGGCTTTGCTGGTGTGAACTGACAGGCTCTCACTTCCCAGATTTGCTTATCTTTCCCCCTCTCTATGGGCCAGGCCCTGTAACCCAACAGTCTTTGGCCTCTGTCTTCTACTGTTACCCTCTTGCACCGAAAGAAATGCAACAAAACCCTTGGGGGATGAAAGCAAGGGGAGATGGTGTGACATGCCAGCACAGAAAGATGGTACAGCAGCTCTGCGAGCTGCCAGTCACCCCTCACACCCTTACCAGCCCAGCCAGGCACTGCCAAAAGTCCCGGCACTTCCAAGATGAAGAACTTGATGTCCTGAGCTGTGGAGAGCTCTGCACCTCATCTCCACAAGCAAGCACCGACCCTGCAAGAGGCATGGCCAGATCACAGCCCCTGCAGAAACAAGGGAGCACAGCTGCTCAGGGCCCACTGCAGCTGTCCCTGGGACAGGAAGAAGCAGGACAGCAGCACAGCCCTCACAACCGCTGCAGGACACAAGCAGCGCTGGCCCCCCTGCTGCCTAAGGGGCTAGTGGCTAATTCAGAAAGCCACAGTGTGAGGAACACTTCTGACTGAGATAGCAACCAAAGCCTGGGAGGAGATGATGCAACAGGAGGTTTTGGTACCTGGGCTCCCCCTTCCTGCTGAGATGAGTTGGGTGCCCTTGAGTGCATACAGGTCACTGCTCAAATTCCCTCTCTTCCTCTGTCTGGCAGCAGTTCCTGGCCCACCCACACTGCTCCCAGCGATCTCAGCACAGCTGTGACAGACCAACCTGTTTGCTGTGTCCCTGCTGAGTCAGCATGCAGTACCAAAGTGCTGCATCACCACGTTTATTCCTCACTGCAGGGAGGTGACCACCCCTCGTGAAGCTTGCCATGGGCTGGTCACTGTGTGATGCAGAGAGGGACCCAATATAAACTGGAAGAGGAAGCCACCTGCCCCCCATGAGACCAGCTGCTCCAAGCAGAGCCCTTACCTTGCACCTGAAATGAGGCCTGAGCTGCTGTACTGCAGGAGCCCAGCAATGAGACCATGTGACTGAAGGGACATGCCACCTCCAGCTACAGCAGGGAGCTGTCAGCACTGCCAGGCAGCAGCAGCAGGGCTCAAGTGTGCTCCCAAAGGAAGCAGGGAGGTTGGAGAGCTCTGGCATCAGGTAGCATTACTGCCACATGGAGATAAACATTGACAGTGGTCCACACATGGCATGGGGAAGCTCACCTGCTTCTCCACTGCAACCCACAACTGGAGAAACATGGAGGGGACAGGGCTACCTACAGCTGGAGTACAGGGCCTGGCTGCCTCCTCTCTCTGCCCCACAGCCACATCCCTGTCTGCTCCCACAATCACCCTTACCTCACGGAAGCTGAGCTTCCCATCAAAGTCTTCATCCACCTCCTTGATCATGTTCTTCAGCCCCAGGTGGGTCTGCGGGGCTCCCAGCTTTTCCATCATCAGCTTCAGCTCCATCAGGTCGATGTACCCATCCCGTCCCGAGTCGTACCTGTAGGATGCCAAGGGGAAGGGGTCAGGCCTCATCATCCCCCATATCCGTCTTCCCAGAAGAGTAACCGTGCAAATGGATAATGTCACGGGGTGGTTCGAAGCTTGGGGGAGAGAGGAAGCCGCACAACATGGCCAGTGCTGAGATATATTAAGCTCAGGGAAGTAGCAGGCAGCTTTCAGAGCTGTCTCAGACAGAGAAGTGCTCAGGGGAGCTCAGACCAAACCACCCACACACAGAAGGAGCATGGAGGAACTTAGCTTATCTCAGTGGGATTTCCATTTCGCCCACTTGCGTGTCCAGCACAAAGGTTACTTACACACAGCTTACACCATGCACCAGCACGGTGAGGCAAAGGCATGCCAGAGCCAGCTGCTGCCAGGTCTCATGCTCATTTAGTAGAGAAACAGGGAGCAGAGGCCAACCAGAACCTCCCAGCAGAAAGCAGCTATCTTTCTTTGTAAGCAAAACACACCCCCTTTAGCTGTTAAGATCTTTCTTCTCTGAAATGGTTTTGTACTACACAAGCACCGTGCTTCAGGGCAGCTGTTTATTCAGTGTCCCGGGGCAGAGCAGAACAGCAGACCTGGGGGAGCACAGCAATCCTCGCTAGCGCCAGGGGCTGCTCCACGAGGCTGGGCTGGCAGAGGAAACCAGTACCCACCCTTAGGAGCAAGAATGGAGTGGGACCGTGCTCCAAATAGAGCACAAAGGACTGCAAGGACTCTTCCCAGGAGGAGAGAGCATCCGTGCAAGTGGCAGAGTGCTTTAGGGATGGGGAGGCAGTGACTGGCCATGCTCAGCCTGGGACCGTGCACCAATTCCTCCCCTTACATCCACTGTGGGCGAGGCTAAAGCATCTGGCCCACCTAGCAACCAGCGCTTCACACCCACCAGGGCCATCACTGGGTTTCAAAGTCCAAAGGCTGGAGGGATGGGCGCTCTGCTATCAGACAGCCTGTCAACAGCCTTCTTCTCTCATCCTGGTCCTGCACAGAGCATGGGAGGACGGGGCAGGGTCTGCCAGGCCAGACTCAGCCCCAGTGCACTGCCTGCCACTGCCCCCTCACCACCATCTCCACCCTGGCAGAATTAAATCCTTTCAACCATTCAGAAGGGAAACCCCAGGCACGGCGCTGAAGCTTTCCCGTTGGCGGGAGCCAGTCAAATCCTCCCACTCATCATCTTTCATTGACTGTTAGCTCTCTTCCAAAGAAGCGAGGGCTGAAAGCATCCCAGACCAAGACCTGCACAGTTGTGGTTACGCTGGAAGAAAGCCCTTTTACAGCTGAGAAACCTCACAGCCACAGAGGAAGCTGTGGCAGAGAAAGGCACAAACAAAGCCACTGGCCGAGCTGCTTGCAGGCATTGTCAGTCCAAGGCAGAGCTGCAGCCAAGAGCTCTGCCCCTGTTTTCACGAGCACAGGGTGCTTTTTCCCCCCCAAACTGCTGGAAACTGCCAACTGCAGTGGCCTCCCTAGCTTTCCAGAGTCCCACCACCTCCACAACCATCTTTTATGCTTTCTGTGCCTCTTTGTTTCCAAGGGTCCCAGACCCCAAATGACAGAAACATCACCACCAGCCTGGTGTGCAGCCCCTGCTACCCATCTGCCTGCATGCTCTGCACCCAGCAAACCCTCGAGCCCACCAGGCAGGACAGCCTTCTGGAAAACTAGGAAAGAATCCTCTGTCGGAGCAGAAACCAGGTCACAGACCTGAGACTTCACAGGGAGGAAAAGCAGCAGGTTCATCACAGCAAGGAAGGCGTGAGTTAATTAAGGCACACGCTCACAGCGTTACCCAGCCTAGCTCCAAGACACATGTTCAAGACCTCACAGAAGCATAATAAGTGCAATATATTGTCAATTTGCTTTTCCTTTAAGTTTGGGAGAAACAGTGCGGAGCCATTCCTCTGGAGTAAGGCGGTTGGAGAGGCAGTGCTTTGATCAGATAAAGCAGCAAAGCATATTGTGGCAGGGAGGCACTTGGGATTGGCGCTGGGGTGGGGGTTTTTTGGCCCCAGCAAGCTCACGCTGCCCTTTGGCTGGGTGCAGAAGCAGGACTACACCAAGACCCCCACCAAGGGCTGCCCATCTGGGGTCAGGACGCTGTCCAGCCCCTCTTGGAGGTATTGAATGACAGAGACGAAGCCAGGAAGGAACATGTCCACCCTACACCTGCCACGCTCATCTCACCCTTCTGCTATGGACGCTACCTGCAGGCAAACACCGGCCCTCAGGGCCTGCCCTGGCACTGAGCCCAGGGGCAAATGCACCACCCCGAAAGGGTTAAGCATGGGGCACAGCTTCAGGGCTCGTCATCCCTGCAGAGAGGCAGCACAAAGCCAGGATTGTGAGAAATGGGGTCTTGCCAGCAACTGGCCTTGGTGGCAGAGCAGCACGCCGTACCAGCCGCACAATGAGTGTTGAGCACACCGGGCTGGAGTACAGCTGGCGCCGGGATGCACCCCAAAAATCAGTCCCTTGCAGTCAGGGACAGCCAGACAGAGGGACGCCAAAGCCCCTGGATGCTCAGTGCCAGCCCCGCACAGCAACGGCAGCACCCTGCAGACTGCTGCATTCCCTCCCCACCCCCCTCGCCTCCTAAAACAGACGGAATATTTTAGGACCTGGGTACAGCCACTCAGCTGCCACGGAGCCGCGCAGCCAGACTATTTAGGGAGAGGCGTATTTATAGGGCATGAGAGACAGTGCAATTCATTCCCTGCCACCCCCCCACAGGCACTTGGCACAATGGGGCACAGCGCAGGCTGCACCTTGTTGGTCAGCCAATGCTCCTGGCACACCTCAGCCCTACCAAAAACCCCACTGTCCGCTTTTTGGGAGCTCTCTTTCAGGGCCCAGGGCTCCAGCCAGCCCCTGATACTGCTCACACCCGTTTCACTGCCTGCACAGCAGCCCTGTCCCGGTGATGGACACCGGTCAGCCCTAACAGGCAGCACAGGCAAAGCCAAAGGGTACCGAGGCAAGTTTGGTCCCTAAACGCATCCCAGGGAGCCACCCCATCCTGTACTCCAGGAGCGGCACAGCAAGAGTACGCAGCACTCGGGTGCCTCACCAGCCCTCCCAGCCCCACCATCACCCACTGTCCTGCTGTGACACCAGACCTTTGCTGCCTTCGGACTCAAAGCTCCCTGGGCCGCAAGCCAAGCCTCACCCCGGTGACACGCAGGCATTATGGACAGAGGGGGCCTTGTGCCGATGGGCAAAGACATCTCACATCGCAGGCAGGCAACTCCAGCAGCAAGTCAGTGCCACAGCGGGTCCCCACCTGCGACGGATGGGATGCCACAGGCAGCTACAAGCACCACGGCCGGCATGATAAGGCTTCACAGCGCCACCGCAATGGCATTCCTGGCAGCAGATGAGACACAGGCAGTGGTTGCCAAAATGTGCTGCAACAAGGATGCGCCCAGATTCCCACGCTGGCTCACTTCCACCCAGGCTGCAGAGCGTGCCTGGCTGCTGAAGCGCTGGGGGAGGAAAGCAGGAGCAAAAATTGGGGAGGGGAGAGGCAGGGAAGAGAGAACACTCACTAAACAGACTTGCTTAAGAACAAGAAGTGATTTCTGCCCAAGTACCACCATTGTAATGGTGTTATGCAGCACAGCTGGGGAGACTTACATCACAGAAGAAAGAAGGGTCAAGAAGGGAGGAAAAAGGACATGTTGAGGACTGCATCACCTGTACAGAATCTGCAGTCACCTCCCCAGCTGCCTGAAAAACACCAAATAAAAAAAAAAAAGATAGTTGAATGAGAAATCCCAAATCCTGAAGGATCAAAGAGCAGTTTCTAAACATTCATGCTTCTTGAGAAAGACTGGAAAGAAAACCTGCCCTCCCTGTACGTTTGCTGTACCTGAGCTTGCTCCATACACTACAGGCACCTGTACTTTGATCTGCAGTTCCTGCATGCTGCAAACGGCCTAATACAGGCTTTGAAATAAAGCAGTCGGAGTAATGGTGCTGAAGTAGTAATAATCTCCTCTTAAATATTTCAAAATCCTTTCTAAGTAGTACTTTATTCCCTCTGAGCATTGCATTTCACCTTGCATGGAGGGGGAGGTGCTGATCTCTCCTCCCTGGGATCCAGTGATAGGACGCATGGGAATGGTTCAAAGCTGCATCAGGGATGTTTAGACTGGACGTGAGGAAGCATTTCTTGCCTGAGAAGGTGGCCAGACACTGGAACAGGCTTCCTAAAGAGGTGGTTGATGCTTTAAGTTTTGGGTCAGCCCTGAAGTGGTCAGGCTGTTGGACTAGATAATGACTGCAGGTCCCTTCCAACTGAAACATTCTGTTCTGTTGCCGAGAGCTTTGGAAACAATTCCTCCATACCAGGGTGGGGACAAGAACACCTCAGCCACAGGCAGCTCCATCCTCCCCAGCCAGAGTACCAGGAGCTCTCCTGCTCTTGGAGGGACATGAGGGCGAGATGAAAGTCTCCTCCAGCAAGGTTTGCTCCAAGATGCTGGGCAAGACCTTGAGTTACCGAAGCCTGCAGGGCCCAGGCTGGGTGCTTGGCACCTGAGGTGGCTGAGTCCCCATGGGGATGACCTCCCTAACTGCTGGGACTCCAGAGACAGCCGGTCACACCAGGAGCATGGCAGTCCTGGAACAAGCAGGTCTGCTGCAGCACATCAGACATGTCCCTCAGTACAGGGGCACCTGGCAAGGGGCTCCAGGAGGGCAAGGGGACATGACAGCCTCTTTCACCAGCCAGGCACAAGGCACTCATGAAACACGTGGGCAACACATGAAATCCCCTAAATACAAAAGCAACAGCAAGGCTGGAATTCCTCCACTCCCTCGCACCCTGCAGATGAAGCTGGTGGCTGTTTTCCTCCCCTCCACATACCTCAGAAAGGTCACTCCCGTCAGGCACAGCCTCAAAGCCTGGCTTTCACAATCCCCTCTGACATGGCCCCCGACAAGATGCCACCAAGGGGAGCTGTGAGACTCCAGAGCTCCTGAGTTCACTCACAAGACTTGGGGAAGCAAGGTTATCATGGTTACCACAGTCCCCACACATTGTCAGAATAGGCAGCTAATTAGGTCACATTATAATTAGCCTGAGCTGCAGACTTCCTGGTCCCTCTGCCAAAAAAATTACCCACCCCAAAAGCTGTCTGCACCCAGTGACCCCTGCACGCTCGGGCACAGCCCCGGCACCCACAGCAGATACCCACACCCCATCCCTGGCAGAATGGGGCCAAAATTGGGGGATGTTGCCAAGAGGAGGCTTGGACAAGAGCAAGGAAAAATGAGCCCAACTATGGCAGTGGGAGCAAGGAGCATCGTTTCTGCTTTGGAAGGATGCTCCTGGCAAGGCCGCAGCACACAGCACCCGGACGGAGTACTGGATTTCAGGAACTCCCACATTCAGACAGGCTCTTTGCTTCCCTGCTGGCACAGGGCAGTCGCAGCCACCAGCAGTACCATGGGACACCCTGACAGATACCACAGCAGCCGCTACCACCAGCGACTCCCTCTTCCCAGCCAGAGTGCCCTGACCCAGCCCACACCACACCCAGGTCCTAAGGCTCAAGTTTAGTCCAAACAGCAGATTTACAAGTCCCACTAAACTGATAAGAAACACTTTTGGATGGGAAGTCTGATGGTGGAAACCTGGCATCCCGCTGCAGTGAGGAGATACATCCCTGTCTGTCAAAGGCTTATTTTTTTTACTGTTAGTAAGAAATACCCCAGGTTGCGGTGGCCAGGGCCAATAAGCCGTAGAGAGAATAAAAGCCTTAATCACATTAACTCAAACTCTGACTGGCAGGAATTAAAGGGGACATTTCCTCTCCTCCTGGAGCACGTGGTGTCAGCCAGTACTTGAAACGGGTTGCTGGGAGCAGATGGAGCAAAGACCAGATCCTCTGCCACCCCTAACACCAGGTGCCTGTTACAGAGTGAAAATCAGGGATGGGGTTTTCCATCCGCCTGTCCAGGGAGCGCAGGGGAGCACACAGCCCAGCTTCTTCCCCTTTTGGCACAACCGGCTGGTGCTCAGCTGCGGTAGTCCTCACAGGCACACAATGTTTTCCAGCTACATTGACCAGCTGATTAGCATTCAACTGCAAAGCCTAGGTTCCCCTGCTTACAAGGCCGGCTTTTAATGAGCTCATTGTTGAAAAATTCAGCTGCAATTCAGCTCTTCCACTTTTTATTTCCCAAACCACCACTACTCCTTTCCTTATCCCTATTGAGGCAGTGCTGCTGCTCGCTCTGGGCTCCCGCCCGCAGCTGCCTGCATCGTTTGTCCTCCTGCCCTCGCAGCACCACATCTCAGCCCTTCACAGAGTGGGATCCCCTTTAACCATCATCAAAAGGGCCACAGGAGCGAGCAGAGCAGCAGTCTCGCCTGGACCACCTCCCTTCCCCGTGCCCAGCTGCCGACAAGACGCTGCCCATGCAACAAAGAGCTCTGGTGAGCTCACAAAAGCCCATCGCCTGATCTCCCACAGCAACAGCCCCAGCTGGGGCCAGCAACACCCCACAGCATCAGGAACTGCAAACATTCAACCAGGATTTTGGTCTCCTCGCAATGACCCCAACCTCCGGGGTGCCCAAGGCACCTTTCAGGTAGGAGAACAAGGACCTAACAAGTTACAAACCGTGCTGCAGCCCCCTCCGTAAGCTGAAGTAGGTCTTTGCGCCTTGCCGTGACAGCCCACGTAGCTCCTGTGTGGCCTTGCCTCCTCGTGCCTGGCAACAGCTCACCCCCAGTCCGGCAGCCCTGCCTGTGGCCAGCTGGCATGAACGGCTGCTT
This sequence comes from Anarhynchus alexandrinus, assembly GCA_008711295.1. Lineage (NCBI taxonomy): Eukaryota > Metazoa > Chordata > Aves > Charadriiformes > Charadriidae > Anarhynchus > Anarhynchus alexandrinus. The sequence goes on along the minus strand of VUYV01000175.1, from coordinate 3,181 downwards.
GCCTGACCCTCTCCTTGGAGCTGGGAGGACATTGATCCCCAGAGATTTGTGGTGCTGGAGGGAAACCTGAGCACAGATCATCAAAGCTACCTGGGCACAGCCCAACCGCAGGAGCCAGGACAGGGCTCGTGGAGGACAGAAAAGGGCAGGATCGTGGCCCCAGGAAAGGCCAAGCCTTTCTGCTTGCAGAAGCAGCTCTCCGCATTGCCACCAGCAGTTTGACTTTAATAAGAAACCTTCCTGCCAGGAGGGGATCCCCATCCCGGCCCCCAGGAAGGGGGAAGCAAGAGGAAGCTGTGCTCAAGCTTTGTTTGGGTGCACGGGAAGGGGCACCGAGCCCAACGGGACCGTGGCAGGAGCTACAGCGCTGCTGGGCAGAGCCAGCCGAGCTGCTGGGGATGTTCAGGATTGCAGTTGTTGAAGGCAGATGTCCAGCATCGCTGCGAGGCCCCGGGACACAGACCCACCAGGTGCCCCAGAGTGTGGGGCAGCAGCGCCTGTACTGTCCCAGCTCTCCCGTCCCACCCAGAGCGTCCCCCAAAGCTCAGGGGTGCTACCACAAACAGCTGCCGTCCCAAATCCAGGCAGAGCAGAGGCAACCCCAGGCCGTGAGCTAAGCACAGGGCTGAGCTCCAGCCCCGAGTCCGAGGAAAACCCTACCAACCCCCCACATCCCACTGCCCCCAAAACCCAGGGACAATATGAGGATCAGATGGCGCTGGTAACCCCGCCGCAGCCTCTTCCAGCCCGACCGCAAAACCGCGGAGAAATGCAAACATCTCGCCAAAGAGCAGGCAGCCTCTCTCCACATGTCCCCCCGGGGGAAAAGCGCCGGGAGGGTCTACGGAGGGAAGGCACAGCCCCAAACCCGACGGCAGAGCCCGCGGGTCCGGGCAGGACCAGACACCCGCCCCCACCCGCGGCTCCCGCCCCACTCACAGGCGGAACATGCGCTCCATGTCCTTGATCTGCCGTCGGCTGAACTCCTTGAACTCGGTGTAGGGGTTGAAGACGGCGGTCCGCCGGGGCTGCGCCGCCCCCTCGTTGATGTCCTGCCGCCGGCACAGCTTGGCGCTCAGCTCCGCGTCCGCGCTGGCCGTCAGGCAGCTCCGCTCCGCCTCGTCCCCGGCCACCACCGCCGCCTCCTCCTCCTCGCCCTTGGCCACCGCCTCGCCCTCCGCTGCCGCCCCGCTCTCCTCCAGCTGCAGCCGCCGCTGCAGCTTCTGCGCCAGCTCCTCCGAGGCCATGGCCCGCCGCTGCCCGGCGGCCGCGACGCCACCCCCCGCTGCGCTCCGCTGCTCCGCTCCGCTCCGGCCGGGCCCGCCTGCCCCGACCCGCAACTTTATTCCCTCACTTGGAGGGAGCGGGGCGGGACGGGGCGGGACGGGGCGGGGGGAGGCCGGGACGGGGCGGGAGCTTAAGGAGGCGCGGCGGCCGCCGTAGGGGTGGTGGGGGGCAGCTCGCGCGTGGGGCGGCCGCGCTGCCCACGGGAGTACCCCCCCACACACACACACACCCTCTTCCCACGTACACCCACAGTCGGCTGTAACCCCCACAGGCTGACCCCCTCACGTGTACACCCTCCCACACAGGAATCACCCCCCACTCAGGTACACCCACGCAGGCTGTCTCCCCACAGGTACCCACCTCCCCAGGCAGGGAACCCCCCCTACTCAGATACAACCCCATGATCACCCTCCCACGCACCCCCACACGGGCAGGGCCCCCCCCCCAGGGAGTCACCTACACCCCACACCAGGGCGCTACACCGGCCCCAGGGTGTACAGGCCACGTACATTCCACAGCTGCCGCCTGCACCACCGTCCTCCGTGGGGGGAGACGAGCCCCCACCAGCTGTGGTCGGGGAGAGCAGCCGGGCGCCGCTGGCTCCCCAGGCACACCACAGCCCACCCCATGCCCGCAGGGACGGCAGAGGCCAGGCAGGGACCCCTTAAGCCCCACCATGCGCCTCCCCTCTCTTATCTCCTTGGGCTAAAATTATCCCAGGACAAAGCTCAGCTCAGCTCTGGGCTCCCCCTCCTTCTCCACAGAGCATGAAAGACAGGCAGCCCCTTTCCACCACCTTGCTCCCCTCCCCGGGCCAGGGCCCAGTGACATCCCTGCTGTCCCCCGGGCTCTGCGGGGGACAGGGCTGTCCCTCACGGGACTGTCCGTGCCTGGCCAGGATGATAGGAGGCTGATGGCGTCCCCCGAGATGGGATTAGGGCTGGCGTGGGGCCGTTTAGGGTGGCTGCTGATGGGATTTACCCGCTGGGGAGGAGGGGGAGAGGAAAGCATGGGCTCGGACACACCGCCTGCTTATGGCTCCCGTGTGCCTAAGCCTGTGCGTCACAGGGAACCTGTCCCAGTGGCTGTTACGTGGCTGTTTCACACCTGCAGGTCGGGTGGTAAGCAAGTCTCTGACCCTACCACGGTGTGGTGACCTACAGTTGACCGTCTTGGGCAAGCTCATTCCCACCAAACATCCTCAGAAAATGACTGCTCAGGTTGTTTGAAGCAACCCTGCTTGCTAACTCCTGCCTGGGCAGCTCAGGGCCACTCCAGCAAGGGGTCGAGATGGCTGCAGGATCACCACAGCCTGTGGCACAGGAAGGCCACTGAAGTTGCTTCGCACCAAAATGGCCTGAAAACATGGCTCTTGACTGGAAGGGATGGCATGTGCTATCCCCACACTGCTTTTCCCCCAGACAGTGCCATATTCATGGTGGAGAGCGGCTCTAAGAGGCATGGGGAGGAGAGCTAGGAGCTACAGCCTGGCCACTGGCCACCATGGAAAGTTATGAGCCCAGAGGCACTTGTCCTGCTGCAAGATATCCAGAGACCTAATTACAACTAGGGTCAAATCAGCATCAGTGCAGCCATGTTGCCATCTGCTGGAAACAAATTTGTGGGGTATAAGAAGGCTGGAAGATAAAATGAGGAAAGCAACAGTCACCTGTAAAACGGAATTGGTACAGAGAAATACGGCAAAAGAATCGGGACTGTGACAGAAGTAAACTGTGCTGAAGCAGATTATGAGTATGTAGGAAAACTGCGTACAGCAATAAAGAATAGGGTGTATGAAAGCATGCGTATCTAAGAAAGAGCAGGACAAACTGTGCAGCATAAACTAGAAGGACGGTTTTGGGTGTGCCTGGTTAGTACTTGGATGGGAGACCGC